>CM038113.1:30296459-30896459 GCA_001642375.2 Mentha longifolia
AGAAACGCGTAATGAAATCAAGAATTTTCTTTCTATATATAAAGATTTCTCCAACGGTCAAGATTTATTTGAATAATCTCAACGGCTAGGGAGGCGTGTGAACAAAGATACTAAAAGATTTGGAAAAGATTTATTTGAATAATCTCAACGGTCAAGATTTATTTAAATCCCTGGATTTTCATGAAACACTTTTCAAATCTTAACAGTCAAAAGATTTGGAAAAGATTTTTGTAGGGATAAGGGAAAATAATAAATTCTGTAAAGAATTAAATGGAGAGTGATACGATTTCTCCAGTTCCCCCTTAAAGGTTGACCGGTGATTGTTGACTTTCAACGCAGTTTGTAACGTCAAGCTGCGTGTCGCCTCACTGCTTCTCTTAAGTTGCAGCTTCCACGTCAGTTTGTTCTTTACTGATCTGTGATTGTGAACTGCTGTCATTATTTGACTTGGTCTGTGTATCCATTCTGAGCATGCCGAGCTTTCCACACAACATGTTGAATCTCTCTTCCATGAGAGGTTTCGTTAGTATATCGGCTCTTTGGATGTCAGTATGGATTTTCTCAACTGTTATATCTTGTTTTTCCACGTGATCTCTTATGAAGTGATGCCTTATATCGATATGCTTGCATCTGGTGTGGTAGACAGGATTCATAGTGAGAGCTATGGCGCTTGTGCTGTCACAAAAGATAGGAACTCTTCGAACAGTGACATCATAATCTTTGAGTTGTTGTTTCAACCAAAGAATCTGTGCGCAACAGCTTGCTGTTGCCATGTACTCAGCTTCTGTTGTTGAAGTTGCAACTGAAGTTTGCTTCTTTGAAAACCAAGAGATCAACTTGCTTCCAAGAAACTGACAGGTCCCTGATGTGGACTTTCTATCCAGTTTGCATCCTCCATAATCTGCATCTGCATAGCCAGTTAGTTCAAAATTATCATCACAAGGGTACCATAAACCGAAGTTTGCAGTTCCCTTGACATATCTAAGAATTTTCTTGGCTGCTTCTAGATGCGATTCCTTTGGATTAGCTTGATACCGAGCACATATTCCAACTGCAAAAGAAATGTCAGGTCGACTTGCAGTAATATAAAGTAAAGAACCAATAATTCCCCTGTACAGAGTTATGCTGGCAGGTTTTCCTTCAGAATCTGGATCCATCTTGCTATTTGCAATCATTGGAATCTTCAGAGGTCTGCTATCTTGGACACCAAATTTGGTTGCCAGCTCGTTAGCATACTTGGATTGACAGATGAAGATACCATCCGCAGATTGCTTGACCTGTAGGCCGAGGAAGAAGTTCATCTCCCCCATCATGGACATTTTGTACTCACACTTCATGAGTTCTCCAAACCTGTTACATAGAAATTTTGACCTAGATCCAAAAATAATGTCATCAACATAAATTTGTACAAGAAGAATATCATCCTTATACTTAAAAGTAAATAATGTTCTGTCGACTGATCCCCTTTTAAAACCAGAATGCAGTAGGAATGTAGACAACGTTTCATACCAAGCTCTGGGAGCTTGTTTCAGACCATATACTGCTTTGTGCAGTTTGTAAACTTTCTCTGGACCTGTTTCCTCGAAACCTGGAGGTTGCTCAACGTAAACTTCTTCTCCAAGAATTCCGTTGAGGAAAGCACTCTTCACGTCCATTTGGTAGACTTTGAATCTTTGATGAGCTGCATATGCTAGAAACAATCTTATTGCTTCTAGTCTTGCCACTGGTGCGTAGGTCTCATCATAGTCTATTCCCTCTTGTTGACAGTACCCTTTTGCAACTAATCTTGCCTTATTTCTTATCACTTCAGCATTCTCATCTCTCTTGTTTCTGAATACCCATTTTACATCAATCACTCCTTGATGTGTAGGACGATCAACTAGTGACCATACTTCATTTCTTTTAAACTCATTAAGTTCCTCTTGCATGGCTATTACCCAGTCGTGGTCGGCAAGAGCTTCTTCAACAGTTTTGGGTTCAGAGTAGGAAAGATAACAGCTTAGTAGACAGCTTTCACCGATCTGTCTCCTTGTCTTCACACCTGCTCTTGGGTTCCCAACAATGAGATCTTCAGGATGAGCATCGACCCATCTCCTTCGACGAGAGATTTCTTCTTCTGTGAGAATCGGTTCAGGGTCTGGTGTGGGATCTTCAAACTCAGGTAGAGATTGAGAAGTGAAGGGGTTGAGCTGTTGAAGTTGTTCAGCAAGCTGATCCACTGACAGTTCTGCATTTACTGCAGGTTCCATTGAAGTTTCTGGATCAGTTGAAGAGGTGCAGGTTGGAGGAGCTTCCGTTCCCCCTTGGTTCATTCCCCCTTGCTGAATAGGTGGAATTTGTGAATTAAAATCTTGTACAGGCTGAGCTTCTTCTTCTTCCAAGTCGGTTGGACTCCATATTAATATTTCATCTCGAAATTGCATGTTGGAGCCTTTTTGATTTTGACTTGTACCTGTAATTTCATCCGGTTGGGTTTCCCTGTACTCACAAATAGATTCATCAAAAACAACGTGTGGAGTTACTTCCACAATATGAGTTTTCTTGTTAAAAACTCTGAAAGCTTTGCTGATCTCTGAATATCCTAAGAATATTCCTGGATCTGCCTTGCTATCAAAAGTTTTCAACTGTGATTTCCCATTATTATGAATGTAACATACACAGCCAAAAGATTTAAGATATTTAAATCGAGGTTTCTTATCCTTCCACAGCTCGTATGGAGTCTTTCCATGTCTTGTATGAATGACTGATCTGTTTTGAGTGTAGCAAGCTGTGTTGATTGCTTCCGCCCAGAACTTCTTTGGAAGATTGGTTTCATTCAACATCGTGCGAGCTGCTTCCTTTAGTGATCTGTTGCGTCGTTCAACAACACCATTCTGTTGAGGTGTGCGAGCTGCTGAAGTTTGATGAGTAATTCCACTTTTGGTGCAGTGAGATTCAATCATTCGATTAAGAAACTCTGTTCCGCGATCGGATCTGATTGAAATCACACTTTTGCTCTTCATATTTGATAGTTTGGTGAGTAGCGCAGGTAGCTCCACTAGTGTCTCCTTCTTCTTATGTAAGAAAATAACCCAAGTATATCGTGAGTAATCATCAACAATAACGAGAGTATACTGTTTACCATTGACGCTTCTAGGAGTCACTGGACCGAATAGATCCAAGTGGAGTAATTCCAAGATTCTACTTGTGTTGTGAGCTGCAGTGCTTGGGAATGATGATTTGGTCTGTTTTCCAGCTTGACAGGCTTCACAAACGTGATCTTTGTAGTAGACTATATCTGGAAGATCATCTGCGAGCTTCTTGCGAGCAAGCTTGTTGATGGCTTTGAAGTTCAAGTGACACAGTCTCTTGTGCCATAGCCAGCTTACTTCGGGTGCAGATTTGGTGATCAGACAGGTTTCTTTTTCATCTGACCATTGTACTATGTACAAGTTATCCTGCAAGATACCGGTAAGAAGAATTTCTTCTCCTTCCTCATTCTTTATAGCACACTTGTTAGCAGAAAACTCTATTCTTTTTCCGTTAGAGCAAAACTGGCTTACAGAAAAGAGATTATGATTTAAGCCTTCAACATAAGTGACATTAGATATTGTTGTTTTACCAACAATCAGATTACCGTAGCCTCTGGTTTTCCCTTTAGAGTCTCCTCCAAAAGCAACTAGAGGTCCATCACATTCAATGAAGTTTGTGAGCAAGCTTTTGTCGCAGGTCATATGCTTTGTGCAGCCACTGTCGATGATCCAGATCGCCCCGCGAGCTGCTCGCCTTCTTCTTTGAGTTTTTCCATCCTGCAATTAGACAGTTTTAGCAACCCATATGAATTTGGGTGCTTTGTTAGCAGGTTGAGATTCAGCAGCTTGGTTTCCAAGCTTCTTCTTTTGTAAGCTTCGGTTGGCTCGTGACTTATTCCGTTGCACATTTGAGTAGGTTCCTTTTGAGTATGCAGTTTGCAGTTGGTGATGAGCAGGTTTGTAAAGATCATTTTGATAGTACTGCTCCATGTAACCACATCTGCATTGATCATATCCAAATCCATTTCCTTGTGGAAATCGATATTGCATACTTGACAGCTCAGGATATTGGTACCAATGATGGTTGTACCAGTAACCTTCATTGTCAAGTCTCTGTTGGTTTGGCCACTGCTCATAGTAGTTTCTTTGTTGTCGAGCAGTTTTCGGTTTAGAAACTGCTTTTCCTTTGTTAGCAGTTTGCACCTTTCTTTGAGTAGGTTGGCTTTCCTTTTGTTGCGCAGGTTGACCGTGCAGTTTCCTAGGTCGCACAACCTTTTGCTGTTCTACTGGCGGTCTAAGCTGCTGTTTCCTGATGGATTTTCCATGCTCTTTAATCAGGATTGCTTGAGGCTGCCGTTTTGGATTCTTCAATTTGATTTGTTTATCTGGCAAAGTGTGATGAGCTTTGTCTTCAGCCAATCCTTTTTCTTTTACGAACATGACCTTCTCTTTGTCCTTGATTCCACTGGTTTGACCATGGAATCCGATGCCGAACTTTATCTGAGCAGGTCTCTGGGCAGCTTGCAAGACTTCGAGCTTTTCGCCATTTTTGTTCATTCTCATTAGGACTTGTTGAAGCTTGAGCTCTTTCTGCAACAGCTTTTCATTCTCATTTGAGAGATCTGTGAGTTGGCCATTCAGTTTGGTTATCTCACTGTCCCTCTTGATAAGCATTTCCTTAAGGTTTTCTTCCCTTAAGGCTGATTCACCCATTTGGACTTTTAGGGTGTCAATCTCCTTTTCTTTTGCTTCATCATATGGAGTGAAGCTTTCATCTATAGCAGCTTTGAGTTTCAAGTTTTCACCCTCCAGCTTGGAACCTTCTATGACCACTTGCTTAAACATTTCTGAGAGCTTCTTGTAGTCATCAAGCTGTTGTTGAAACTCTTCATACGTTGGCATTTCAGGTGTTTCAATACCTGCATTTTCAAGGTTAGTTGAATATGGATGTGAGGTTTTAGTATCAACCTTGTGTCGAACAAGATCAAGTTCTTTTCCCATGAAGCATTCCTCATATTCAAGTTCATCTGCTAATCGACATTCTTCCTCATCCAATTCATCATCGTCATCTTCATCAGAGGAGGTTGAATCTGACAATGTGGCAACAGCTTTGGCTTCTTCCTCAGCTGCGATCATGGCATTGCGCTGCTCCTTTAGCTTTTGATCTCTTCTTGCGCGGAGCTCTTCGCGTTCAGCCTTTGATAAGTCTGGGCAGTCTGACTTGTAGTGATCTGGTCTGCCACATTGAAAACAACCACCCGTGGGAGTGTTAGAGGAATTGAACTTAGAGGTTTTAGATATACCTTCACCTTTCTTGTCGGAAGAAGAGGTGGTTTGATTTCTCTTGAAATCTTTGTGATATTTACGAAATTTGTTGAAGCGTTTTTCAAGCTTTTCATTCCTTCTTGCCATGAGGGCATAGTCCTTCAACAATTTCTCCATTTTAGAGCATAGATCTTTTGGGATTGCTCTTTCTTCTGTAATTGATGCAGCTTTGAATGCAGCATCTTTTTCTTTCTTTTCGGGTTCAGTCTTCTTGCTTGAAGATGCTTGTTCTGACCCGTGCAGTCTGATCATTTCAAACTCATTCCCGATGAGCAGATCAAACAATTGCTCAGTTGACAGGTTGCTGATGTCCGACCTGCCGCGGTGCATGGCACTGTACACATGCCAGCTTGCTGGAAGAGATTGGATGACTTTGAGATTGAGTTCGCGCTGTGTATATTTGTCTTTCTTGAGAGCCGCGATCTCTAAGGTGATCATCGTGAATCTATTTTTGAGCTGATCAATGGTCTCCATTGGCTGCATTTTGAATTCTTCGAATTTACTGCATGCCACTGACAGCTTATTCTCCAGCATCTCCGTTGATCCATGGCTTATTGCCTTTAAGGTGTCCCACATTTCCTTAGCAGTTCCAAGATTTCTTATCTTGGCCAAGTGGACGCCTTTAACTGTGCTCGAGATCAATCCTTTTGCAAAGCTGTCAAGTCCAGCTTCTTTTCTTTCCTCAGCTGTGTATTTTCTGGGATCTTTTCTCTTAGGCACATACGTTGCTTCAGAGATTCTATCTCCAGATATTTCAGTTTCGTAGGGTTCGAGGATGGGTGTGGGACCATTTTCGATGACGTCCCACATCAGCACATGATGAGCTTGGAGGCACATCATTATTCGAAAACTCCAGTCTTCATAACCCTGTATAGAAAAGTCTTCACAGACACGGAGAAGTGAAGCTTCCATATTGACAGTTAATATTTATATGCGCAGTTTTCAGACACAGTGATCTAGTTCAATTTGACACTTAAGCACAGAAAGCTTCTAGTATACAGAAGCAGTGGTCAAAAGAACCACCGCTCTGATACCACTTGTAGGTCCCGATAAATAGATATTGGTGTATGGGGGGGGGAGAATACACCAATTAGCCAACAGTTTTGACTTTTCAAAACAATTTGATCTTACTGAGTCGTCACTTCAGTTAATCAGAGCAGTTTAGTTTTTCCAGCTCAAACAGTGAACTGCTGAGCTTGCAAAACTAACCTGCGTGCGGAAGTTTGGTGGAAAGGTTGGCTTACAGTTTTCAACACAGTTTTCGAAACAGTTTTTCAAAGAAAACTTTAGTTCAGACAAGTGTTCATGCAAACTGTGAAAGTGGCTAACAGTTTTCAGAAACAGTTCTCAAAGACAGTTTTCAAAGACAGTGCACATGCAAGACAGGTTACAATCGTGCAGGTTGTGAATCATGCAAACTGTGTAAATAAAGATAACAGAAAGAGAGGCACGAGGAGTTTTTATCGTGGTTCGGAGTAAATAGCTCCTACGTCCACGCCAGATCCCGTCGAATCTGTAATCCCTTAACTGAGATCTTTCGCTCCTTTTTAACACTGGTGGAGGTTCCAGTCCAAATTCAAGTCTCTCTTTAGACTGAATCTAGCACGAATCTTGAGTCGTGACTCTTCTAACTTTACATACAAACTTACATACAATCTTACTAATCCTGAACGGCTAGCACTAATAATCAAACTGGAAAGCTGTGAAGAGCTATCACCGTTTGAAATACAACTCTATCAACTACACTGAATATCAACAATTATGGTAGTGAGAGTGTGGATTGTGTTATAGTAAGACAGATACTAGAAAGAATAGAAATCTTCAAAGATCAACACTTGGGAAAGTTCTTGTAATTTCGAGTGTTGATTGTGTGAATGTTTGGCTTGAGATTTCTGCAGCGTTTTAGCTTGTAATTTGAGTTTCCCGTATCTTCTTTCTTGAATGTCTTGAGGTATTTATAGAGAAGCATTTGTAATAGAGCCGTTGTGTGTGTCAGGATGAGCAGAGCCGTACACTGACACAATTAGTCGTTGAGTTGAGGACAGGTTCCTCAGTCACAGCTCGGGTTGGACTTTGCAGGTCGAGCTTCCTATACCTCTATCTATCTTCAGTCTCTGTAACCTTCGAATGAGATCTTCAAGTATGATTAGTACAGGTTACATAGACAGATTACATAGTGGAACAATATGACAGGTTTGAGTAGATTAGGTACAAGGTTGCACTTCCAACCTTGACCTTTACATAGCAACCTGTTTTAGTTGAACTTGACTGATCCAAACACGGAGATCAGTTTGTTCCAATTAACGTCTATTGACTAAGTGTGGTTTCTAACAACATTATCAAAACTATTAAAGGGTTCCCAACAGTAAATAAGAGAGTCTTGTAAAATTAATTATTAAGTGTATTTGTGCGGAGTACATATCCAAATAAAGAATAGACAAAAAGAATGCATTTAGGTATTTGACGGAGTACGTTTCTTATGATTTATTTTAATTTGAACGATAATTAACCATGGTTCCTTGATTAAGTTAGAGTTTATAATTGTTATGTTAGCGTTAATTAGTTTTAGTTTTATGTATCCAAGAAAGGTTAAACGCGACTATTTTTCGCATATAGGCAATTGATAGGGATAATTAGATATTTTATTGCAACTAGCAGGGATTACGTGCGTTGCACGTATAACTTTTTATTTTACCCAAAATATTATTTTGAATAGTAATATACTTAAAATTAAAAAAAGAATCTTCAAAATTTAAAATAATATTGATTATGAATTATAAATTTCAACACGATATTAGCAAACTGATGTAAATATAAGGCAAAAGATAAACCAAACCTTGTTTTATGAATCCTATCTTTTTTCGTATAATAAAAAATTATCTTTTGTAAAACACTTTAAAAAATCATATGACAATGATCATCATTATAATTATGATAAATTAATCAAATTAAATAACCTTAAATAAAGAAAAGTAAGAACACATATTATATTATTCAAATGGATAGATGTATGAATGTAAATATATAGTAATCATCAATGAATTATAAATTACCTTGAATCAAAACAACTTCGAGTATTATGCTGACAAAGTTGTACCAATAAAAATAGAGTTCTATAAACATTACTAATACTTTGGAAGTTTGACGAAAGTAATAATATGAATAGACATTTTTACATTCATTTGTCTCTCTTTCTAATTATAGTAGTGGTTCTTGTAGTAAAATACATTTACCTTTAATTAAATGCAACATTGAATAAATAAGAACATGACAAATTCAAATTAAATTGAGTTACTCTTACTCCTTAAAGATACTTATATTCCTCATAATTTTTTTATTTGTAAATGCAATTCTCATTAAAGATATATAAATATATATTTAAGATTTTGAGGATCATGCTGGGCTACGATAAATTTTAATGTGCAGTAAAAATAGTCTTCTTACAAGAAAAAAATAGAATTTAATTTTATAAAATTTAATCTTCTTCTTCTTGTAGACGAATACCAATTCGTGTGGATGATAATAATAATAAAAGTATAACACTATTGATATTATCTTAAATATATTTTAATACGGAGTATTAAATTTTCTGAAGTTTTTATAATTATAGTATTGCATTGTGCCCATAAATAAAAGACATAAAAGACGACGAAGCGCAACTCAGTTGATAAGACGCTTCCCCTCCAACAAAGAGGTTGGGGGTTCGAGTCACCCCGGGTGCGTGTGTGTGTTAGTGTGTTGTGTTTGCCTAATAGTTTCGTATCTTTTCAAAAAGGTAACTAAAAAACACATTTACAAACCAACTAATTTAGTTTTTTTTTTTTAATTACTTTCACACTGCAAAAAGGAGGGCATGCAATATTTACATAAACATTTGAACACAACAAAATATTGTTTAAGCTACTTAAACTAAAACGTTATGGCCATGAGTGTAAATATTATCTATGTCTCTTTCTATTTTCAATTTTCCCTACCCTTCTTTTTCCCAATGCATATGACTCGCCTTAGCACAATCAGATGACCATTTATAGTCATGTATCATTGCATTTTAAATTAAATTGTTATGATATTTTGTACTTTGTCATCTAATTATCAAACTTCAAAGCATAAGACATATATTATTCTTATGTATTATGCATTTCTAATTACATATATTGGTCCATAACCTTCGATGTATCATTTTACATATTTTTTCCTTAAAAATTAAATATCCGACTCTGAAGCAAAGTGCAAAGGAAGGAGACCCTTAACCAATTTTCCAATTTCAATAATTTTAGAGAAAAGCATTTTAAGTTCTATATACTGCTAAAAAGGAGAAAAAAAAAATCATTAGCGCAAATTTAGATATGATACTGTACAAATTAGTATTATTTGATTGTATCATGTAACACATCTAATATAAAATATTATATATATATATATATATATATATATATATATATAGAAGGAATATTATAATATATTATGAAATAACGAATAATTTATAGTATTATATTAACTTGGACAGAGTTCTATTACTATAATACTTCTTAAAATAATTATATAATATATTACACTATTGCCCTTATTATTAAATACTCCTAATAAGGACAAAATAGGTAAACCAAATTTTATAAAATAAGACACTTTTATAATAGGGACACACTTGGGTCAGCCGGAAGCACCGTGCGGCCGGGCTAAAACAATGACACTTTTATTCATATAGATTGACACTTTTCTGTATAAAGATTGACACTTTTAAAAATTGTCATTTTATTCGTAAAATAATTATGTTAAAAGTTGGCACTTTTATTCATATAAATTGACACTTTTCTGTATAAAGATTGACACTTTAGGCTCGGCCGCACGGTGCCTCCGGCTGACACAAGTTTTTGTCTTTATAATAGGGTATAGATTTTATCTGGCTTTTTTATTGCATCAATAGATGATTATTTCACATGTTTATAATATTTCTAAAATCACTTATTTTTTATTATGAAAAATTCTAATTATATTTAATTTGAAAATATTATTAACATGTAACAATCATCAAATAATGCAATAAGAAGTGTCAAAAGAAATTATAATAGAATATTCAAATCCGATTACAATGGACTATATATTTATTCTAAAAAATTAGAAAGAAAGAAAAAAAAGAAAAAGAAAAAAAGAAATTAGAGGTGAGGGGTAAGGGATTGGTGGAGGGGGCCAAAATGGCATTAAAAGTGGGTGCAGAAGCAGAAGGAATGATGGAAATCCCATCAGAATTTGAAGTATGTCCAAGAATCTACAGTAAATAGGATGGGATGGGACTATTTATTTATTTATTATTAGTAGTAGAGACTGAAATCCTATTTTGTCTTGGCTCATAATTCTCTGCGCAATAATTATACCAATTGCCAAATCAGCCCTTATTTTTATTTTTATGTCCTCCCAACGTCAGGCAATTCTTGCACGCATCAGAAATTCTGTACAACTATTTTTATTTTTAATTAATAAATACTACTATTACTTTCATCCCATCATATTAGTTCTCATTCACTTTATTAATTTTTTCGGTACGTATTTCTATCAAAATTTAATACGAGTTTTAAAATATAATTTTAAAGTATCATTTTTTTTACGGATACTATGAGTGTCATAGTATCCCATAAAAAAATAATACTACAAAATTATATTTTAAAACCTGTATTAGGTTTCGGTGAAAACGCGTACCGAAAAAGTTAATAAAGTGAACGAGGACTAATATTGTTTGATGGAGGTAGTACGTGATTCTGACTCTCCCAAACATTTAGTTTTAGAATGTTAGAAAAAATGAATTTTTATAATAAAATTAAAACGATCAAAGTATCCAATTTGCAGGGGCGGACCCAGAAATTTTATTTTGGGGGAGCTCCATTATTCTTCATAATTTTAATATTCTTGAATAAATGTATTAAATAATAACATAATTTTTTTAATAATAATATATTAAAAATATTCTTATTTCATACACTGTAATGGGATAGAATCGGTCCATAATTATTTATATTTGTGTAAATATATATGTGTAATTATTTTCTCTTATATTTTCAACTTATTTTTACCTACTGAGACTATGTTTGTTACAAATCTATTCATTCATTCTATTTTTTTTATTTTTTTTTCACATTTTGCATCCTAGCTGCATTGTTTGGGGGAGCCATAACAAAATTTTATGACAAATAAAAAAAATTAGGTATAAAAAAAAAAAGTTGGAGGGAGCTCATGCTCCCCAAGGCCCATGAGTGGGTCCGCCCCTGCCAATTTGTATCATTTTACTTGTCTCATACTTCTTTGAATATATGTAAAATATAGTGATAATGGTAGTAGTCATTTAACTTAAGAAAAAAAAAAATAGCCACCAACTTATAAAGATATAAAATTTAGCCACCTTTGATATTTTTACCCTTAATACTTAATACTTGTATTTTATTATTTTTCCTTCTCTCGTACACAAATTGTTCGAAAAAATGCCTGAAAGAAAAAAAAATCTTGGGTGCGAACGGGCTTGAAATGAGATCGATTGATCCCATGTGTCGGGATCGATCGAGCCTTAGTGTGTTGGGGTCAAGGGCTCGATCAATCCTTAGTGTGTTGGACTCAAGAACTCGATCGATCCTTAGTGCGTCGGGCTCTATCGAGCCCGTGTGTCGGGCTCGATCGGTCTCATTAAGGGTATTTTTGTCTTATCATGTAAAAGTGGCTATTTTTTACTCCACTATAAGTTAGTGGCTAGTTTTTTTTATCCACTATCCTAAATGATTATTTTACATTTTGTTCCTAAAGTATAACATAATACAATGAGACAAGTGAAAATGAGATGGAGGAAGTAGTATATATATTAGTAGTATCATTTGAAAAATTAAAGTAGAAAATATCGTAGATGGGGCGCCCTCATGTCAGTCCAATCACATGTTGATGCAAGAACCTAATTGGAATTTTTTGACACTTTTATATTTTTTTACAAAGATTGACATTTTTATAAGGGTCAACTAACACTTTTATTTACAACAATTCATACTCTTACGAAATTAAGAAAATAATTGATATTTATATCTTGTGGAAGATAGAACATGCTTTTATTACTCGCATAAGAGTTATATAAATAACCATAATATTAAATCATTTGATAAAATTGAATATTTTGATTATCACGGGATTGACACTTTTATTCGGGTCAACTGACACTTTTATTCACGACAAATGACACTTTTCCGAAAAATATGATAATAATGAAAATTTTATATCGTGAAGGGTAGAAGATGCTCTAATCACTCGAAAGATGTAGTATAAATGACCAATACTTATATAAATAACTATAATATCAAATCATTATAATACTAAGTTGATGAAAAATTAAAATTAAAATTTTGATCTCACTTTTATTCAAAACAATTAACATTTTTATTTATGTTGTACATATATCTAAAAGATATATTCCATATCTAAAAGATATACTCCGTATATATCTTATGGATAATCATCCCTAACCCTAATAATAACCCTAGCTCCTTGTACCACTATAAATAGAGGCTTTTAGTCCTCATAATAATATATCGAGAAATCTCCTGCAGTTTACTTTTCTCTCTGCATATTCTCTCTTCTTTTCTCTGTTTTCTCTAGAGAATTTCTCTCTAGTTTACAACACGTTATCAACACGATTGTTTTATATCCAAAGTTGGTGATTGCAAATAGGTAATCATTATTAGTTTGTTTAGTTCTCCCTTTTGATTCAAGTCGCATAGATTTTGATCAAGTAATGAAATAATCAATATTCCATTAAATGATTCAAATCGCATAAAATTTCGATCAAGTAATGGAGTAATCGATATTCCATTAAGTGATCTATTATGCCACACAGCTTCGCAATATATATAAACATTCACGCTTTGATTGTTAAATGAATTGTTTGTTAGATGATCTATTACGCATATGCATACTGTGTAGTTGTTAAATAAATTGGAATCAATGCTTTTATCTTATGTTATAAGTTTACAGATCTATTATTAATTGCCTAAAGATAGTCTAAATTCAAAAGAATTTGTATCTCTAATGCCTCAAATTCTTTATCAAATGTTAATTCATTTATTACTACTATTGATATTGATTCCTATATATTCTAATGTATTGATACAGTTCCGTGTAGATATAGGTTATATACATAGATTTGGGCATGTACATAGCTTTTCGGAGATTGTATATCCATACATGTATTCATACATGCTCTTTTGTGACTGTTGTTCACGCTATAATGCTAGTTTATTTATTTAGATTTGATTTGTAAACTATGGTTATAATATAAATCATCATGGATCGGAGCTTTTGCTTTTTATGTCACTTGCTATAGATCTATAAATTACATCATATGCTAATTAAGTTTTCATTTATATTTGAAACTTATTGCATGATTCATAGATTTGAGGAGTACATCACTTTATATGAACTTATTTGTTCGCATTTTTATTACGTATGTTTATTTACAATTTCCAATTGATATAATAATCATTGTTTCCTGAATAAATATGATTTTTCTATGTTTAATAATCTTGAGGATTATTATATGTTCTTGTTATCGAACCATTTAATTAAATTTATCGTTGGTTTGATTTATGTTGTTACTCCCGAAGTAGCACAACTAATATTCGTGAAGAATATTTCATGTTCTTAAAGAGCAATTCATAAACACAAATTATTTTGTGTTTTTATATACATTGTTGCTCCTGAAATAGCACAATTGATATTCTTAAAGAATATCACATTCTCCTGATGAGCAATTCATATTTTGGATAATATAGTATAAGTATCCATAAAGAATTGCACAAATGATTGTGCATCAATCATTCATCATAATGATTATGGTTTGGGTCTCAAATATTGAGATATATATTTACTCGTGTGACCCAAGTGAAATGATGGTTATAGAATTTCCAACTATTTGTGTCCAGAAGGCATAAATATTAATTTTTCTTTGTCATTGCTTGTGTAAGAGCCGACAAATTAATATTTTGTTGGAAGATGTTATTGATTTATGAAAATCTTTGAAATCATCTATTATGATCATTATATGATCATATTTCTCCCTCAAGTTTGATTGACTTGCATTTTCAGTAATTGTACTCCATCTGCAGTACAAAGCTTAAATAAAGTTTTTTCTGAAATGTCATAATGCAAGATCAATTTATTTATTCAAGTAGCGCCTAAAGTGTGTGAATTGTTCACATAAATGCAAATGGTACATTGCGATATATGTTTAGCCCGTAGTGCTACTACACACACCATTCTCAAAGATAGGAATATTTTCTAAAAGTTATCATTATCAGACATGCATCAAATATCATTGATGGCTCCGGAAGAGCTTATATCATTTACCAAATGATGCTAAAGTAAGTCGAGAAGAAACTTACTAAGTTATAAGGACATTTGTTTCAATGGATACCACATTGAGACAACAATAGAAGGTAGCAATGAGTATCTTTGCATTGCATAAATTCTTTTGTACATTGCAAGAAGCAAACAAAAGAAAAATTATAAAAATTGCCTTATGGAATGTATTATACATTCATAAAAGCGATTGAGACATATCATGTCATGAACTCAAAGTTCGATGACACGAAAAGCTTTAAGCTTTGGCATGATAGATTGGGACATCCAAGAATAACTATAATGTGCCGAATAATCAATAGCACATGTGGGTATATAAAGAACAAGAAGATTCTTTAACAAATGAATTCACATGTGATACTTGTGTGCAAGGCAAGTTAGTCATTAGACCTTATTATACAAAGGTCAATATTAAATCTCCATCTTTCTTGGAAAGTTTTCAAGGAGATATTTGTGGATCTATATGCATCCACCATGTGGACCATTTCAATACTTCATAGTATTGATTGTTACTTCTTTTAGATGGTCACATGTATGCTTGCTTTTCAGTAGAAATGCATTATTTGCTAGACTACTTGCTCAAACAACGAAATTAAGAACTCAATTTCCAGACAATTCAATCAAGAGAATTTGTCTTGATAGTGTTAGTGAGTTTGAGACTCAAGCATTTAATAATTGTATGGCTACTGAAATTGAGATTGAACATTCTGTTGCTCATGTTTATACTTAAAATGGCTTAGCATAGTCATTTATTAAATAACTTCAACTTATTGTTAGACCATTGCTTATGAAGTCAAACCGCCAACTTGTGTTTGGGGTCATGCCATATTGTATGCTGCAACATTAGTTCGTCATAGGCCAACAACCTACCATCAATAATGACCAATGCAAATAATTTCTGGTCGAGAACGTGATGTTTCTCACTTAAGAACTTTTGGTTGCGCAGTTCAAGTTCCAATCGCACCCCCACAAACATACCAAAATTAGTCCCCAATGAAGACTTGGGATATATGTTGGATTTGATTCGCCTTCGATTATAAGGAATCTTGAACCTTTAACAGGCGATTTATTTACAGTAAGATTTGCAGATTGTCATTTTGATTAAATGACATTTCCAACATTAAGTAAAACACACAATGTTAATTTGCCTAAAGCAAATTTAAAAGCATGAATTGAT
This sequence comes from Mentha longifolia, assembly GCA_001642375.2. NCBI lineage: Eukaryota > Viridiplantae > Streptophyta > Magnoliopsida > Lamiales > Lamiaceae > Mentha > Mentha longifolia. The sequence continues at coordinate 30,312,354 of CM038113.1, forward strand.
GTGTTATATTTCATAATCCAAAATTATTTTAAGGCATTAGGGGGAAATATAGATGAAACGAATGCCGTCAAATTTATGTTGGATTATATACAAGCACAATATATGATGAACTGAAAGTTCATAAAATTATTGACTACCAATGAAGTGATAAAGCATATAATATTTATATGCTGCACCATAAATAATTAAATTCATGATGGACTTTAAAATACATATTATGTCTCTCGACGCAAGAAGCGTGAGAAATATTTTGGTGCTAAAATAAATATCCGCGGTATACATATTCAATAAATAAATTATATCACTCCATAAACCTCCTGAAGAGGATCGTCCTGAAGACGAGAATCCCAGTATGATTGCACGTGCTCTAATATTATAATATTGGGGGATTATGGAACGACCAGATCAATTATATTAAGAGAAATTACATAGATCTGAGTTCTATATGTGTTGATAATGCCATGTATCTTGTAAGTACATGAGAAATATGTGATAGAAATATCAAGTTGTCGACAACACTTCTTGCCTCAATTCTAAATGATGATTTTGATCCAAAAGTTAAGTGTGCTAGAAGCACATTGACAAAAAAAATTGAGGCAGAGCTTTACTCGCTAATAAGACTGAAAGTCTTATTTGTAGTTAATACACCAGAAAATATTGTCTTAGTTGGACATAAAAGATCATTTCTAAGGAAGAGAAATGACATTTAATACAGTGGTGTAAAATAAATCGAGAAGGTCAAGAGTTTTAATAGAGACTCTAAAGTAAATTTGATTCTCATGTTATGGCATTGCGTTCCAATATGACATATATGACAGTAATTGTGAATATAGATATTCAGTTAATAAACGTCATGACCACAATTGTATATATGTCATTGAATGTGAATATCTATAGATATAAATCCCTATTGGACTTAGACTTCCTTATAAGAAGGAAAACAAACTCATAACGTGTATTATATTAAGTCAATTCTTCCAGAAGTAAGAATATGTGAATCATGATAAAATGTTTTGGCGTGTTTATCAAAAGTCTTTGAATGATTGTATATCATTCCTATATATGTTGATTAATTATACACATAAAGAGCTTGAGATTAACTCATGACTGGAGAAATAAAAGACTTAGATGAATCTAAGTAATTTGTCGGCATGCAAACCGAACATCTTTATACCAGTCTGTATACTTGAAGAAAATCCTTTAAAGATTTTCATATTTACTAGTATCCCAATGATTGTCTCATTATTTTGAGTTGATAAGATAACAAAGAAAGAAAGTATGAACCACAAGTTCATTACTTTCAGTACTGAAATACTACACTATCAGGCCTGATACATTCAAGTTAATTTGCTATATAGCAAGATTAAAAAAAAAAATCTCCCAGAAGGAGATGAATTCTTTGTTATCTTCAAGGTATAAGAAACCTTGATCTATATTATGAGAAATTGAGATTGACATTGGTGCATACTTAGATGCAAAATATTTTGCATCTCAATATTCTAAATCTCAAACTGGTTAATGATTTGAGAGTTTCTCCCACTATCCTTTATAAGGACAATATATTGGTTGTGTTGCACTAACACGTTCCAGAAGAACGTTAAAATTTGATAATAATTTTATAGAGTTATTCACTAAACTCCTCCAAAATCTACATAAGATCAATATCTTCAATGATATTTGAATATGTTGCAAGATTGTTATTTTGAGGGGGAGTGACAAGTTCTAAATGATCTTGAACATTTGGTCACATGAGCCAAATGAATAATCCAGAAGATTAGACCCTGAGATCTAATGGTTGTACTATTTTTCTCTTACTAAGTTTTAGTTTTCTCATTGAGTTTTCTTAGGTAAGGTTTTTAATGAGGCAACTAGTGCAACACATGAGTGAGTGTTTGTCATATACTCTTTTCCCCTATTAGATTTTTCCCACAGGGTTTTTCTAGAGAGATTTTTAACGAGGCATGAACATCACAACAATAATGTCCAAGGGAGAATATTATAAATGATGATATTGAGTGGACATTATTTTGTAACTTTGCATATCAAAAGTAGCAGGACAGATCACTATTTCTCCCAAATTTTGTGACAAAGCATGATCTTTAAGAGGAGTGGCGACATCAATATTCGATAGATTGCTAAAGTGACAATCTGGCGAGCTTATTCACAAAGGCATTACCAACATCAACGTTCAGACAGTTGGTATTGATATGCGCCGACTCAAGATCTACAATACTTAATTTCAGGGGGAGCAGCTGTACTCTTTTTCCTTCGATCAGGTTTTGTCCCACTGGGTTTTCCTGGCAAGGTTTTAACGAGGCAACATATTTTGTTAGGGATGAGGGGGAGTGTTGTAAAAATATCTAAAAGATATATTTCATATCTAAAAGATATACTCCATATATATCTTATGGATAATAATCCCTAACCCTAATACTAACCCTAGCTCCTTGTACCACTATAAATAGAGGCTTTTAGTCCTCATAATAATATATCGAGAAATCTCCTGCAATTTACTTTTCTCTCTGCATATTCTCTCTTCTTTTCTCTGTTTTCTCTAGAAAATTTCTCTATAGTTTATGTAGTGGGCAAAATCTGTCTAACCGGCCCAAACCCAATTGTCCATAAGTAATCGGCAGTCGGTAGCCGGCCCAGGCCAAACGGCCTACTCAATCGGCCCATTAAAAGGTTGTCAGCCCAACTTTCTATTTATTGGTCTAGTCAGACCCGTATCCGACTAAGGTTTTACCGAGTCAGCCGAATGAAACCGATTGAACCTTATCCACCGTAACAGACGGGACGAGCCGGACGGGAGTAGATCCCCCACAATTTCAGTAGGCGGTTAGCGGCCAGGGTTTAAGGAGAAAACCCTAGACGGATAGGCCGTCCTATATATTCCGCCTGCTAGTCAAGCAGACGGATATGTTCCGACTACTGGCAATCACCCTCTAGCCATCGGCTCTCCGACGTTCTGACTACTAGCACTCTCCCTCTGGCAGTCAGCTCCTGTCTACCACTACTCACTCTCTAACAATCGGCTCATCCGCTCTCCGAACACTTCACGCTTTCTTTTTGTAGGCGATAATCGGATCCTACTAGACGGACTCCCGTCTCCATCATCCCCTCGTCATCCACGCTTACCATTGATCCGCCTCCGACTAGAACTTTTAATATTTATTATTTATTATTTTTCGTCTATTTACAGTTATTATACCGCCTATTAATTCTGATTACTGACTTGAGCGTCGGAGGTCCTTCGGCTGACACCCTCTCCGGTGTTCCTCGAAGGGCTCTTACGTGTGCTACGTGTGTTGACAGGTTGCTAGTGCCTGTTCCGTCTACCGGACGACCCTGTCGAGCCGGTCATATCCTTGATTGTAGATTTACCATCTACAGTTTACAACAATTCACTATAATTAACACTTTTAATAAAATGAATTTTTTTAATGAAGACCGCGTTTAGTCAGGTGCAACCCGGATTAAGATCTGGCCTACTAAATTTGTGAGACTACGTGAATGAATGAGTGAGTGGAATTAAAACCTTATTTTCGTACAATAATGAGATAAATCTAAATTGTCATGGAAAGGAATGAAGAGGTTAAAATCTCATTCGTATACAATAACGAACAAATTGATGTTTGTGTTTCCGACATAAACATACAAGTTATTGAAATTCCTTAATTTCTGGAAAATGAACTTGTTAATTATGTCACCCTCGAACTATTTTAAAAGATTATCGTGTTTATTTTACAAGGCATATATTCCTAAATGTATACCATTTTTTTTTTTTTTGGAATCGTACTACTGACTTACTTGACTAACTCAACCATATGATTTGGACTTGCATCCCTCGTCAACAATTTGTAGATGTAAATTAAATTAAATTACTATTCACCATTTAATATAGTTAATAGTACCATTTTTTGTCTTATATTTAAGCTAACATATGTAATTACTCTTATTAGATTGGACGAGAAATGCATTCATACCCTTCGTGTGCATGCTTAAATGTGCCAATAGCTGATTTAATGGTGTAATGTTTAAGAAAATTATTGTTATTGTCACGTCAGCCATTGACATATTAAATGTGTTCATAGCCGGTAGGGAAACATAGATTGAATAATCCAAATTATACTTATTTACATCAAAATAACTCAAAATTATCATAATTACCGTCAAATAATTCAAACTCTCATTTTTTTTTCTCACTTTAATAGGACAAGCGTGACTGAATCGTTAAAATTGTACATGTTCATTGACATTGCACACATACAGCTTGATATCTATATTGATTTGTTTTGTTGAAGAATCTATAGAAAGAATAGTCAAAAGGCCGATTTCAGGTGGTGGTTCGACACAAATCAAAATAAATGATGTTTGTTATTTACGTGGATGTTTCAACGTCGACAATTTGAATTGTGTCTGTTTATTTTGATAGTTGATGTCAAAATTGAAGTTTAAAAAAAAAAAAATGTTATTTAGCAATATATATATTGATACTGTATGTTACTCCTGCAGTCCCATTTCACTCGTCTCTTAATTTGAATATATGTAAAGTATAAAATAATAAAATGGAAGTGAAATGTGACAGATGGAGTATATTTTATTGTAAATAAGTATGTAATTTTGATGAATTTACCCTAAATGTGACACATTCAAATGCTAGGGAAAATATCAATATGCTATATTATATTGATGACAAATTATTTGCAAATGTTAGGTCAAAATATACAATGGGACAATAACTTTATTATATTTTCGAAACATCAAATTTAAACACCTTAATATGAAATTTCTATTAACTTAAGTGCAGATTTTGAAAAATTATTCTCAAATAGATTTATCCTATGTTGCACGGGTGCGGGGAAGTGGGTGTGGGGACGATACGATACGAATGTGGGGATATATATTTTCAAGAAACTATAGGGTGCGATTCGGTTAGGATACGTACGTCTATTTATTTTTATTTTTACTTTTATATTTATATTTATTATATAATGCCTATACTATACATAAAATTTAAATAAATTATAAACTAAATACATATGAAAAATAATGAAACAGTGCAACTAAATATATAACGCATGTCTTCTGTTTGTATTTCTTTTTTTCTTTTAATAAATAATGTTTAAGATTCGCAAAAAAATCCCTTAAAAACTTAAGTTATAGCAAAAATAACCCAATTAACTTCGGATTCGCGAATCCTCTTTATCAGATTCGTATATCCATTATTATTTATCATAGTATTCCGTAAAAGAAACAATACTTCAAAATTATATTTTATAACTCGTTTCCCGGCTCGGTGGAAATGCGTGCCAAAAAGTCAATAAGTCAAACTGGACAATTGAAGAGGGACAGACGGAGTAGTAATTTTTTTTACAATACATGTCAATAGATTGTCTCCCTTGATCTACGAACAAATTAAAGCAGGACGAAATAACCTAGTACAATATGAATACTATTGTACGAAGTATATATATATATAAATATATATGTAAAGTAAAGTAATCAAGAAATCTTTATAAATACCACTGTATAAAAATACTCATAGGTTGGAAGTCAATGATGAGAAAATATTCAAATAGAAAATTGACCTCGTCATGTCAACTTCAATTAGGAGAAATTAGTCTACTACTAGGGTTAGAAAAGTAGGCCTACTTTTTCATGGCTTGACCTTCGAGGCCGCCGGTTAAATTATTTCATTTTTTGGCCTTTTCACATGCGTGTAAAATTTATTATTATTATTATTATTATTATTATTATTATTATTGAAGTCATTTGGCTTTCAAGTTTAGCTTTTTATATATAGAATTTTATCGACATACTAATATTTTGGCGGAATGTACAATAGTATCTATAGATTCGATGACCATTATGAACTTTAATTACTTGCACTAGCCCTCACGGAGCTCTCATTTGCTTCAATTTCTTCTTCTTTGTAGTGGCTTCATTTTGTTTGAAATGCACTTGATTTTGTTACTTTCTAATTGTCTGGCCACCTGTTTTGGCCACATTTTGGCATTTCCCTTTTGACCATTCTTCTCTCCTCAGGTTTCACTCGAGGGAGGTGTCCTTCCTTGGTGTCACCCGAGTTCGGTGTGTACCCCATTTTTGGGTATTCCTCATCCTTTATTTTTAATGCAAAGTTATTTTCCTACTCCTTTTATGATGCCACAAATATGAATGATAAACTTGTTTGATAAGTCTATGGAAAATCTCGGTGAAACCGAAAAATCCACAAAATAGATAAAGAGATAACATCTCATATTTTTATTAATAATTAAAGTTTGGGTGTCAATTTCGTCACCCTCTACAGATTTTATTTATATGCTTCAAAAATCTTATTCTTACATGGAAACAAATCAAAATTTTGTCCTATGTGCAACAAACCAAACCCTAATCTGAAAAGGAAGGAAATAATTCAATTAGCTAACACACTCTATAAAAATAAAGTAAAATAAACCTTCTAAATATTATTTCTAATCCTCAACCCAATTAATCTTCAAATTTGACCCACAAACTTGAATCTACTAACCACAGCTGCATAAAATCTTTAAATTTTGAATACATGCATGCATCATAGGTTGTTGTAGTTTTTATTTTATGTATTACACTAAATTTATGGGACGATGAAATATAGTTCTTGAGATTAAATTTGTGGGATGAAAAGGAGTACATACTCCTTTCGTCTCATAACTTTAGTCTGGACGGTTAGATATGAATGTTAGGAAAATAAATTTTTTATACTAAAACCAGAAAGGTAAATAAGTGTTACGTTAACAACAATTGTCAAATGAAAAGTAGGAAAGAGAAAGTGTAAATAAAATAGATTGATTTTTGGTATATGTAACTTAGTAGAAAAAGTTTATTTTAGTTATTAAATTTATTTTAGGCATAAAAACAAATTTGTTGGTATGAGGTTGAGAAAGTATTTGTACAAAGTCTTAATAGGTGAAAATACCCAAAATAAAATAGTATAGTAGTTTTATACCTACACTTTAAAACTATAAGTTTTATACCCAAAACCCCATGAAAAGACAAGCATACCCTTAATGAATTGTTAAGAGCACACCAAGGAATTGCTATTGACAAGTAATTCTTTAATTTTCAAGATTTATTTGTTTTTCTATCGTTTAAAAGAGGATTAAAATCCCATGTTTTGGCGATATGATCCCGCGCTTCTAAAATGGTATCAGAGCCCTAGGTTTATTTGGGAATTATATTTATTTATTATATAATGTCTATTAACTAACGAAGGAGACATCAAGAAAAAATAAAACCGGATAATTGTCCGAGTTGCGAGTGTTACAATTCATACCTTCACATCCTAGAGGAGAACAAAACCAGAGATCTTGCTCGATAACGAGTAAGATGAGAACATCTCGAACAGGCGGTTCGAGATAACGAGAGCCAACAAGAGATCCATGCACGTACATGGATTTTCAAGTTTTACTTAGACCGCCTCATGATAAATGCTTATCTAGAGGGGAAACTAAGACGTCTAAGGAGATTATCCCATTAGGATCATATCTGATGGAACTCTCAGGACAGAAGATCGGTCCTAATTTCGTAGAGATTACTCCGGATCCGGCCAAAATCTCTATGGATTTACGGGAAATCCAAAAGATGGTGCAAAATTATGGCAACAACCTATATGGAGTACCTCAAAAGGTGGAGGAAATATCCAACAAACAGGATGTCATGTTTGACATTCTAAAGGATATCTAAAAATGAGTGGAGAGGCTGGAATCACAACCAAGTTCCAGTCGAGCTAAGAAGGGTTTCTTTTCAGACGAACCAAAAAGATACTCATTACCAGTAAAGAGGTCGAGAAACGTGACCCAAAAATAGATCTGATTACTAGAATAATCCGAGGTGAAAAAATATGAATAACCTCGAAAGGATCGGACTAGAAGATCTACAAGAGTTAGCATTATCTTTTGCTAATATGAAGGTGGTGGATCTCAAGATGGCCAAATCCGAAGAGATGGAAGAAAACCCATCAGGAAGAGGTTCACAACCACCACCTCCAAAGAGTTCTCATGATTTTGAGGCCGGTGCATCATATCATCATAGAACTGGTGATATTGCCGAGGATTCATTCAAGATCAACGCAAGGAGGACAAGATGGAAACATAGCACTCCTGCAGAAAAGATAACCTTGGAGCCCATCCATCCATATGGAGTCATTCTCAATATCAATGAAATCAATTTCAAAAAAAGAGAGAAAGTCATTGATGACTAGGCAGCAGCGATGAGGGTGGCGGCATCAACCCTCGACATGAGTACCGAGGGATTTGTTAGATTCCTCGAAATGAGTCTTGCAGGAGTCGCTAAGACTGCTTGAGACGAAGGCATAAGCATAGAAATTAAAAATTTGTGCTTCAACAGTGAATCCTCTACCGAGAAGGTTCAAAATATGGCTACCATCCTAAAGAATCATTTCTTGGGAATTGGTTATTTCGGGACTTTTGATGAAGAGAAAAAGAAAAAAATACTCAATGGCTCTTCTTAATCTAAGACTTGCAGTCTTAGATCAAAAGTCACTTAACAAGTTTCTGCAACTCTTCACAGTCTATCAACATCAATCAAAGACTAGTGATAGTTTTGCCAAGGAAATTTTCTTCTTAAAATTTCTTAACCCCTGGAGAGAGATGTTCATCCGAGATTACGTTCTGGTAATTACGATGGCGTTGGAAAGAGGATGTCTTATGTGCACCCCAAACTGACATAATGGTGTCAACAAGCCACAACACAAAAGAACATCAAGAAATTAAGAAGGATCAACAAGGCGGCCTCCCTTAATTGTGAAGATAATGATCTCTCAACGATCATTGGAGAGGATCCTGCTAGCTACAAAAGAAGCAGGAAGAATAGGTATCAACCTTATTCCAAAGATAGAAGATCCAAGAGAGGATCTTGGAAACCAAGGACGATGTGGTCTAGACAGAAGGCTAGATCATACAAATATGGACAGAGAAGTGGTCCGTTAAGAAGTAGGTTTCAATCTAGAGGTGTCAGTTCAAGCAGATCTCAGGAGAGAACACTAGCAAAGAAAACTTTCCGAAAAGCTCACACTAGAGCTAACAAAAGTTTCAAGGACTGCAACTACTGGACGTACGATGCAACAGGGCATATTTCTACAAATTGCCCAGAAAATAGGTAGATGAGGAGATTCGAGTCAACTCCTGACATCAAAGACGCGATCTACTTTCAGGATCTCGTACAAGTTTACCAATTTGAGGATATACCCTCAGATGAGAGTATTTACGAACAGGAAGAAGTCTTTAGTAGTGAAAGAGAACTGGTTTTTCAAGCCGGACAATGATTTCACAAAGCCAGATTTAAAATTATGAAAAAAAGCCTGAATATACAGAAGTATCAAGGCTTTACAGCAGGAAGCATAGATTATGCTCTAAGGAACTTCAGTCTCAAGACTCAAAAGCATCACATTGTCTATGGTATTACGAGATGAGAGATGAAGCACCCAATTGAGCTCACAGGGAATCAAGTGGAGATGCAATTGATTCCAGCAAGTGATATCTGGAAAGATCTTGAAAAGATGAAGTCGGAGATTGCAGAAAAGATGAATTGGGAACAATCTAATTAGTACTCAAATCAGCCATCTTCGCAGGTGTTGATTCACCAATTTACATCGCTATTTGTGATAAGCAAGTCAGAAATCTCAAGGATTCGTGATGGGAACTATTGCAGGAAATTTATGTGCTGGACAGGTGATTGGGATCATTATCCTAAGATTGCTTACAATCTTAATGACACTAGTTTCAGCAGAGCCCTGACACTTTATCAGGACTTCAAAAGGAAGGAGCTGGTGGAAGAAGGGAATAGACCTTATTCCATCACGTATCAGGTATCATATGTGCTTTCTAACTCACATCATACTGAGTTATTCTTGGGAAAGCAGTTCATCGAGATACTAGATATTTTCAAGAAGGTGACAATGGCAATTTGCCCCGACAGAGTCAAAATTCCACGTTTGAGAAATGTGGATATGCAAATCCAGAATAAAGTAGTCATAAGGCATGATCAAAGCCTTAGATTACAATCCGGGCGATTGTCATTTCAAGGAGATAGGATTACTTCTCAACTAATGGGAAAAAGTCTTATTCAGCAAGGTCAAGAGGCTCAGGGTTTTTCAAATGCTCCGAGTAACCATAAGACGATTATTACTATCAAATGTCCGGAAGGATGGAGATGAGTAACCGTTTGATTTGATACTACAAGATGGGAAACCAATGTCCCTTGCAACGTCTTGTATTATCTCGAGCAACCAGAAGTCCATCATTATAAAGGAACTATCGAAATATGAGGATGGACAGTCGAGATCAAAGGATGAGCGGGAAGAGAGGAAAATATCCTCATCTTAGGTTTGGATTTCTTTGAAAAATTCAAACCATGGAGACAAGAAGAAGGAGGAATGATAGTCACAGTCAATGATAGAAAAATATTGATCTAGTGACTAGCCCCTTCTCAATATACATTCCTATTGGAGTGTTATACGAGAAATATAAGACATAATATTTTGCTGCTTATATTGATTCAGGTGCAGGAATATGCACAGCAAAGTGATGAATCTTCCCAATAGAAGTTGAAGAAGATTTACCTCAGATTACAGGGAGAGATTTTTCCAAGAAAATCTTAAATCAAGATGGTGAAAATTTTAATTGGAGGAGCAGGACAGACGCCTTGGTATAAGGTTAAAACTCCCCTAATTTATTTTCATGATACAGGAGCAGATATCCTGTTGGGCAACAATTTCTTACAGATGTTCAAAAGATATATGCATGATAATGAGAAACAACGATTAGTGTTCACAACACAATGTGATCACAAGATCATTGTTTAAAGGATAAAAGGAGCATTTAACAGACAAATGCCCTTAGCCTTTCGCAGCAAGCGAGGTGATGAAGGACAACTTCGCCACCCAAAGATGCAAGATCGAAGAAGGTTCAATGAGACTTTATTGAACTATAGGAGAAAGGGAGAGCTTATCGACAGCGAAGTTGAGAACAACGAAGCTGAGATTCAAATCTTTAAGGCATCTTTAATTTCTAAAGATATCGAAAATGATACGCAGGTGTCATTGGAAGATGTCAAAAGGAAAATTGTAAGATGTTACAATGAGAATCCTTTGGCATGGTGGGAGAAAAACCAACTCAAAGCTATCTTAAAGGCAAAGCCATATAAGGTTAATGAGTTTGTTAGATTTAGACCAATACTGATGAATCTTAGAGATCAACGGGATATGAAGGAGATTATCAAGGAACACCTTGATATGAAGTTAATCAAACCAGGTAACTCGCCATATAGTAGCCTAGGCTTCTTGGTAAAAAACCATGGTGAGATCAAAATAAATAAACCTAGACTCGTTATTAATTATAAAGGTATTAATGATATTTTTGAGTTTGATGGTTATTTCATCCTTAGTAGAGAACACCTTATTAATTGCATTAGAAATGCTAAGGTTTTCTCAAAATTTGATTGCAAGTCAGGTTTTTACCAGATTCGCATGGAGGAAGATAGTAAGAAGTTTACAGCCTTTTCTACTCCACAAGGGCATTACGTTTGGAACGTGATGCCAATGGGGTTAGCCAATGCACCTCAGATGTTCCAGAGAAAGATGGATAATGTCGTCAAAGATTATTTCTCTTTTATATTTGTTTATATTGATGATATTCTTATAACATCAAAAGATATAAACGAACATGTCAAACATCTTGAGATTTTTGCAGATGTTTATTATAAGGCAGGATTGGTGCTGACAGAAAAGAAGGCAGTCATCGGAACCCGAAAAATGGAGTTTCTGGGAATCGAGATAGATGAAACGGAAATAACTCTACAGGACCATATTGTTCAAAAGGTTAAGAATTTCTCGGAGGATCTAAAAGATAAAAAACAACTTCAATGTTTTCTAGGAGTTGATAATTTTGCAGGAGCATTCATCAAGAACCTTGCAAAATACAGAAAATTTTCAGCCCGTTGCTGAAAATGATGTTTAGTTTATCTGGACAGATGAACATCGTAAAAGAATGAGAGATTTAAAGGTGTTTTGTGAGAACCTCCCAAAACTCTCGATACCACAAGATGAAGACGATCTTGTCCTATACATGGATGCTAGTGATCATTGGTGGGCAGCAGTGCTTACAAAGATCACTCCCAAAGGAAAAGAACCATGCAGATACTGTAGTGGTTTGTTCTAGGAAAATGAGGCCATTCGATGGCACATTAACGAAAAAAAAATCTTTGCAATTCGAAAGGCCTTCAAAAATTGGCCTCTCTTTCTTTTAGCAAAGAAATTTATTTTGAAAGTGGATAACACACAAGTTAAAACTTTCTTAAACAACAAGATAGAATCTAAACCTGAAAAGGCTAGATTACTTAGATGGGAAGCTGAATATCAATATTTTATTTTTGATATTGTCTTTATAAATTCTCATGAGAATGTTCTTGCAGATTTTTCAACAAGAGATGGAGCCAACTGAAGTAAGCTCCATCATGATGGCCCAGAAGCATCTCAGGGAAAACCTTGAAATGCTCTCTAGGGAATGAGACGAGTGTGTTCTAAAGGCTGATCAAGCTGGAAGAATACAATCTATCGATAAGACAAAAGTCACTGATAGAATCTGAGCATGCGCGCTAGCACAAACACAGTGCTGGAACGGAATCCAAGAGCCAATCCTTCGGGCTTCCAGAGTAAATCTGGGAAAAGAAGAGTTTCAGTTGCCAGCCCCTATAACGATAGCAGAGGATACAAATACCTCTTACATGAGTCCTAAGTTGGTAGTATCCTCGGATCTATCGACCCAAGAAAAAGATGGTACTCAGAAGTCAAATTCTGAGCCATCATGTCAACCCAACATCTCTGGGGTAAAAGAGGGAGAGATTAATCTTAGGCCAGGGACAGACACTTATAAGATTAATACTGATTTGCAAGTTTCTTCCTACTGGCAGGCTTATCAAACTAGCTGGGAGAAGTTGATCACAAGACGAGAAATCAATCCGAGTAAATCGGTGGTTGATATCTTAGGGAAATATCCCCGAGTGTGGATGAAACCAGGTGCCAATCAACACGAAGTCAAGCAATGGTATGAATTTGGAGCTCTTGCTTCAGTTTATACTATTTTACTAGCATTTACCGATATCAAGAATCTACCAAAATGGATTCAAGAAGAGGTTTACGATTTGTGGGCAAACAGCGAACAACTTAGCCGCGGAGATGTTCTTGAGCTATACTTCATTAGTGCAGCCCCAGAACCAGCAGGAAAAGAGAATCACACAGCCTTTCACTACATCAAGCTTCGAATGACCGATGAGAGAGCCCTAAACAATATTAGGGTAACTAGTGGAGACGTGCCATTAGTTTTCACTATCAAAGAAGATGAAATCTCAACTCGACAAGCTTGGGGTTTATGGGTTTGTCTCACCGAGATGGATAAAGTCAAGTTTCCGTTCAAGTTCTTTCAGAACTCCGTGAATGGATCATTCCTGTTAAACACAATGACAGAAAAAACTACAAGATTTGCAGAATAGGCTTTCGAAAGAAAGAGGAATCTGTGGGAAAATAAACTTGTGACTAGTAAAGAAACTCATCGCAAGTATTGTAATATGGCTCACTATGGGAACTGGATTAACCATATCTGTCAAGCATGCCCAGTCCAGAAAGAGCTAGAGTTTGGGAAAGGGTTCATGCCTAGGGCAGGAAGAGCTCGAGCCCATGACCAGAAGGAATCAAGGGAGCCACCGAAAGGTAGGATGCCTAGGGCTCCAAGAAAAAATTAGGTGGCCGACACAAGAGGGTAGAGTCATGTGACTCTATAATGGAAGGACCTCACCCAAAAAAAAAACGACAAGGGTGAGTGAAAAGAAAAGGATTCCCACTAAAAGAAATACAAGGTTCAAAATCATATTAAACCGTGAAGGGGAAAAGTTCTTAGGAATACATGGTTCAAAATCATATTAAACCGTGAAGATAGAGGAATCTTGAGAGTTTGTACTCAAGAAAATGACATTTTACGGTGGAATTCGAAGTGGAGGACCCCAAAACTTCACATGCCACCTTCAATAATTGCTGCTTTCGGTGGTGATTGAAGAAGAAGGACCCATGCATCACATGGGAACAAGCTGGCTTTGGATAGAAATGAATCCAAAGTAATAATTCAAGAAGGATGGATGTCTTCAACCCTCTATAAATAAAGACGAGAGATGGAAGCAAAGATCATCGATCATTTTCTTAGCTTTCTTCAAAATAAGCTTTGTAATAGTTTGAAATTTTTTAGTGTATGAGTGTTTTCCATTCCGCTACGATAGGTAGCTAAACAAGTTTGTCTCCTCCCTAAAGGGAAATATACTTATGTAATAAATATTTATATAATTCCCCAATAAAAGTTCGGGCTTTTGCTGATTACCTTCGTATTTAAATTTCTATTTACCAATAATTTCTTAGCCCGCAATGAGTCCTTGCTCAGTGCTCTGAGCAATTATCATAATTCTTGGAGCGTTGCTCGGATTGATAATCGACGAAGGCGAGGCAGATCACTGCTAAGGAATTCGCGATAGGAAACCATAGGGTGCTCTGGGTGGTTGGACGTGGTCTGTAAAACTTCCGGCGAAGAAGATCCGCAGCAATAAAGGTATGAAGTTGGTATGCATTAATTTATTTACGGAAGTGTGATGAGCCTGTTATTATTCCGTGAAGATTTAATCAAATAATAAATAAATATTTGAAAATAGTGCTTTATACAAGAAAATGAGTATTGTTGTCCTTTTACTGCAAATTGGGTATGAAACTTATATAATTAAAGTGGTGGGTATAAAATTTATATACTTATTCATTTTGGGTATATTTAAAGTCAACCCTTATGCAAAAAAAAAATCCTCCCTCCCTCCTCAAACAATTCGATGCTCTTATCATTTTGGACGTGTACAAAGAGTTTCATACATCCATTTTAGTACAGACTCTCACACAACATTATATTCTAAACTACTTTTCTTTCCTTATTTACAAAAAAATCACCACTTTATTTTTTTTACTTTCTCTCTAATAGACCTGGTACTTCTTTTTAAGAAACTTTACTAATCATATATCAATATTTATATTAAGGGCACACTTGGGTGAGCCCGGTCATACTATGTGGCCGTTTAAAAGATTGATATTTTTATCTGTATAGATTAGCACTTTTTTGTATAAAGATTGACACTTTTAAAAATTGACACTTTTATTCGTTAAATAATTACGTTAAAGATTGATACTTTTATTCGTATAGATTAACAATTTTCTGCATAAAGATTGATATTTTGATCCGGACACACTATGTGGCCGGCATCACCCAAGTTTTTTACTTATATTAAAAACTATGGATATATGAAGTACGGAGTATTTAATATTGCGTCTGAACCCGAGGTGAATAAGACGGATACACTTGGTAGAACAGTAATATTTTGTAAGAGATGAATTTAGAAACTGAATACTATGTATGTATCTCTCAGCACGCAATTTCTATAATTTTCACTCATTTTGGACTTTTCTCTCAGGAAGTTATGCAGAGCATGGCAATAAATTAGTAGACCTACCACATAAACTATTCAACAAGATTTGCCTATTTTACTTCTAAAAGAAAATTATAAAGTTTAATGAAGAAAAAATTAATCTAAAAAAAAAATGAAGAAAAAGATTAGAAAAGTTTAAATCATTTCAAAGAAGAAAAAAGCCCTAACGATATGCTTCACCTTATTCTTCTTCTTCCTATTCGCCTCGTCCTACTTATAATTTTAATGTTTACATAGTAATCGAAAAAAAAAAAAAAAAAAAAAAACTGACCAATCTATTAAAAAATTCAAATCCAGTTTCAGTTCTATTTATATTTTACCAAATTAGTACTCCATCCGTCACATAGTTCTTGACACGTTTCTTGAATATATGTGATTGTAAAATAATATAAACGTGTCGAGAAATATGGGACAAAGGGAGTACCAATTTAAATAAATCGACAAAGAAGAGAGCAACTTAATAATAGTAACAAAGATGCTGAGCAAATAAGTCATTTATTTCTTCTAAATTTTCAGAGTGAGGAAGAAAACTGGTTGCATGAATATGAACCGCACAGTTAGAAGTGAAATTGTACACGAGAAGTAAAAAACGCTGATTTTTTTTAATATTTTGGTAAAACGCTGAAAAAAAAAGAAGTAAAATGGAACACAATCTAGTATGAAATTTTATTACAAATTGGTGAACCATGAGGAACCAAAGTTATATAACTTCCTCGTACAATTAACACGGAAGACTTCTGATAAAACTCAGACCATATTCAGCCACCGTAAATACTTCCATCTTCTTCCTGCAACACAATTGATGAGAATGTGGATAATTGCTTTCAGAGATAGGCAAGTACGGTTACGGTTATTTATTCAATGTAGCAAAACTTTTATATAGTTCCAAAGTACTAATATGCAAATATGTGGGAAGAAGAATATAAAATCCAAGCAAGTATTCTTGACGACATGAGAAGCTTCAACTCCAATCAAGCTTCTTATAATATGATATGGACATTTAAAAACCTCATACTTTCAATCATTCATAAGAATGTGGAGATCAGTAGAGGCAGAGTTTTTGCAGATAATACCACGAAAGAAATACCCCTTACTTTGATTCCAAAGTTTGTTCACTGTAGAATTGTCATTTATCCAAATTTGGTAAGTGAACTTGGAAGGATTTTTGGCCAATCATGAAGCAGAGAAAGACAAATCCATGACATGGAAATGCTTGTTTCTCTTAACGAAGAGAAAAGATATATTCTTCTGGTTGTTTGTGCATCACCTAGTGAGAGAGAAGTATGCTCAAGTATTTATACACTATGTTCCTATAGGCTCACATTTATAACGAGAAAAACATGTTAAAAATGCAATTGGGTAAGTCACCCTTATTTTGGTGCATCAGAGAGGGCCGAAGTTGTTCCTAGCATACATAATATATATCTAGACTCCAGGCTTATACGAAGCTGAAAAACATCCACAATGGATGCTGGTTTTATGTTAAAGGTGCACCAGACTTCAATTTGGAATATAGCAGGGTAATGCCTGCTTCTATCACCTTAAATCGCGTGCACATATACATTACTATTAGGGAATAAGCTGATGCAACGACCCATGGCATTTCAGACTGGAGAGGTCCACACTAGCTACACGACCTCAAAGGATTCGGATCATTATGCCTGCAGATCCAGCCTTTTGAAGACTAGACATGCTTGAGGATTCATGTAGCCTAGCCACTCGTGTATTTAGGGGCATGTCAACAAGAAAAGGGATATGAATACGTGATGTTTGTAGTCCTTGAAGATGAAGGCTCAGGAATGCTCTAAACTAAGTACGGAAAACTGTTACAGGGTACGGAAAACTGTTACAGGAATAATCAAAGACATGTTACCATTTACTTTTTCTAGAATCTCCTGTTACAGGGTTGGCAATTCTTGGTACAACAAAAAAAGAAAGCACAAGCACATATATGACTAGTTAAAGGTTAGGCTTATCATGTTTTCTGAACTGACATCGAATAAAATGTTGCTGCTCGATAAAATTGATCTTCTTCCCTATGTCCCAATGGTGATACTCTATACTGAAGTTTGCTAAACAAACAGAGGCAGCAAAAGGTCCACGGTCCTATGGGGAGCTAAAACAGAGGAATTTCGTATAAGACAGATACTCATCGGCCATCACTCACTTCTTCGACTAAAAGACATCTAGCAAAAAGAGTCCCTTTCTAGTTTTATATACCCCACAGTGTACTCATCCAAAACATTTAGCGATAGATATTCACATCAGACCCCACGTAGGCACGGACAACCCAATACTAAAGACTAATAAGATACACTAAACAAATCACATAATTGCATTGCAAACACTAAAGAGTAATAACATGCACATAAGTGCACTGCAAACATTCTTTCTAATGTGCTCTAGTATCTAAATCGGCTTTTACCGATCAGAAAAGGACAATGAAGCCTGAAAGTAAAATTTTAAGCGAAACTAAGGCTAGGCTTTAAAATGGCACATTAATAAAGAGCCATTAAATACAAGTTCTGATCACATTAACATGTGAGAATTTCTATCTCTTTACGACTCTACATTTCAAGCTACACTGTCATATTTGATCATCATGCTAGCAAGTTGCAACATGACTATATACTTAGATGGCATAAAAGTATCTCTTCAGTGGAAAACATATAACAACATGACATCTAGTCTAGTATATTGATTTTACAGATTTTCCTCACTTTAATCAATAGAAAATAAATCTTTGAGGCTGTAATATTTACCAATGTATGCTCAATTTTCCTCTATCCCTTTTTCATACTTTATCATTCTCATTTTTTAACATCAAGCAAATACTCCTTCCGCCCACAAAGAGTGTTGCGCTCTTTGTGATACGGTTTTTAATAAAAAGGTTTATAGATGTTTGGTTAAGGGCACACTAGAGAGGGTCAAGTAATAAAGTGATGGTTTTTTTGTAAATAATGAGAAGAGAGCGGAGGGGTGTAGGGGACCAAGTACTAAAGTGGAAGTATCACACTCTTCGTGCACTATATTAAGACAATGATATTTTGCTTACAACAAAGTCCACTTCCATAAATCAAAACGAATTACCTCTTATTCCCGTTAACTATAAAACAAATTTATACTCTTTTGCACTAGATGTAATAACTTTTCACTAATTAAGTCAGAAGAGCTTGACAAGACAAAGAAACAACCGAATGCACGTACCTATTTGGCTTCACGTAACATGGGCATCCTAACAACATAGTCAGATTTCTTTTTAGTTTCCTCATACAAAGAAGAGAAAAACCCAAAATAATCACTAGACTGGATTAGCTAATCAGTGGATGTAGCTTAATTAGAACATAAGGAAGTAAAGTGCACTGTTCACCCCATTTTCTCTAAAACAACATAAACTCAGCAAGATACAGATGCAAACATAAATCAATCAAATATAGGTAGGAATGCTAATATAGATAACAATGCACAGACAAGAGATAATGAGATATCACACTTTGCAGACAAGTTTTAACCAAATCATATAAACAAATCAATGAACTTTTATCATATAAGGATTACAATCATTATCGCGGACAAGTTTTAACAAATTCTTTCAAGATAAACTTGATAAGAAAATTACAATAAAAGCACAGTACATGCATGTATACAGTATACATCTATATGTATAGAAGATACATTCGATTATCTTCAAATGCAAGATCTAAACAGAGTCAAATCTATCAAAGCACGATTCAAATTGCTGAGTCTATGTTTAATTGAAAGAACACACTAAAATAAAAATAAAAAAACCAAAGAAATCACAAGTAAATTCATCTAAAGATGATTGACCATCAGCCCAAATTACTGGCAATTGAAATTCGCAAGGAGAAAAAAGACTAGCATTCCATTGCAATCATTCCACCCACAGAAACACAAAATTTGCCAAAACATACCACTCCCAAAACGACATAGCATGAGTAAACTGACCTTGAAAGATTATTCATCGTCGTCAAAATATGGAATCAAGCATTGGCTGTTTTGGGGACGAGCGGAATGGACTGCGACGACTGCGCCTTCAACTGGGCCTCACGCTCACGGATCTTCTGCATCTGCAGCATCCTCTCCATGACGAGCTCGTACTCGCACTTCTCGTAGATGTGACGCTCCGAGCCGCACTTCCATGGCAGGTACATCTCCGCCTGCCGGCATTTGTTGAGGGGGATGAGGAGATGGGCGCACTGGTCTCTGTACGCAAGCGGTACTTTCGCCTCCACCATCTCCTCCTGCGTCGCGATCATCTTCTTCGATGAGCCCGAGACTTCCATTGAATTGAAGGAATCGAATGGTTGAATTCCTAAATTTGGGGGAATGTTTAATTTGTTGGAATTCTTCGATTTCAATGTTGTATGTCAATTAGGGCTAGTCGTGCTGTGATTTTGGGAATTCTTTCTTTCTTTTTGGATTGTTTTTGTTTTTTGTATTATACAGTCTTGTGCAAATACCCTTGTAATATCACAATTAGTAGAAACTTTGATTATTTTTTTTTAGTTTTTTTAAATATAAAATAAAATTATACACTTTTTTTTTTTTTTTCCTGTCAAATTTATTAAAACAAGATCTTTATGAACGAGAACGGTAGATAGAATAGAAAAAAAAAAAGACATAAATCTAGCAAAACAAAAGCATATAATATGATACTGAGTACTACTTTATACAAAAATAAAATAAAATAGATGTGATTAGCATATAAAGCATCGAACAATTCAGAGCAACTCTTGATAATAAATTATGGAAAACACTTGCATCTAGGGTTGTCTAAACGGTTCTAGGTATGCGGGTTACCTGGAACCCGAACCGAACTGGACCCGAGCCGGGTTTGGGTTCCCAAAACCCAAAATTTCAGGTAATAGGCCGGGTCCGGTTCCTGATATCTAAATAATTTAGGGTTCCAGGTTACCCGAACCCGAATGACGGGTACCCGTTACCCGAATTTATTTAAATCTAATAATTTTTATTCATTTATTAATATATTAATTCATTTAATTTTAATATTAGTCATTCTCAATTAGTCATTTATCGAAAGTTCCAAACCCTAACTACTACTATCATTCATTCTTGTGCGCCGTCCGCCCGTTTACTGATACTTATGTTGATTATTATGTTGGTTATGACATTTTTATGTTGAAGTTTGGATATAGGGTAAAATAGATTATTTTTTTAAGAAAAAAAAGCATATAATTTGGGTACCCGGAACCGTTCCGAAATAAATACGGGTCGGTTTTGGGTACCCGAACTTTTTTACGGGTCGGGTATGGGTCTTGATTTTACGAAAATTTCGGGTTGGGTACCCGACCGACCCGAATAGACATCCCTACTTGCATCAGCCCGCACTCATATTGAAGTCCATTGAATATTTTTATGAGGTCTTCCTTCTTTTTGGGTTGTTGGCCAAGTAGATTAATTGGGCCAAGTACGGAGTAATATATTTTGCTTTCAAAAGGCTTGACCACACTGTGTGGCCAAGCTGATACAAGTCTTAGTCATAAATTATTGTTGTAAAGTTTAGCAATTCCTACTACTCTTGGTGGAATTCAATCATTTTTTAATCATTTATCCCTTACTATAGCCACATTTCACAAATTTCATGACTATCATAATTATTTCACCATAAAAAATAGCAAAATGAAAATTAATTTTCATGTGCAAACTAAAAATTAATCTTGATCATTGATCATTTGTTGTTTTACGGTTGACATTGGAAGATGCACTATTATATAGATAAAAATACAAAATAATAAAAATATATTATATCTAATGGTAGTATATAATGACTTGGGATCCTCTGTCCCCAAAATAATATCCTAATGGTATCCTAAAATTCAATTTCTATTAATTTCATACACTTTTTTTAATATTTTTTTTTATAATGATTTAGTTTAATTTAAGGTAAAAATGCATGTAAATACATGAATTTTGTCTGACATTCCGTTTAAATCATGAACTTTCAATTTTTTTCCTTAAATACACAAACTTTACTCCGGTGTTCAATTTTCCCATTGATGACATTTCCGGCAAAATCAAAACTGATGTGGCAGTCTATGTGTAATTTTGAATTAATTACCTGAAACGACATCGTCATACCAACAAGGAAATTCAGTACTATGGTTTTTTTTTCTTCTCGTGGGTCCTACTTCGAACCAGCAATCGGAACAGAGACATCGTCTCTCTCTCTCTCTTTCTCTCTCTCTTGGCGTTCCCCATTTTATGCAGTGATGTTCCCTCATTGCAAGGAATCCTAATTGGGTTCGTTGGTTGCCCAGATTCCTTATTTGGGCGTGCTTCATTAGTTCATTATCCACTGCATCGCCTAATTTGGAGTTTTCGTGGAGGCAAATGGTCGAACAGTTTAATGGCGTCGATGGGATTCTTACACACTGAAGGGTACAGTTCGATACTTGGTCGCAGCGTGAATCGTCATCGGCCCTTGATTTCTGTTGTAGCGAATATGCCGAGGAAAGTTGGGGGTCTTGTGGATTGTAATTTATATGGGTTTTCTGAGTAATTTGGTCGAGGATCTCCTTAGCAGAGTGTCACTGTGCCATGGGTGCAGCGGCCGACGGCGACGGTGGGCGGGATAGGGTGGGCGGTGGCTGCTGGAAGAGGGCGAGGAGAAACTGATGATGAGGCGGAGGACAATTTACAGGCTACAATTGAAAATAGCAAGAAGGCAACAAATCGCAGTCGACTCCAGCCCTAATTTCAGCTTGAAGAAAGGATATGAAAATTAATCGAAGGAACAAGGCCTAAAACGACGATATTTCATACTAACGAAACGACATCGTATTGTTCGCCGGCCGGAAAAGAAAAAAAGCATACGCCCGGTTGCCATATCATTGCCACATCAGTTTCGATTTTGCCGGAAATATCATCGATGGGAAAATTGAACACGGAGTAAAGTTTGTGTATTTAAGAAAAAAATTGAAAGTTCATGATTTAAACGGAATGTCAAACAAAATTCATGTATTTGCATGCATTTTTACTTTAATTTAATGATTATTTTTAAAGGTTCGCCCATCTCCATTAAAGTTTATAATTATTTTTTAGTATTTAATTTCACTTTTATTAATATATTAGAGTTGAAAAATTCAAGCCGAGGAAACCTTGGTCTAGTGGCAAGGTGGACCCCAGAATCTCTCCTCAGAGCATCTCCAATAGTTCACACCAAACTCAAACCCATTTTGCAGTATCTATCACATCAAACAGTAATTCATCTCCAACCCAAAAACTCAAACTCAAACCCAAAAGAATATTCAATATATATTCCTTTCTATACCACTTTTAATATTTTTACAATAACATCTACATACTTATAAATATTACACTTTAGACCCACATTTTTTTTTCATTTAACAATACTATTAAGAAATAAATTGTTTTAAGATAATATAATCATTAATATAAAAATAAAAGAGATAGTTAATTTACTCATTTGTTAAATAAAGAAAAATTACACAACTTAAAAAAAAAATTACATTGAAAATACAATAATTCATGCGTACACATAAATTTTAAGCATATAAGAAGTTATTCCGAGAATCAATACTCCGAATTAGTATACTTCTCCCACAAATGAGCAATTAATGCATCTCGAAGTTCAAAATGACCATTTTCATCCCTAATATTTTTGTAACGAGCCACATATTGAGCAAATCATTCACGTTCATTCTGCCTCATGGTAGTATTTCTTTGGGGCGCCTCCGTTACAAATTCAATAGGAGCACTAAGATCACGTTCATCCTCAATAATCATATTATGTACAATTATACATGTAGTCATTATGTCATGTAGCACTTCTTTCCTCCAATAACGTGCCGGTCGTGATAAAATTGCAATTTTTTTTTAAAGAACACTGAATGTGTGTTCTACGTCCTTCCTGCACGATTTTGGTCTCATTGCAAAATACTTTGTCGGTGGAGTTCGAGGATCTTGAATTGTTTTTACGATAGTTTTCCAATTAGCATATATTCCATCGTCTAAATAATAGCCCATATCATATTCTTTTCCTTGCAGCACATAATGAACTGGAGGAGTAATACCTTGAGTAAGATTATGAAATAGATGAGAGGACTCTAGCACATTGATATCATTGTTCGTGCCTGGCAATCCAAAATAAGCTGCCATATCCAGAGATCGTAATCGGCTACAACTTCGAGGATTATGCTCGGGGCACCGCTACGACCTGCATATTGTCCTGCCCAACCAGTAAAACAAATTTCCCACTTCCAATTTATACCATCTAAAGAACCTAACATTCCTGAAAATCCACGTTGTTTAGCAACGTAGAGAAGTCTAGCAATATCATTAGCATTTGATTTTCTCAAATAACGATCTGAAAATAGCTCTTTTATTGCTTGACAAAATCTTTCCATACTTTCAATTGTGGTGGACTCACCTATTTTGATGTACTCATCTACATTGTCTGCAACCGAACCATACGTCAATATGTGAAATGCAGTTGTTACTTTCTGTAGTGTTGATAAGCCAAGCCTCCATGCAGAATTTGCTTGTTGGGTAAAATAGTGATCATGCTCCTTGACCGCGTCAACAATACGAAGGAACAATGGGCGGGACATTCGATATCTTCGGTGGAACATGGTCTCGTTGTGTACTGGATTATCTGCGGTCTCGTTGTATACTGGATTATCTGCAAAATAATTATTGTACAATCTATGAGCAGCACTTTGACGATCACGATTGATAACATTATGGCCCAAAACCAAACCACCATGTGTTGGTTGTCGGTCTTGCTGAAAAAAAAAAAGATTTTCAATGATCATGTTGTTACTATTGATCATACGAAAATTTGGGATTTGCTAATATTTCTTCATCATCTGAAGAAGATGGTGACGAAATATAGAAATTGAAATCCATTTTGAGAGATAAAAAGATTTAGATGTGCTGAAGGCAATGTAAAGATTGGTGTTAATTTGTGGTTGTCATGTTATGCTATATAAAATGAAAGTGCAATTAGTTAGGTTGAAGATAATGGAAGAAGGGGGTGGTAGGTAAAGTTAGTGGAGTGAAGTGGAGGAATGAGGTGGTATGTAAAGTTAGTGGTACAGATGGAGGAATGGGGTGGTAAGTGAAATTAGTGGTGCAGAGTGGATGAATGAAGTGGTAGGTAAATGTAGTGGTGCAGAGTGGAAGAATGGAGTGGTAGGTAAAGTTAGTGGTGCAAAGATCATTTTGGTGTAGTCATTTCAGTGCAGAAATAAAAGTTAATGAGATTGCTCATACGAAAGTGGAAGAGTGTAATAATTTTGGTGTAGTCATTTCAGTGAAGAAATGGTTGGAGAGTGTAATAATTTTGTACATAAATGGGGTTGCCATATTTATTTCAAGTTCACAAAATTTTAACTCATTTACACTATCCACTTCTCCAACAATGTCTCTTCGTTCTGGTAACTACTCCCACAAAGATGACGTCCTCTTATGCGAAGTTTATAAGCAAATTTCTTAAGATCCAGCTAAAGGGAAGAATCAATCATCGAAAGCTTTCTGGGCTTGAATAGAAGAGGGCTTCAACGCTTCAAAGGCTAAAAAATGGGAAACCCGTACTACAAGATCTTTGGAAGCTCACATTCAAATTATTAAAAAGGTTGTACGAAAGTTTCATAGGTGTATAAGAACTGTTGAGGGCTTTCATCAAAGTGGCACTTAACATGAAGATGTTGTTAGTATAAATAATTCGCATTTAAATTAATTTTATTTTATTTTATTTTTATTTTAATACGATTCTAATTATTCATGACTTTCTACAGATGAACAAATCCATAGAGTTATTCTCAGAAGATCCAAAGTACGAAAAGGGGTGGAAATTTCATCACTTGTGCAGCACTATTGACAATTTTCAAAAATTTAAAAAGAAAATGCAAAATCATAATTCCTCTGCTTCGGAAAATGAAATTCCCGATTCACAAGACTCACAAGGTATGCTTCATTTTATATGAACCTAGGTGATGATGATGACTTCAATAATGATGATAACAATGAAATTGGTGGTTCGTTGTCATCACGGCCTATTGGTATGAAGAAATAAAAAAGTAAAGCACACAAAGATGAAGCTACGGTTTCTATAATTTCAAAACTTTGATATGATAATAGACAGTTTATGGAGGAGATGAAGGCATCCAATGAACTATTCAAGGAACAAATGAAAAAGAAGAATGCATTTAGAGAGATGAAGGAAGAAAATAAAATTTTGTTTCAAGACTCGAGTTTAATACAAGATCCACGCTATCATGCATTTATTGAAGGCAAACAAGCTCGTATTTTACAGAAAAGAGCTCAACAATCTAGCCAACCAAATCCTTTTGCTACTGGCTCCTATTCTTCATATTTCACCTTATTAGATTAATAGTTTGATCGTCTATGTAGTGATTTCTTCGTTTCTCGTGATTCTCTAAGTTTAGTATCTTTATTATATTTCAAGTATGTTGCTTAATGTTTAGTAATTTAGTGATCCATTTTCTTTTTATTGTTGTATTAGCACTACTGTCTAGTATTTTATTGTACTGTTCAATTATTTTATTAATGAATCGATGTCATTATGTTGTTATATCTTCATTTTTCTTATATTTGTACTTTTCATAATTTATATTTATAAATTGCAGTAATAATTATTAAGAAAGTAACATATTATTAAGGAAAAAACATATTATATACAAACGTGATTCTTCTTGTAATATGTCCTCTATCTAACAATAAACACAACAATATAAAAGGAAAATGACCAATATGCAATATTCATAAAGTTAAAAGTTATTTGCATTTTTGCTACAGTGTAAACGCATATTTGAGTTTGGAGGAGAGAGAAACTCATCAAAAACCCATTTTGCGTTGCGTTTTTCAGTTCTATTGGGGCTAGAATGCTACTGCATTTTGAGTATGCAATAGCTGTTGGAGATGCCCTTTGTGAGAGGCACTGGCGACCCCAACGTGGGGCAATGGGGGTACAAGTGTACCCCCAATAATTTTTTTTTTACTAATATTATATATATATATATATATACATATATGTAGGTTTTAAAATAATTAGAATAGGTTTTTCACCTTAATGTTTCTCTTTCTTCTGCCTCTGATCTCAACATGTTTTCTTCTTTCCTTACCTCGTCTTCATCCTTTAAGATATATCTCATAAGGAATTTGTGAGAATCCATGATTATATTGTCTTAATTTATTAATTTGTTGTCTTTTATTGTCCCTTTCAAAAAAGGGTGAGGAGAAATTATGTTTTTACACCTAAATTTATTTATTAAGTTTAGTAAATCATGGGTGATACACTTAAATCATGAGTAATTTTAATTACTATTTTCGTTGATATTATTATAAGATGGTACTATTAATATTATATACGGAGTAATTATTTTTCGCACCCCTGAATTATAAATCTTGGAGTCGCCACTGGTGAGAGGTCTCGGGTTCAATTCCCACCGCCGACATGTGGTGTGTGGAGTAGTTTTTCCACCTTTGTGTGGTGTAGGATTCTCACTTATGTGTGGACTGTGGAGTAGTATTCTCATGTATATGAGTAGAATTGTGTGCTATAATTTTGTAATAGAATTGACTTGTAATTCTATAATAATAATAATAATAATAATAATAATAAGAGTTGAAAAAATCAAAACTAAAGCTAATAATTTTTAAAAAATTCAATTTTTTTTTCTTATAAATGTCTATTATGATTTACTACATTATACGTATTTTTATTTTTATAAAAAATAATGTAAAATTAGTTGAAATTAAATTTTGGGACACTATTGAGAAACTATTTATGGGATACAGGATACAATCCCGTATATAATGTATTATTATGAAGATGTGCAATCATATGACTAGAGATGCCTCCAATAGGGGAGTCGCGCCTTGAGATTAAGAGGGGGATTTTTTTTATTTTTTTTCCCCTTACCTTTGCCCTTATTTTTTTAAAAAATTTGTGGTTGGACAAAAACAAAACATAAGAAATTTAAAAATTAATACATACTTTTTGTAAATTTATATATAATTAGGGCTCGGTTAATACTATGGTTACAACAAGTTAGATAAATTTAGGCAGACCTTTTTTTGTATTGGTAGCAATTTATATTTACCATTAGGCCCGATTTAAAAGTGAAGTCCATGTCAATTTCACCATTCCAATACGTTTATCCAACCTTCGAACTTGGTCAGATAAAAAATTAAATGACTGAACAGTGTTTTCAATAAAAAAATTCTGCCAAAATTACCCTTGCCATAGTATTCATGTTGTACAAAGCGCCCGCAATCCACCATTTTCGAATTCGTTCAAAACCCTAGATCAACTGACATCCTCAACGACGAAATTCCCAACAAATTTGCAATCGTCCAAAAACAAAGAAGAAGTATTTTCCGACTATATTTTTGTATTTTTCATACCATCTCACAATTTGCAGATGATAACTATTTCAGGATGCGAAATTTTTCAGTAGTGAAATCGTTCAAACTATCATGAGCTAATTTATTTTTATTTTCCAGATTCATTGTTCGTGTAATGAATTAGAAGCCGCAACTATAAATTAGAATGAGATCTTCACATGGGTAGAGAGAAACCTGCATTTAGATTGCCAAATCGCTAAAAAAATCACGTCGAGGAAAATCAAGAACAAAGGTATGTGACATTTTCTTAGAATTTCAGTCTTAATTTGGATTCATTTTTTGAGATTTAAATTATGTGAATTATGTGGGGTGAATCTTGTTGGGGTTGTTGTGTATAGCTAAAGCAAAAACGTTGTTTTAGTATATACGAGATGTATTCCACTGTATACAATTACATATCTGAGTAAATATATTAATAAGAATAAGCCTAATATCTCATGTTTTAGAACACGTGGACGAATTGGGTGTCAGGGAGATCATGCAACATTCGATAATAATTATGAGATATAAACAGTGTCACAGTCGAGATAGCTCGGGAAAACTATCGGTATAGACTGCAACATGCCGGTAGTGACGTGTCTCAGTTGCTAGTTATGTTTGTACGGTGAAATATATTGACAAGATCACGTGAGATAATGTTCTTCTTATACTGACCCTAGAAATATGTGAAGAACTAGAGATCTTGGTATTTAGAGATATGGTCTTAATCTCGATAGGCTATTAGATATATATATGTTGTTCATCGTTACTTTGATTTGCAAGATAAGGGTCTATCACAGCATCCCTAACGACTTGTCTCTCGGGTAACATGAGGGCACATAGTATGTCTAATTGGTTGTATCAAGTCACCGTGTCCGTTATAGGTTGAGATATCCCCTCAAGGAGTTCACAAGGTTTATTATACCAAGTCATGCATGCTGATTAAGTTCAGGTATAATAATAAGGTGTGAACAGGTATTACTTGAGGATAAGAAGAAGTTAATTAATTAGGAGCAGTCAGAGGAGCTCTAATTAATTAATGGATATTGGAGTCTTAAACACGGGGATAGCTCTAAATAAAGTATCAGCCCCAATCTACAAATTGAGACAAAGAGGTGATTCAGTTGTGACTCTTTAGTGGAATGCATCACAACTCTAATGAAATAAATATCCTGGGTTGATCATGGAATTATTTCATTAGGTAAGGCTAAACTCTATTTGGTACATAGATCCCTGAGATGGCCCAAGAGCTCTTCGGGAAAGGAATACAAGGTATTATTGAGGAAGATCAATTTTGGACTGAAAAAAAGTGTTATGGGCACGAGCCCATAATGTGGCGCTATACTGTATAGTGTGGGGTCCCTGTTTTGTCTTCTGGTGTCCATTTGAGCTCAATAATTGCACTCTGGTTAAATATGTAATATGGAATAGATTAATATCTAATTAATTAAGATTTATTCTTAATTATGGAGATATATAAATAAATAAATATTTACATATGATATCTTCCTATAATAATTAGGATTAATTCTAATTATTTATTTAATTAGAATTTATTCCGGTAATTATTAACTGAATCGGACTTAATTAATTAAGCTCGTATCTTAGTGGGAAAGGAAGAGGTAGCGCCCCTTCTCCTATAAATAAGGAGAAAGAGATTCTCAAAACCTAATTCTTAATCTCATTCACAAGAGAGAGGTGCCACTTGCAGAGAACATAAGGGGATTCCAAGTTCTAAAGTTTCGAGACGCCCACACAGTCGAAGAACTTCGAGGAAAGTGATCACATCTCAGTAATCTAGACCGATAGATTACTCCATCTACAATGGAATTGAAAATGATAACCTCTAAACTCAATGTATGATGTTATTGCATGAGAATTATCACATCCAATTCGAAGATCTAGTGGAAAAAAGGAACGCTTTAAGTAGCGGTTCCATCAAATCTATGGAGTTTGTTCGTAATTTTTAGTTTGTGTGTTATGTGGGGACTGCGTATCTGTGGTTTTATTTATATTTTGGGGAATACAATTTGATAAATGTTCTTGCTTAAATCGATATGAAATGAGTGTTGTTGCTCTCAAATTGGTGGATCTAGATAATTGTCACTGCCACACATCTTCATTGAATTAAGTAGTTTATATTCTTCGTATGTATGTAATTGAGCTTTAATATCGAAAATGTTAGCTACGTAGGCCTTAAAAATTAAAGGAACCAACAACATGTAGGAGTACAAGCTCATTAAAACATTCTGCTTTTTTATAATTCAAGATCTAATAGAGTACATAAAATGGCTAATGGTGATCATAATTCTTATTATCTGCCACAAATTGCTAGAGACATTTTTCTAATTAAATCCGTTTCTAAAGTAATTAATTTCACATGTGCAGAATCATCATATCCACTCAGAAAGTTAAAGGAGTTATAAAATGACTTCAAGAAGTGTTGAATATGTACATATAAGTTTAATGATTGAAGAAATAATGAATGCATATATGCTCCATCTATGTTTGAACATTCATATCTTAGTCAAAGTATTGTCTAGAAAGCGAACGAATTATTGAACCATACGTGCATACAGTTTGAAAGATAGGATTCCAACTCAAATGCATCACTTGAATCGGATGGTATATTACAATGATGTAAACTGCATTTCGAACATCCAAATAGATCGTAATATGTTCGGGAGACTTTGTATATTATTGAGGCGGCTAGGTGGATTGAAAGATGAAAGGTATGTATGTGTAGAGGAACAAGTCGCTGTGTTCTTAGAAATTTTGGCACATCACAAAAAAAATAAAAAAATAAAAAATAATAATAAAGTTGTGGGATTTATCTTTCAAAGATCAAGCCAAACCATAACTGCCTGTGCCCATATAGTTCTAAAGGCAATTTTGAAACTGCATAGTCTGTTTATAGTGAAACCCACGCTTGTTCACAAAGATTGTGTTGACCAAGGTGGAAGTGATTTAAGGTATAATTAACTTCGAGTTTCACTTTTTTTTTTCATATTGAACTTTTTATAGCACTGTCATGTTATGCTTATTTCCTTATATGTTGGTTCAGGGATGCCTAGAAACCCCAGATGATACATATATCAATGTTGCAGTTAGAAACCATGATAAACCAAGATATAGAAATAGAAATGGCCAAATATGCACGAATACACCAGATGTTTGTGATCAAAATTTGAGGTTTGTGTATGTTTTGCTTGGATGAGAGGGTTCAGCAGCTGACAGATGAGATTTGGGAGATGCAGTTAATCGGATAAATGGATTGAAAGTTCCAAGGGGTAATAATCTGATTTAAAACTGGATTTGTATATTATATTTCATCACACTTTTATTTGATAGTCTTTTATGGGGCTGTAATATTTCCATCTTATCATATTTTTAGGTTCCTACTACCTTCTTGACCAGGGACGGAGCCATGAATTCGATAATGGCTGGACGAGATTTAAACATTTTTTTTTCAAAGACAACAAGTCCCTCTTTAATATAATATCAAACACCATATTCATAGCAATGAACCAAAGTAAAGCACACAGAATGTAAAGACTCATGTTTAATTGTAAAGGAAAATAGATTAGGGCACTAAATATAAAAAATAGGAGGGCAAAATCTAAAAAAATAGAAATTAATACTATATATTATTAAGAAAATAAAAAAATTGACCGGACGACCACCGAGTCGTGCCCGGTATGTGGCTTCGTCACTATTTTTGACAATGGATATGCCAATAGTGAGGGATTTTTTGACACCCTACAAAGGAGTTAGGTCCCGAAGCTCAATTACCTCAAAGCCCAATGTAGCTGTTCAATATGAGACACAATGTAATCGAGCGTGCATTCGGAATCATGAAGATGCGGTGGGTAATACTTATGAGTACATCATATTATCCCGTTAAAGTGAAAATCAGGCTTCTTATGGCTTGTTTTCTCCTCCATAGCTTAATCCGAACTGAGATGACTGATGATCCCATAGAACAAACAATAGATGAACGTGAGGATGCTGATGAAGATGATGAGGATCATGATGATAAAGGCTTTGTGGATTTTATTGAGACAACAAACGTATGGAACTAAAAAAGAGGTGAATTGGCAAGAGAAATGTGGGAAAACTATGGGAATTAGAGACTGAAATATTTAGGATCCTTCAATTCAAAATAGACTTTGATGGCTTCATTATTTTTAGCCATCTACATGTGATGTTAAGTGCTTGTATTAAATATGGCTTGTTTAGTGTGCTGATTCTGGGATTGATTTGTATCTAACTACTTTAGTATCTTTTCTACTGCTAAAATTCATTTTGAATTCTCCTATTGTTATTTGGTACTTTCTAAGTCTAAACTAAGCCCACATTCTATCCTTGCAAATTTTAAGGCCATTTGATGTTACCGAGATACTTATTGCTTGATTGCAACTGTTGTGATACTTATTTTTCTCCTTTGGTTGGAGATTTAGTTGTGTTATTTTGGTCTTTATCTATTTTTGTGTCTCTTGGTTGTTGTACTTGGTAGGTCAGGTTCATAGCTTGATGCTTTATGCCTGATTTTCATGTTCATTGATATTGTCAATTGATTATTTAACTTGCTACCCACCTAACTATTATGTTGTTTCGTAGGTCTTTGTACCTGCTGCTTTCGTGATATATTTTTAAAGTGTTGTCATACATATAAACTTTTGCATGTCCTTTAGTAGTATTTCTGAATTATTTCCTCTTTATGTATTGAATTTACATGCAGATGGAGAACTGTGGAGACAATAGAATTCAGGCCCCCTATGCAAGTGTGGACTAGGGAAAATGGTGCTAAAGGAAACCAGAATGAAGTCACATAATCCTAAACACAAGTACTACAAGTGTCCTAGGAATTAGTATCACCACAAGCACTTCATTTGGTATGATGATTAACATGAATTTGAGATTAATGGTTCTAACTCGGACTATGGTAAGAACTATAGTTATACACGACGCAACACTTTTTTGCAACATCAAGTGGACAAAAACAGACAAGTATTGAAGGTGAACCCCATGCTTCACGCTTAAGAGGTGACCTTCAAGGGCAGATCGCACTCGCATTCATGAATGTGGTTTTCTGTTGATTGAAATTGTTATTGATAGGCTGCTGTAATTAACTCTAGCTACTGTTTTGATGTAGAATTCAAGACATCTGGCTGTGACCTTGCTAGACTTTTGTTAAAAAGTTGTTAACATTATTGTTGTTTGGAACCGGCCCGTGAACTTAAATTGTTGTTGTTTAGATTTTTCTAGAATCTCATCACTATCTCTCTGAAATATATCATTTTCGAATCATCCCATGAACTTATATTTAAAAAGTG
The DNA here is from genome assembly GCA_001642375.2 of Mentha longifolia. Taxonomy (NCBI): domain Eukaryota; kingdom Viridiplantae; phylum Streptophyta; class Magnoliopsida; order Lamiales; family Lamiaceae; genus Mentha; species Mentha longifolia. The sequence goes on from CM038113.1 coordinate 30,345,665, forward strand.
CTTTACCAGCCTTATCCTTGTCCTTATTTGTCTAAAATGCATTATTTGATAAGACACCTCACAAGTAGGATGGACAACACACTCATTGCAAATTAAGAAAATTCATACATCCACTATTACTAGTCATAAGATGAAACAAATCTTCAATAATAAATAGCTATGTAAAATCAACATAATTCACAAGACAACAAGTACCATATCTTCACCTTGTAATCTTTGTTATTTTCCTTATTTTCCCATCCTCATCCCTTCACGCAGAATGCCTCTACCATTGATTCACAGCCAATCATTCTATTTTTATACAAATGCATGGACTCAAGAGATGGATATATACTTTATCCATTCTCTCATGTCTTACAAACTCGAGAATGGTAGAGATGGATCAGATATTCCAAGCCACGAGCTCAAGAGGGCTTGATGGGAATTGAATTCTTGTTTTTGTAGCAGAATCACAGAGGATGAAATAATTCATCGCGTAGAAATCTTAGCTCAACGATCCGCAACTTCAATAAGGTCAGGGTGCACAATGGAGTCCAATTTGATGACAATTCGGGAGGATCACGGCCACAGATGAAGAATGGAGAAATTTTTTGAGGTAAAGTTTGTTAAATCTTTTTTTAAAGCAAAGCAAACTTTTTTTTTTTTTTTTCTTTTGCTCTAATATTTTTACCTTATTTTTTTCACATTTTTATGTTTTTTTTTCTTTTCAGAGAAACAAATTCGCCAAGGCCTAATATTATAATGAGGAACCGGAATCTGTGAGACTTTTCATCTTATTTGGAACAGATGACATAAAACAAGAGCAAGACAGCAATATTATTGTCCTTAGTGATTCTACAAGCAACCACTTAGATGAAGACGATGAGATTACTTCCACATTCTCTATATCTGCACATCAAAAATTATTCGAGTCCGAGGCTATGGATATGAAACCGACCAAGAATCTACCACCAACATAAGGCCCCATCATTCATGCCAAGCTGCTACAAGCTCACAGAGGTTCTCGTTACGCAATGCATTTCCACCACCCTACAAAGGTAGTAGATCTGTAAACTTGTTTAAAAACATGTATTCAAGCTCATATGGATCATCTATCCCAAGCCTATCTTCCAAGAAGTAATATGACAGCCGTTTATCTGCTACTTTTTTGCTTTAATGCAAAAAATAAGTATTGGAGTTAGTTCTAGTCTGTAATAAGTTTATTTAAGAGCATCCTTCTATTGTAATCTTTACTAGATTCTATTCAAGAATCTCTTAGCTATTTGGAGTTTCTTCATTTACTAGCAAATTTTGCATCCACATAAATAGAATACAGAATCGAAACCAAACATTAAAACCAAGCAAGCATTAAAAAAGAAAATAATAAAAAAATCAGACTCCACAAAATCTTAAAAAGTATAAAACCTAACATTAATACTAAGCATCTGGGAACCAAGTACTCCCTCAAACTACAGAAACCAGTCTAAGAAAATAGAATATTACACAAACTACAACCACACGTCCAAACCAATATTTTAAAATCCGGCCCGGAGGTCGACCCGGTGAGGCGCCCTCAGATCACGGTTCAATTGGTCAAACCGGTTCAACCGGGGTTCCGGTTGAACCGTTTAATTAATTAATTAATTAATTGATAATTTTAAAATACATGTGAAATATATAAATAGTTAAATGTCCATCATTTCATAATTTAAAATGGACTCATGCCATTTAAAGATAGTATAATTATATTAAAAGTCAATAAATCAATTCAATAGGATGGTGGAACTTCTCTATTATATTTATATTTATCATATATTTCAGTGTACACAAAATATATGCAAAACATTACAATATTATTTATATTGTTGTATTAATATAAAATGTTCAATATACTAAAGCATATATATTTGATCACTAACCTCTATATATATATGTACGTGTGTATTTACATATAATGTACAAAGTAGTTGAAAATGAAAAAAGAGAGTTGATAATAACTTAATCATGTATTCGGAATTTCATGTTTTAGTAAAAAAGAAATGTTAGATTATCCATAAAGAAGGTGGCAGCATAGTTGGCAAAGTTGTTGGGAGGCATATGCATTGGCAAAGGTTCGAATCCTCACACTTGCGAATTTTAATTTTGTTTCAAATATGACCCGGCCGGTTTTCAGAACCCGCCTCCGGTTCGCTGACCCGGCCGGGTCAATGCGGTTTGAGCGGGTCAATAGCAGGTTTCAGTGCAGGCGGGTTTTAATGCCCTCCCGGCTTGGTACCAGGTCCGGGTCACGGTCCAACCGGTTCGACCTGCGAGTCGGACCGGGTATTAAAACATTGGTCCAAACCATAGGTTAATGTTCAAGCTGAATGTACTTCGAATCCTAATGCAAAATAAACTTAAAACAAACATGATTATATGAGCGAGATTGCACAAAAAAATACCGAGTCACACATGCCCAAAACCATGCTTTTCATGAACTTAGAGAGATGAAAAGCTAGGGCCCTTGTTACGCAGCAGGCGCGCAACAAACAGTGGTATTGCAGCGTCGGATAACCCCATGAATATCTCCAGTAGCTTGTCACGCTCTTTGCCGAGAATCTCACATACATCAAACCAATCATCGATAGACCCACCATGTATGTAACCTAGTTGTTCGAAGGCTCCCTTCCTAGCTGTTCCTAACTGGGCTTCGTAGCCAATGCCATTGGCTAATGTAGAAAGACACTCGTCTGTTTTCTAACCAATTTTACCCAGAACTTCCTTAATCGCAGAGATTTCAACTGCCATCTTGCATTTCTTAGGCTTCGGGATTGGTGCGGCCCTACTTTTCGTTCTATGAGCTACACCATCTGATGCTCCTTCATTCTCGGCCATATCTTCGAGGCTTACGTCGTAGTCGAAACCCATTATGTCAACAGTCGTGTTATCATCACAACTTAATGCATTATAATAACCAAAGATATCTTCAGCATTATCATTGTTCACCCTATCTTTCCTAAAAATTTATTTCCAGTCATCATAGTAAGGGCAGCTTTTATAGTGCATCGAGCAGACGTTGGGATTAGCCTAAGCATGAAGCAACATAATTTAAAATCAATTATGAATAACATATTATTAAAAAAATCAATATATACAGCTGATACTATAAATAATTTAATTCAAATGATAAAATTCAATGGTAATGGCTGAGGCATTTTGCATGAATAACATCTGATTTGAACATTAAAATGGGTGCAGAATCAGCAATACCTTAATAACTTGCTCCCATTACTCATCCTTGCAGTCAATCATAAAATTTCTTTGTAAGTTGAATCCAATGCCAGATCGACTAAAGATTCCAGTGATTGAGTAGTAACTCTTCCTCCAGCTAGTAAGCTTCGAATTGATATGTGGCATTTCCCTCAAATCAGTGTTTGGAAACGCTTTGCTGATGACATCCTCAACCCTGTTAAGGTGTCCACACTGAAACCCATTATCAGATTTGAAACCTTGTGAAACAAGCTCTTTCATAGATGCAATGAGAACGGCATCCTCCTGTTGCGTCCAAGATCGCCTATTTCGCTCCACTTTCTTTACCTAACGGATTACACCACTACTCCTTGTATATTTCAGTTAATAAATACATCATGTTCAACACAACATAATTTACTAAATCATTCTAAATATAATTTCACATGAAACAACAATGATATAATGCTCTTAGATATGAAATTTAGCAACAATAAAATTCCAAAAACATTTGAAAATTGACATGTTCACCTATTTGAGCATACATACACATATGTAGTAATACAAAGCTGTTTAAGCAAACTTTCTTGAGCTGAATTCATTGTGTTTGATGGAATACACCTTATCCGGCTTCAATTCTCCCGTAAATCTACCAATATACAGAATGAGAATTCACAAAAGATGTACAATAATTCATATATTCCAATAATTGAATGATACAAAATTGTGAAGTGAAATCCGTATCATCTCGAGAAACTAAACTGCATTTACAAAACTTTGTAAAATCGAGAATATATCATCAGAAACGTGAAAGAATATAAGTTCAGAACTTTGTTAAATTGAGAACTAATCTGCATATAAGAACTTTGAGAAGTGCATTCTACTAAAATTTACAAAATATGAAACTGAATGAAACCTACGCAGAATCTAACACCTAAATTCACCTGTGATATTCACCACTTCCTCCAGATTGTTTTTTGCTCTCGGTCGGTGCGGATCTTGATTCTGCAATTGAGTTTCTAGGGCTTGGACTTTTATATGGTAATATGAAGGATATTTTAGTAATTAAATCACTTTGTTCTGTGAATAATAATGCCTACCAAACACTCTCCATATTATTAACTGAAGTTTATATGTTGTCTACCAAACATGAATGTTAAACCCTTATTTCATTTAATCTTAAAACTTTGCATTATCTTTATCTTATCTTCACATACCCTAACTTGTCTATCAAACTAGCTTTTAGAAGTTTAGAACTAATACAAAATTTTGGAGAGGGGCAAATGCCTCACCACTTCATAAGGTGGCTCCGCCCCTAAATGCATCATTATACATATAAAATAAGGACATAATGTAAATAACCACTTATCTTAGTAAAAGATAAATACTAATCACATACTTAAAAACATATAAATTTTAGCCATTTTCTGGTTGATTGGACAAAAATACCTTTAATAAGCCCGTTCATGCCCGGCAAGCTAAGGCTCGATCGGCTCGAACGACTTGATCGAGCCAATCAATCCCGTAAGGCTCAATCGAGTCCATTCGAGCTCAAAAGGCTCGATTGAGCCCATTCGAGACTAAATTGCAGCGATGGTGGTGACGGCGCTGCTGGGTAGCAAAAGTGGCTGATAGAATCGAATTGATCATCCGCCATTGCAATATATATATATATATATATATATATATATATATATATATATATAGAGAGAGAGAGAGAGAGAGAGAGAGAGCAACACGCGTCAAAAGAAAGGAAAAAAAAAGAGAGGGAGAAGAAAAGTGGTGATGGCCGGATGGGGTGTAGAGGGATAGGGTAAGAGAAATGAGAAGGAAACAAAAAAAAAAGAAAGAAAAAAGGAAAAAAAGAAGAAGAGAAGAAGCAATAGCGTAGGGAAGAAGGTGGAGAAGAGAGGGTGGGCGAGGGGGTGGGTTATGGGTAATTTTGTCTTAATATATTGAAAGTGGCTATAAGTTATACTCTTTCCGTCTCATTATGATTGACCCCTTTTATTTTTGGGAAATAATTAACTTTTAAATGGTACAATTAGTAAATCCCTTATTACACTTAACTTTCTATAATTAAATCTCATCATCCACTCACTTTTCAACACATATCTCAATATAATATAAATTCTAAAATTTTAAATTATCATAACTTGATCGTTTGTTCTCGGATTTTTATAATTTTTATACCAAATTAAAGGTCTTGATACGATCTTTCATTTAAGATCAGACATTAATATGTTTTTATGCATCTATAATGCCTCTGGTTTTAAAATATGCCTAAATACATAAGCAACACTACATCCCTACACACAATACACTTTATACACTAATCACTTCCGTCTTAAATCCCATACCGAAAAAAAAGGAGTCGATCATAGTGAGATAGAGGGAGTATGTTTTTAAGTTTGTGGCTAGATTTTGTCTTTCGTTAAATTAATTGTATATTTAGGACTATTATCACTATAAAATACTCCCTCCGTCTCCCATATTAGTGTGCATTGACTTTTTACACGTATTTCAATATGCCAAAAAATAAATATTAAGATAATATTTGAGTCTCACTTGATATATTATATTATACATTATATTAAGTAGTATAATATAATATATCAAGTGCGACTCAAATATTATCTTAACATCTATTTTTTGACACATTAAAATGCGTGCAAAATGTCAAAGCACACTAATACGGGGGGACGGAGGGAGTACATAGTTATTTAGATTTTTCCCGAACAATAAATTTAGTAAAAAAAATTATAGGAATAATATTGTATATCTTGAATAGTTTGAATTCATTTCGGTTCGGGAGGTTTGAAACCAACTATATAAATGCTCACCTTTTATGCATTTTAAAAATCTAATTATTATTGTTAAGATTTAATCACGTCTGTCTGTATTCATCCAATTCTCACATAATGTTACACAAGAAAAAAAATAAAGGGCCAAAATATCAAATAGCCACTTATTTTAGTATAAGATAAATACTAGCCACATACATAAAAACATATAAATTCTAACCACTTTCCATTTAATGAGACAAAAATACCCCTTCTTCATTTTATTGTAATTAAACACATCTAATTTACAACTAATCTAGCCTTCACAGCCACGCATACCAGCACCGTCTGAAATTACTGTGATCCGTGTAAAACAGTTGCTTGTGCGTGTTTCAGAATCTGTTCTACTTTAATAACATAAACATGCACAACATAATATAATCATGAAAGCAACAAACCAACACAAGCAATTGGTAACCCAGTTCGGTGATCAACACACCTACATCTGGGGGGTTCTCAACCCAAAGAGCCAATCTACTATATGGAACTTCAGGGATACAAGTATACCACACAAAAGCCACCGCTACTTGTGCACTCCTCACCCATCTACGCTCTCCTCTAGTGAGCTTGAAGCTGCGCTACTCCCGAACACAACCAAGCCTAATACCCGCAAGCATTTCAACTTACCCTAAGAATCTACCCTCAAATAAATAAGAACTCAATAAAGTATCCGAGACAAACTCTGTTATAAGTTTCAGAGTTTGTTCCAGATTTACAGAAACATTGTTGGGACAGATGAAAGAATTCCCAACATACTCGATATGACTCTCGGCACTACATTGTGCGAGGATAACAATATCAGCACTAAACCCTCTTGACGCCCTCAGCTCTCTCTTGGCTTGCGCACCTTGAATGAAGAATCCACCTTGTATTTATAGATCATAAAATCGAGTCCTTTTCTAACAAGGAAACTTGCAGATACACTTTCCTTGTTGAATAAGGATTCATTTCCTTATTGAATAAGGAATCCTTCCCTTCTTTGATTCCTTGCAGCACACGAATATATCCTCTAGATATATTCGATCTTCTTTCCTTTATCTTCATATATGATCTTGATCTTCTCATCCCAATAGGAATCTCCAAGGAAATCTTTAAAGATAATATTTGATCTTCTTTCCTTATCTCCTTAAGAAAAGAATCTCGATCTACTCAGCCCAATAAGACTCTTCAAGGAAATTTGCCAGCTGTCAAATTCTTCATCCAGCTGGTTTAGAGCACGTTTCTTTTACTTGAAACAAATCTCAAACAAGAACAGATTATGCACAGCGGAAATAATGTCTCACTAACTACATAAATACACCAATAACATGATGAGTGAATTCCATGCACTCACACCGTCGACCATCTGCCGCCGCACCGCCCGGCATCCACCACCGCCCAACTCCGCTACTCCATTCGCCGTCGGTCCTCATCTCCCCTTCAATTCGCGTCTCCTCTTCTCTACGTTCATTTTTTTTTTTTTTTGCTTCATGCATTCATTCCTTCAAACAATTTGTATGCGGGTTATAGTAAGAATGCTTGCAATGAGAGACATAGAAGAGAAAGGAGGAAGGGACGAGAAACGGGATGAGAACGATCCAAACGGAGGAGTTAGAGAGGAGGGGAGAAGGTAGGAGATGACATACAAACCATTTTTTATTGGGATCGATCGAGCATATTGAGCCCAATCGAGCCTCAATATGCTCAGTCGAGCCTATGAGGCTGGATCGATCCTCTATCCTTCGTGAGCAAACTGTCATGGCTCGATTAGCTCAAATGGGCTCGATCCGCTCGTTTGAGCTGTTCGTGCTCGTTTGAGCCCGATCGAGCATGATGCACTACAGCTCGAACAAATCTCGTTTGAGTCCAAAATCATGTAGCAACACAGTAGGCGCGACTGTGTCGGAATGAGGGATGAAGCCGGAGGCAAACTCCGACTGGAGGTAGGGAGGGAATAGATCTGTTTGAGCCCATCGTTCATGTCCATATCTATTTGCCCTCCCTTCATGTCTTATTCGGATGGCCGGAAAAAATGGCAGTACCCTCACAGGTATGAAGGAGAAGACACAGTGGCTGATTTGCCACATAATGGAAAAGAGGAAAAAGAATGACGATGGGGAGTGGAGGCGGTGGTGGCAGTGGTTGTGAGGGTGACGGGAGTGGTGGCGGTGTTCATGTCGCCGGCGTGGAACGGTAATAGACGGTTGAGCCGTTGATAGAGACGATGATTTTGTCTTTTTTTCTAATGATTTTGTCTTTTTTTCCATTTTGTTTTTCTTTTATTGTTTTTTTTATTAAGGGCACTTTAGTCTCAACACATTGAAAGTGACTAGAATTTATATGTTTTTAAGTTTTTGGCTATAATTTATCTTTTGTTAACATAAGTGACTATTTTGGACCATTATCACAAAAATAAACAATAAACAAATAATGAGTTGAAAAACTTATTTAGTTGTTTGTTTGTTTTTTTTTTTTTTTTTCGCGAACTATATAGTTGTTGTATACTAAGGTTGTGTTTGATAGGAAGTTAGGATTTAGAAGGATTAATAAACATAAGATTATTTGTATGAATAGAAAGTGAGATAAGTTATCTATTTTAGTATTTGGTAGGTGAGATTAAAAAGTAGGATAAGTTAAATAGATGTTTGGTATAATGGACAAAACTCAAGATTAAATTGGTAATTTACAAAAATAACCTTATATTCTTTATTTATACATAATTATCTTCTAAAAAACCTAACACTTCCCTATTTTTTTTGTAATTTTTTTATATCTATTTTTTTGTATTTTGTAAATTAATTTAATTTTTTATTTACATATCTATTTTTTTTTATTTTTTAATATTTTTTCTATAAATTGTATTGTAATGTAATTTAATTTTTATTATATATTATTTATATAAATATATATATATTGTAATTTACGTAACATTATTTTCTATAATCTAAGTATTATTTATATATATTATTAAATATAGTATTTATGTATATAAGGGCAAAATGAAAATTTTGTTTCCTAATCTAGATTACTGTTGAAACACCAATAGTTATCCGACCATTTTGGTCGGATTAATTGTCCGGGTGAAATAGGGAAATAAGCCTGGGCTTTGATATAATAACGGGCTCCCAAATTTATGCGTCTTGGATACCAAACACCTGTTTAACCCAGATTATTGCACTTATCTTGCTCTAACCAATCAACCAAACACACCCTAAGGAATTTATAATTTATAGAGTACGTGACTGTGGAGTTTTATTAGGAAAATAATTTTAATATATATATATAGAGCTTTTATTTATTTTCTAATTTAATCTCATTTTTTTCTCCAAATGGTCCCACACAGTTAATTATATACCTAAAATAATAATAAAAATATATATAAACAAATGGTGGGGGCCGTCTTTAATCTGTCTCCTTTTAACTCATATTTTGTTGTTATGAGGTGGATTTCTACCAAAGTGGTCCCCCTCAAATCGTCGGCAGGCCGTCTTTAATCTGTCTCCTTAGGGTGTGTTTGGTGGATAGGATGAACCAAGATGAGGTGAATCATCTTGGTTCATCTAAGTGTTTGATACCGAAATAAAATAAACTGGAGGGCCCGAGATGAAGCCCAAACCCGCTGCTATTTTACTGTTTTCGCTTGTTAACTCATCCGACGTTTTTGGTCGGATGACTTCAACTCATTCGAACAGTAACACAATACTTTATCTCTTTTACCATTTTACCCTTATGTATTTATATGATTTCAAATAATAATAATATTAATAAATAATAATAATAATAATGTAATAAAATAATAATAATAATAATAAATAATAATAACAATAATAGCAATAATTATAATAATAACAAGAATAATAATAATAATAATAATAATGTATTAATAACAATAATAAAAATAATAATAATAATAATATAAATAATAACTCAATAATAATAATAATAACGTAATCAAAAAAAATAATAATAATAATAATAAAATAATAATAATAATAATAACAAGAATAATAATAATAATAATAATAAAATAATAATAAATAATAACAATAATAGTAATAATTATAATAATAACAATAATAATAATAAGCGACACACTTGGGTCAGCCAGAGGTACCGTGCGGATAGCTAAAACACTGACACTTTTATTCGTGTAGATTAGCACTTTTCTGTATAAAGATTGACACTTTTAAAAATTGACATTTATTCGTAAAATAATTATGTTAAAGATTGACACTTTTATTTGTATAGATTAACACTTTTCTGTATAAAGATTGACATTTTGACCCGGCCACACTATGTGGCCGACCTCGCCCAAGTTTTTGTCTAATAATAATAATAACAATAATAGTAATAATTATAATAATAACAATAATAATAATAATAATAAAAATAATAACCCAATAATAATAATAATAATAATAATAATAACGTAATAAAATAATAATAATAATAATAATAATAAAAATAATAATAAATAATAACAATAATAGTAATAATTATAATAATAACAAGAATAATAAAAATAATAACTCAACAATAATAATAATAATAATAATAATAATAATAATAATACAGAGTAATAAATAATAAATAATAAAGTGTACTATTTAATTCCAACGATAAAAAGTAAAATCTGTAGGGGTATTTAATAAGGGTAATTTGGTAAATCTAAGCCTTCATCTAGAGTTATGCATATTGTACCAAACACAAATATAATGTCATCCTACTTTTAATTTTTTGCTACCAAATGGAAATATGAACCCCTCATCTTGACACTATTCACATGACTCATCTTTAGATGAGTCATCCTTCCACAACTTGAATGAATCACCAAACACTACCTAAATGAGATAAATTAATCAGCAAAAAAAAAAAAAAAGTTCTCAGCAATTAATTATACATTCGAAGCTAATTACGTGGCTTTAGAATACACAGTTGCTGCTGCACGTAGGCTCTATACACCAGCCTCACGCACTAATTAATTATTTATATATATAATCAATAATAACAGTAGCTATACGTGAATCTCCAGAGCTGCGTATGTACGCGGCTGTTCCATCGTCAGCTTCCTCTCCTCTCGAGATTCAGATTCGTATCCGGAGTTGCAAGGGACTTTGTTCATGGATTCCGGGTCGGGGCAAGACTGCTGCCTCAAGAAGAAAGCCTCGCACGTTTCCTTACTCCTCTGGTTGGGTAGATCCAACACGCAATTCATGCTAAGACCTAGAACCTTCTTCGCGATCAGCTTCCGGCACTCGGGCCCCACCTGAGTTATGTAGTTCCAGCTCAGCGTCAGCTTCACCAGCCCCCTGATCTTGCACAGAGGCTCCGGCACGGTTCCGTAGAGCTCGTTCATGGAGATGTTGAGGTACTGCATGCTTTTCAGGCACCCGAAGGAGTGGGGTATGGGCCCAGTTATTCTGTTCACGCTGGCGTCGAACACCGTCGCTTTCTTCAAGAGCCCGATCTGGTACGGGAGGCAGCCGGAGAGCTTGTTTCCTAGGAGGAGGATCTCGAGGAGAGTGTCGGAAGCTTCGCCGATGGTGGCGGGGATGCCGCCGGTGAAGAGGTTGTTGGCTAGGGTGACGTAGAGGGAGGGGGTTTTTCCCAGGGCGGCGGGGATTTCGCCGGTGAATTTGTTGTTGTTGAGGAAGAGGACGTCGAGGTCCAGGGTGAAGACGGCCGGCGGGAGTTTTCCGATGAGGTAGTTGAAGCGGAGGTCGAGGAAGGTGAGGTTGGTGGCGGTGAGGACCTGAGGGGGGAATGCGCCGAAGAGTTTGTTGTTGCTGAGGTCGAGCTCGAAGAGGGAGGGGATTTTGTTGATGCCGGAGGGGACGCCGCCGGTGAAGTTGTTGGAGTTGGAGTGGAAGACGATGATGTCGGTGAGGCCGTCGAGGAAGTTCTGGAGGGCGATGGGGCGGCCCGGTTTGCCCTCGAAGCGGAAGCCGTTGAAGTTGACGAGGGCGACGCGGAGCTTGCCGTCGGAGACGGTTGTGTCGCAGATGAAGCCCTTGTATTTGGATTTGTCGAAGCATATTCTGCCGTTCCACGTGTTGGTGACGCCGAGGGGATCCTTTCCGATTGTGTTTTTGAATTTTTGGATCACTGCCACGGCCCTTAGTAGCTCCGGTGTAAGTTCGGGCCGTTTTGGAGATGGAGGAGGCGGCGGGGATTTAGGTATAGGAGGCGGGGGCGGGGGCGGAGAAGGAGGAGGCGGAGGTGGGTGCGGAGAAGGAGGAGGCGGAGGCGGGGGCGGGGGCGGAGAAGGAGGAGGCGGAGGTGGGTGCGGAGAAGGAGGAGGAGGGCATTCCTCAGGAGGCGGGGGAGGAGGAGGAGTTGGTTCGGGGCAATAGGGGGTTTCGGGGGCGGGGGCGGGGGGTTCGTACCCGCCTCCGATTACTATTTCGAGGTTTTTTCTTGTGTTTATGGAGTGTGAATGAGATAATGATGAATGTGAGACTATGAAGAAGGAGAAGAAGAAGATAAGTGGAGAAACAATGGTGGGAGGTATTCGACTCTTCATCTCGAAATATTTTTGTAAATGATGGGATGCTCATAGCAAATGCTATATAGGAAAAAAGAAACTTATCCCTTCATTCATGGTGGGGATAGGATTCGATTATTGAATGGTGATGGAAATAGGAACATTAGTCACTAAAGAAAAGTCTAATAGGTCAAATTAATATAGTATATGCTTATATATACACAAGGTTCAATTCTTCATAAGTTTATGTAGAAATTAGATTAAAAAAAGAAGATGATTCTTATCTATAAAGTTGATCGAATGATTTAACAGCCATATATAAATACAATTGCTTGTGGTGTGGGGTAGATGAGTTTTAATGGCAGAATACTAAATGCACCTTTAATTCTTCCACATGCAATTCCCTTGAGTGGGGTGCTTACATATACCAATACAGGGAATTACTTACAAGTTACATTCAAATTTTTATACTGTACTATCTAATTATGGGAAAATTGCAGTTTAACTCAACCGTTTATATAATGCAACGGATATTTGAGTATTTCTTTTTTGTCCATGAAAATTGAAATTGTATTTTAGGTAACGCATTATTTAATTTAATTTAATAAATTTAAAGTTGAAGAAGCGATGGATGGATTGGGAAAGGTCTGATTAAAGTAAAAAGTAGGCTAGTCAATTTCCTCTTTGTCACGTAATGGCCCCCACACACCTCAATAATTTTACCACCATTTGATTTAGCTCCAAATGAAATGAATTCATGGTACCAAATTCCAACATTTACGTATGCAATTTGTCGGTGGATGACGCGATTACTTTAGTCTTTATAGCTTTGGGGAATCTGTTTTACTACATTTTTTTACTACATGTACACGATATTTAAATATCATATTATTTATATAAAAATATATATTTCGCTAGTCGAAACACCCGACGATATTCTCATCCTTGAGCATTTATAAATCAAAATTAAACTTATAAGAAATTACTGTATATATTCTAGCTTTGGATTTACCACTCCAATGTAACTAGATAAAACTCAAAATAGATGCTAAAATCTTGTTTATAAACCCTAAATGAACCTTATCATCATATAATTGATACATATTGTGTGGTGAAGATTAATGCCCTCAAACTTTGCCAACTCTAGAGCGATTAGGAATAAAATAGTACCATCAATTTGATGCGTTACAAAAATAAAACAAAACCAGCAATAATTGATTCTGCATTGCTTGTATTTATCAATAGCGGCGGACGGTAGGAGCTGTATTTTTTATAATTTTCAAATCCAACACATTAATTTTAAAATTCAACTTGTTAATAGGGCTAATGTGTATAAATTAATAAACAATACCAATTATTTTGCTTATTCACAAGAAGAGAAAAGAACAAAATTTGGTGGGAGCTTAAACTCCTGTGGACAACATGTAGATCCACCATTGATTATAAATGCGTAAAATCTGATATAAAATAAATCAAAATTCAACTGGGAAACTTTTAATACTCAACTCAACTATGTATATATGTTTTTTTTTTTTTTTTTTTTTTTGGCTTGGGTAGTGAACAAAGTATGTTACTAAATTTAATGGTGTTCCTAAAAATAGTGGAAGTGGAAGTGAATTTGCTAAGAATTTTTGGATATTGGTAGTGAAGACTTGAGAGTTAGGAGGGAAAAAAGAGTCTACGCAGCACATGTTGGTGGGGGCATGCAAGTTTTGTTGAGTTCCTTTCGAGTTTCAAGATGCCAAATTGTACATTTACAAACACCAAAAAATAAAACGTCGAAACATCACTTTTCATTTCTACTCTTCTTATATTAGTGGAAATGCGAGATGAGAATATAAGGGGCGTTTACTATGAGATGGTATCCTATATCTCCATAATGATGTTCCGATGGTGTCTTAAATAATTTTTACTAGTTTTGTATTAGTTTTTTATAAAAATAAAAATACTAGAATATAGTAAATCATAATAGACATTTCTAAGAAAAAAATTGATTTTTTTTAATAAATTATATACTTTAGTTTTGAATTTATCAACTCTAATATAATAATAAAAGTGAAATTAAATGCTAAAAAATTATTATAAACCTAACGGAGATGGGTGAATCCTTGAAAATAATCATTAATATAACTAATATAAATAATTTATTAAGAAAAAAAATGCATATAACTAGTAGAAATTAAATTTTGGGAATTTGATATTTTGATCAAATAAGAATAATCAATATTTATTGTTGGGAACCTTTTCTCTCTTTGAACTAAGTTTTGATAATGCTATTAGAAACCACACTTAGATAATAGATTTTAAATGGAACAGACTGGTCTCCGTGTTTGGATCAGTCAAGCTTAATCCGGACAGGTTGCTATGTAAAGGTCAAGGTTGGTAGTGCAACCTTGTACTTAATCTACTCAAACCTGTCATAATGTTCCTTTATGTAATCTGTCAATGTAATCTGCTCTAACAATACTCGAAGATTTATTGCGAAGATTACAGAAGACTGAAGACAGTTCGAGGTATAAGAAGCTTGACCTGCAAAGTTCAACCTGAGTTGTGGCTGAGGAACCTGTCCTCAACTCAACGACCATAATTGTGTCAGTGTACGGTTCTGCATATCCTGACACACACAACGGCTCTATTACAAATGCTTCTCTATAAATACCTCAAGTCATTCCAGAAAGAAGGTATTGGAAACTCAAATTACAAGCTGAAGCGCTGCAGAAATCTCAAGCTAAACATTCACACAATCAACACTCGAAATCACTAGAGCTTTCCCAAGTGTTGATCTTTGAAGATTTCTATTCTTTCTAGAATCTGTCTCACTAGAACACAATCCACACTCTCACTACCATCACTATTGATATTCAGTGTAGTTGATAGAGTTGTATTCCAAACAGTGATAACTTTTCACAGCTTTCCAGTTTGATTATTAGTGCTAGTTGTTTAGCATTAATAAGATTGTATGTAAGTTTGTATGTAAAGTTAGAAGAGACACGACTCAAGAATCGTGCTAGATTCAGTCTGAAGAGAGACTTGAATTTGGACTGGAACCTCCACCAGTGTTAAAAGGAGCGAAAAATCTCAAGTTAAGGGATTACAGATTCGACGGGATCTGGCGTGGACGTAGGAGCTGTTTACTCCGAACCATGATAAAAATTCCTCGTGTTTTTCTCGCTATTTATTCTTACATTTATTTACACAGTTTGCATGTTCACAACCTGCACCATTGCAACCTGTCTTGCATAAATCGTTGATGAACTGAAGTCTTTTCTAAAACTGCTTTGAAAACTGTTAGCCAACCTTTCCACCAAACTTCCACACGCAGGTTAGTTTTGCAAGCTTAGCAGTTCACTGTTTGAGCTGGAAAAACTAAACTGCTCTGATAAACTGAAGTGACGACTCAGTAAGATCAAATTGTTTTGAAAAGTCAAAACTGTTGGCAAATTGGTGTATCCCCCTCCCTACACCAATATCTATTTATCGGGACCTACAAGTGGTATCAGAGCGGTGGTTCTTTTGACCACTGCTTCTGTATACTAGAAGCTTTTTGTGCTTAAGTGTCAAATTGAACTAGATCTTTGTGTCTGCAAACTGCGCATATATAAACTGTAAATATGGAAGCTTCACTTCTCCGTGTCTGTGAAGATTTTTCTATATAGGGATATGAAGACTGGAGTTTTCGAATAAAGATATGCCTCCAAGCTCATCATGTGCTGATGTGGGATGTTATCAAGAATGGTCCAACACCAATCTACGAACCCTACGAAACTGATATATCTGGAGATAAAGCTTCTGAAGCAACGTATGTGCCAAAGATCAAAGATCCCAGAAAATACACAACTGAGGAAAGAAAGGAAGCTGGACTTGACAGCTTCGCTAAAGGATTAATCTCGAGCACAGTTAAGGGCGTCCACCTGGCCAAGATAAGAAATCTTGAAACTGCTAAGGAGATGTGGGACACCTTAAAAGCAATAAGTCTTGGATCAACAGAGATGTTGGAAAACAAGCTGTCAGTGGCATGCAGTAAATTTGAAGAATTCAAAATGCAGCCAATGGAAACCATTGACCAGCTCAAAAACAGATTCACAATGATCACTTTGGAGATCGCAACTCTCAAGAAGGATAAATACACACAGCGCGAACTCAATCTCAAAGTCATCCAATCTCTTCCAGCAAGCTGGCATGTGTACAGTGCCATGCACCGCGCCAGGTCGGACATCAGCAACCTGTCAACCGAGCAACTGTTTGATCTGCTCATCGGGAATGAGTTTGAAATGATCAGACTGCACGGGTCACAACAAACGTCTTCAAGCAAGAAGACTGAGCCCGAAAAGAAAGAAAAAGATGTTGCATTCAAAGCTGCATCAATTACAGAAGAAAGAGAAATTCCAAAAGATCTATGCTCTAAAATGGAAAAATTGTTGAAGGACTATGCACTTATGGCTAGAAGGAATGAAAAGCTTGAAAAACGCTTCAACAAATTCCGCAAATATCACAAAGATTTCAAGAGAAATCAAACCACCTCTTCATCCTACAAGAAAGGTGAAGGTATATCAAAACCCTCTAAATTCAATTCTTCTAACACTCCCACGGGTGGTTTTTTTTTGAATGTGGCAAAATAGATCACTATAAGTCAGACTGCCCAGACTTATCAAAGGCTGAACGCGAAGAGCTCCGCGCAAAAAGAGATCAAAAGCTTAAGGAGCAGCGCAATGCCATGATCGCAGCTGAGGAAGAGGCCAAAGCTATTGCCACATTATCAGACTCAACCTCCTCCGACGAAGATGATGATGAATTGGATGAGGAGGAATGTCGATTAGCTGACGAGGAACTTGATTATGAGGAATGCTTTATGGGAAAAGACAACAATCTTGTTCAAAACAAGGTTGATACTAAAACTTATTTTTCATATTCTGCTAACTCTGAACATGCAGGCATTGAAATTCCTGAAATGCCAACGTATGAAGAGTTTCAACAACAGCTTGATGACTACAAGAAGCTCTCAGAAATGTTTAAGCAAGTGGTCATAGAAGGATCCAAGCTGGAGGATGAAAACTTGAAACTCAAAGCTGCTATGAATGAAGACTTCACTCTCTATGATGAAGCAAAAGAAATGGGTCAGTCAGCTTTAAGGGAAGAAAACCTTAAGGAAATGCTTATCAAGAGGGACAGTGAGATAAACAAACTGAATGGCCAACTCATAGATCTCTCAAATGAGCATGAAAAACTGTTGCAGAAAGAGCTCAAGCTTTAACAAGTCCTAATGAAAATGAACAAAAATGGCGAAAAGCTTGAAGTCCTGCAAGCTGCCCAGAGACCTGCTCAGATAAAGTTTGGCATCGGATTTCATGGTCAAACCAACGGAGTCAAGGATAAAGAGAAGGTCCTATTCGTAAAAGAAAAAGGATTGACTGAAGGCAAAGCTCATCACACTCTGCCAGATAAACAAATCAAATTGAAGAATCCAGCCCGGCAACCTCAAGCAATCCTGATAAAAGAGCATGGAAAATCCATCAGGAAACAGCAGCTGAGACCGCCAGTAGAACAGCAAAAGGTTGTGCGACCTAGGAAACTGCATGGTCAACCTGCTTATCAAAAAGGAAGCCAACCTACTCAAAGAAAAGTGCAAACTGCTAACAAAGGAAAAGCAGTTTCTCAACCGAAAACTGCTCGACCACAACGAAATTATTATGAGCAGTGGCCAAACCAACAGAGACTTGACAATGAAGGTTACTGGTACAACCATCACTGGTACTAATATCCTGAGCTGTCAAGTATGCACTATCAATTTCTATACGGAAGTGGATTTGTAAATGATTGATGCAGATGTGGATATATGGATCAGTGCTATCGAAATGATCATTATCAACCTGCTCATTACCAACTGCAAACTACTCAATGACCTCAAATGTGCAACGGACCAAGCCACAAGTCAACAGGAGTTTCCAAAAGAAGAAGCTTGGAAATCAAGCTGCTAAAACTCAACCTGCTAACAAAGCACCCAAATTCATGTGGGTTTCTAAATCTGTCTAATTGCAGGATGGAAAAACTCAAAGGAGGAAGCGAGCAGCTCGCGGCGCGATCTGGATCATTGACAGTGGCTGCACAAAGCATATGACCTGCGACAAAAGCTTGCTTACAAACTTCATTGAATGTGATGGACCTCTAGTTGCTTTTGGAGGAGACTCTAAAGAGAAAACAAGAGGCTACGGTAATCTAATTGTTGGTAAAACAACAATATCTAATGTCACTTATGTTGAAGGTTTAAATCATAATCTCTTCTCTGTAAGCCAATTCTGCTCTAACGGAAAAAAATAGAGTTTTCTGCTAACAAGTGTGCTATAAAGAACAAGGAAGGAGAAGAAATTCTTCTTACCGGTATTTTGCAGGATAACTTGTACATAGTACAATGGTCAGATGAAAAAGAAACCTATCTGGTCACCAAATCTGCACCTGAAGTAAGCTGGCTATGGCACAAGAGACTGTGTCACTTGAACTTCAAAGTCATCAACAAACTTGCTCGCAAGAAGCTCGCAGATGACCTTCCAGATCATGTCTACTACAAAGATCATGTGTGTGAGGCCTGTCAAGCTGGAAAACAGATCAAATCACCATTCCCAAGCATTGCAGCTCACAACACAAGTAGAATCTTGGAATTACTCCACTTGGATCTATTCGGTCCAGTGACTCCTAGAAGCATTAATGGTAAAAAGTATACTCTCGTTATTGTTGATGATTACTCACGATATACTTGGGTTATTTTCTTACATAAAAAGAAGGAGACACTAGTGGAGCTACCTGCGCTGCTCACCAAACTGTCAAACATGAAGAACAAAAGTGTGATCTCAATCAGATCCGATCGCGGGACAGAATTTCTTAATCATATGATTGAATCATATTGCACCAAAAGTGGAATTACTCATCAAACTTCAGCAGCTCGCACACCTCAACAGAATGATGTTGTTGAACGACGCAACAGATCTCTAAAGGAAGCAACTCGCACAATGCTGAATGAAACCAATCTTCCTAAGAAGTTCTGGGCGGAAGCAATTAACACAGCTTGCTACACTCAGAACAGATCAGTCATTCATACAAGATATGGAAAGACTCCATACGAGCTGTGGAAAGATAAGAAATCTCGATTTAAGTATCTTAAATCTTTTGGTTGTGTGTGTTACATTCATAACAATGGGAAATCACAGTTGAAAACTTTTGATAGCAAAGCAGATCCAGGAATATTTTTAGGATATTCAGAGATCAGCAAAGCTTTCAGAGTTTTTAACAAGAAAACTCATATTGTGGAAGTAACCCCACATGTTGTTTTTGATGAATCTATTTGTGAGTACAGGGAGACCCAACAGGATGAAAGTACAGGTGCAAGTCAAAATCAAACAGGCTCCAACACGCAGTTTTGAGATGAAATACTAATATGGAGTCCAACCGACTTGGAAGAAGAAGAAGCTGAGCCTGTGCAAGATTCTAATTCACAAAATCCACCAATTCAGCAAGGGGGAACGAACCAAGGGGGAATAGAAGCTCCTCCAACCAGCTCCTCTTCAACTGATCCAGAAACTTCAATGGAACCTGCAGTCAATGCAGAACTGTCAGTGGATCAGATTGCTGAACAACTTCAACAGCTTAACCCCTTTCACTCCTCAACCTCTACCTGAGTTTGAAGATCCCATACCAGACCCTGAACCAACTCTCACAGAAGAAGAAATCTCTCGTTGAAGAAGATGGGTTGATGCTCATCCTGAAGATCTCATTGTTGGGAACCCAAGGGCAGGTGTGAAGACAAGGAGACAGATAGGTGAAAGCTGTCTACTAAGCTGTTATCTATCCTACTCTGAACCCAAAACTGTTGAAGAAGCTCTTGCCGACCACGACTGGGTTACAGCCATGCAAGAGGAACTCAATGAGTTTAAAAGAAATGAAGTATGGTCACTAGTTGATCGCCCTACACATCAAGGAGTGATTGATGTAAAATGGGTGTTTAGAAATAAGAAAGATGAGAATGCTGAAGTAATCAGAAATAAGGCAAGATTAGTTGCCAAAGGTTACTGTCAACAAGAGGGAATAGACTATGATGAGACCTACGCACCAGTGGCAAGATTAGAAGCAATAAGATTGTTTCTAGCATATGCAGCTCATCAGAGATTCAAAGTCTATCAAATGGACGTAAAGAGTGCTTTCCTCAACGGAATCCTTGGAGAAGAAGTTTACGTTAAACAACCTCCAGGTTTCGAGGAAGCAGGTCCAGAGAAAGTTTACAAACTGCACAAAGCAGTATATGGTTTGAAACAAGCTCTCAGAGCTTGGTATGAAACGTTGTCTACATTCCTACTGCATTCTGGTTTTAAAAGAGGATCAGTCGACAGAACATTAATCACCTTTAAGTACAAGGATGATATTCTTCTAGTACAAATTTATGTTGATGACATTATTTTTGGATCTAGGTCAAATTTTCTATGTGACAGGTTTGGAGAACTCATGAAGTGTTAGTACAAAATGTCCATGATGGGGGAGATGAACTTCTTCCTCGGCCTTCAAGTCAAGCAATCTGAGGATGATATCTTTATTTGTCAATCCAAATATGCTAACGAGCTGGCAACCAAATTTGGTGTCCAAGATAGCAGACCTCTGAAGATTCCAATGATTGCAAATGGCAAGATGGATTCAGATTCTGAAGGAAAACCTGCCAGCATAACTTTGTACAGGGGAATTATTGGTTCTTTACTTTATATTACTGCAAGTCGACCTGACATTTCTTTTGTAGTTGGAATATGTACTCGGTATCAAGCTAATCCAAAGGAATCGCATCTAGAAGCAGCTAAGAAAATTCTTAGATATGTCAAGGGAACTGCAAACTTCGGTTTATGGTACCCTTGTGATCATAATTTTGAACTAACTGGCTATGCAGATGCAGATTATGGAGGATGCAAACTGGATAGAAAGTCCACATCAGGGACCTGTCAGTTTCTTGGAAGCAAGTTAATCTCTTGGTTTTCAAAGAAGCAAACTTCAGTTGCTACTTCAACAACAGAAGCTGAGTACATGGCAACAGCAAGCTGTTGCGCACAGATTCTTTGGTTGAAACAACAACTCAAAGATTATGATATCATTGTTCGAAAAGTACCTATCTTTTGTGACAGCACAAGCGCCATAGCTCTCACTGTGAATCCTGTCTACCACACCAGATGTAAGCATATTGATATAAGGCATCACTTCATAAGAGATCACGTGGAAAAACAAGATATAACAGTTGAGAAAATTCATATTGACATCCAAAAAGCCGATATTCTAACAAAACCTCTCATGGAAGAGAGATTCAAAATGCTGTGTGGAAAGCTTGGAATGCTCAGAATGGATACACAGCCTAAGTCAGAGAATGGCAGCAGTTCACCAGCACAGGTCAACCAAGAGCAGTCTGACTTGGAAACTGCAGACTAACAAAAAGGCAGTTCACTAGTACAGAACAACCAAAGACAGACAGACTTGGAAACTACAGCTCACGAGAAGCAGTTAGGTGTCACACAGCTTGAAGCCACAAACTGCGTTGAAAGTCAACAATCACCGGTCAACCTTTAAGGGGGAACTGGAGATATCGTATCAATCTCCATTCAAATCTTATAAAATTATCTTCTCTTCCCATATATTCTGTCATATATGTTTTTTTTAAATCCTTTTACTGTTAAGAATTTGAAAAGTTTTTCACGAAAAACAAGGAATGTATATCTATCATATCTTGACCGTTGGAGGTCTATAAATAGAAAGAAAATTCTTGATTTCATTACGCGTTTCTTGAAATCCTTTGAAATCAAATTTCAAAATTTCCTTCACTCTCTCAAAGAAATTTCTTTCGTTCTTTCATCTTCATAAACTCAGAATTTCATAATCCTCACTCTCTCTCCGCAAAAATATCTACAGATTCATTGAATGCTCAAGTGAAGAAAGCAACCCCTCTCATCTTCTTTGAGAAAGTTGCTGTGCTAGACTCCTATGGATACAGAGGTTTGGATCAGATGATTGAGGCTATCACCCAATGTGATGGTTTCTTCAACATCATCACTCAACATCCACGAATGACGCTACCGGAAAGTGTTGCTTATTTGTTGTGTTCTCTGGAATCAATAGCCGGAGACCCCGCAACGGCAACTTTTCTAGTCAACAGCGAAGAAGAACGGCGTCATCTTCTTCCTCTCGTCCTTCAAACCTACACGTTATCGGATACAGGGGCTATCACAAAGGTTGATGACGTGCCCATGGGATCCGTCAACGATGTATATCAACAAGCTCTGTTTGAGCCCAAGATATCTATGATCAGAGAACTTTCAACCGCCACTGACCTGAAGTCCGAGTACAGATTTCTGTTCGAGTTCGTTCACAATATGTTCTTCTCTTACCTAGGCTCGAACGAATCTGACACTCTGTCGAAGTTTAAACTGCTAACTGCTGTGGTGAAGCAGTTGAATGTTAACTGGGCCAGGTTACTAGTCAACCTGTTCATCAAGGAAGCTGCAGAGCTACCTGCTAGGATCAAGGCCAACATGCAACTTCGTCATGGCACCAAGCTCTCTATCATTCTGCAGAGAACACTTACAAATCACGTATGGCGTGTCTGCACTGGATTTCCTGACGACAAGCTGGTTCCTCACACCTGCAACCAGTTGATCATGATTCTTGGCATCTTGCCTCACAAGATCAACAAGGCCAAAGGTGCAGCCAAGCTTTTGCTCACAGAAATGCGTGACTCAAAGGTCGATGTAGCTGAAGAAGAGGATAGCAGTGAAGATGATGAAGAAGACAGCGTCCAGGTTGAGTCAGTCAGAAAAGGAAAGAAAAAGCTGGAGGATCTGCAATCTGCGCCCTCTCAGAAGCGCACCACTCGATCTACAGTAGCAACCTTTGTGGAGGCAGATCTTACACCACTTGCGACCACAACGCAACCTGCCTCTCCACAGGTTGGAGTGAAACCTGCTGTCGAACAGTCCCCTCCAGGCACCCCTCCAGGTTTCCCGTCCAAAGCTCAGTCCCAAGTTCCTGTCACAAAAGCTCCTACATCCTCTCTCAACAGCTCCATAGCAGTGGAACAGATGTTAGCCTTCTACAAAGCAGAGTTTCTTAAAATGTCTCGAAGGCTTAACATGCTGGAACTGGAGAGCAAGCTGTACATTGATGAAAAGGTTGCAGCCTTGCAAACTGAGAACGCCAAGCTGTGGGAATTCATCAAAGCTCACATTGGTGAAAAGGATGCACAAGAGCAGTTCACAAAGGACAGAGGACAGTCCAGCTAGATAAGAGTTGTGAACTCATAAACAGTGGAACCTGTTTGATCAGAAACTGTGAATAAGACAGTTTGAATAGGGAAGTGTAATGGATGACCTGTATCAGTCTCCATTTTCTTAATCAAGTTCTATATATGTCAATGATATGCCTTAATATTTCAAATATTCAAACTTCATTGAAATATTTTTGCTTCACTTAATCAATTATATACCTTATCAATCATTTTCATTTATTGAAGCATGTGTTTTGTTATTTATTGAATTTTTTTTTAAGGATATTCTGACACAGTACTTAACATTCTTGCTTCACTTTCCATGTATGTCAAAAAGCGCATGCAAAGTATCAAATCTGCATTTAATGCGAGGTGACGGTTGAGTGTTAGGGTAGTGCGAGTGGGATACACAACCAACCCCACGTGCCCACAATCTCACGGATTTCCAGGGATTCAATCCCATCCGTTGATCGATTGATATGCTTCAATCTCAACCTCCCGCTCTATCTTTTTAAATAAGAATATAACTGTGCATCGTCGTTCCCAAATTCCATTTCTGCATTCTTCCGCCATTTTTCTCTGCAACTCTCTTTAACAATTTCGCATTCACGTTCTCATTTATACGTTCTTGAAATGACAGGAGAATCCACGTCTCAGACTCTTCCACAAATAACCAAGCAGAAGATCCAGTATCTACAGCAGTACATTCTCACAGAGCCTGCGGCAAATCTTTCAACCTATGATTACGCCGGCTTGAACGAGATGTACTCCGCCATCCAGGAAGCGGACGGATTTTACAAGATTATTACTCATGAGCCAAAATTCTGGCTTCCGCAGCAAGTCGCGATGTTCTATCTATCATATTTTTGCCCGGAAGATGTCGCCTCTGCCCAATTTCATCTTCCTGTACCTGGTGTACGCGACGAGCCCATTCCAATTCTCCCGCTCATCTCTCAAACCTACGGCATCGCTGATTCAGGAACTGTGGAGATACTGTATCACAAGCCAATGGGCTTAATTCTGGATGTTCCGGATGCAGATCTGGAAGCAGTTTACCAGAAAGCTCTCATGCAGTCCGCAGCCGAGTATGATGGAAAGAGGTTCTCGCGCCCTCTGTTGAGACCTGCGTATAGAGCCCTCTTTGACTTCGTTCACAAAGTTTTCCTTAGTTACTCTGGTAACCACGACGTTGTTACTCCAGCGAAGTTTAGAGTGATGACTGCAATCGTGCAGCGTCTAAACGTGAACTGGGCCCGATTTCTCCTTGAGCTTCTCAATGAAGAAGTCAAGCAGCTCTCGATCACCTATGAAGGCGAAGTGGTGACCGATTTCCGCATTGCTAGGAATCTGCGCCTAGGCACCAAGATCTGCTCTCTCATTCACTGCCTCCACCCCAACCTCAACTGGAGTGGAATAACTCATTTCATCAAGGAAAAGGTCCTCAAGGACCAGAAGCAGCTCGAACTAATAATTGGTGTCGACATGACCGTCTTTGCCAAGAATGATGATGTGGTGAAGCCGTTCCTGTACGACATGGGTCGATCTAACCCAGCTTGGGTACCACCAGAGTAGCGTGACGTTCGGAGAAAGAGACAGCTTGCCCCTAGCAAGCAGCTTGACAGACCTGCCAAGTCTGTGTGTATCAAATCTCCAACTCCCATATCACGCAGGTTGCATACGGAGTTTGCCTCCATAGAAGTTCATCACCAACCTGCTCGTCAAACCCTTGAAGACATCCCAGAACAGACAGTTCTCGATGCACAGGTTTCAATACCTGTACCCTCTGTTCGTGATATCTTCCAGTCAACAGCTTCAAAGCAAGCTGGCCAAAGTCACAGCGAATCTCAACCGGAGGATGACACAGATTTTGAGGAAGAAAATCCTGATACCTCCATCATCATCCACTAGTAATCCGGTGAAGCTTCTCATCATCACAGCTCGCCTCCAGAGCTTGACCTCCATCTTATCCTTTCATCTGATGATGATGATGTAGAAGAAGATCCGATCAAGACTGCAGCTGCCATGTTGGTAAACTCCATCGAGATCGAAGCTGAGAAGACTGTCATGGAGTCTTTTCCCGGAATTGATCTCACCCCGGAGACCAGGCAGCTGGCAATTCGGCTACGTGCTCTGCTCGATGGAAGGATAGATTGTACTGTGATTTGAAGTCCATATTCCTTATCCACCCATCGAACAGCTAGAGGTTGAAGAGCACAACCTTGGGACGTATTTTGGCTATGCCTCCATTCCTGAAGCTCGCGATTGCTTCAAGAAGTTCGTCCTCTCTAAGATGAAGAGAGAGGCCAAGGTACTCAATGTTGACTTGAAATTTTTCTACTCTCACGATCGCGACTCTTACAATGACAGGTTTCTGGAGGATGAAGAATTCAGTCCAATTCCTTCTCCATCCTAGAACAGCGGAGATGCAGTGTCCGATCATGATCGAGTACAGGTCGACTCTGTAGCAAACGCAGGAACTCCTCTCACTGTTGTGCAAGCAGATTTGAAGAAATTCATCATTGAGGAAGTTTCCAAGGTGAAGGCCACCGAGGTTGCTGAACACCAGAAGATTGCGGACAAAATTGACACAATGGACACAGCAGCATCTGCCATGCTGTCAAACATCAAGGCTGAGATGCCATAGGTCATCAGGGAAGAAGTGGCAAGCCAGTTCGAAACCTTCCTCTCCATGCGACTGAAAGCTGCAATGGACAAGCTGCTTCCCAACCAGCTGTCTGAACTAAAGGTCGCCTACGCATCTTCGGTTGACAACCTGCGATATGAGTTTGAACAACTCAACCAGCTTGTCAACAGCTTCTCTTCAAAGCTCGCTCAAGCCTCATCCAGCTCCCTGAAGAAAGAAGAAGAGATGCAAGGGAACATCAACTCCCTCCTCCAGTATAAAGAGAAAATAAGCACTGACCTGTCCTTAATCTCCAACGAGCAAGCCTCTCTCAATACCACTGTTCAGCACTTGATTGATAATACCGAAAAGGGGGAAGGGAAAGGCAAACGCACTGCTGCTAAAGCAAAAGACAAGGAGAAAAAGGTCACCCAACCTCTTTTGACTCAATCAGAAGCTGCTCCGCCTGTGACAGCTGTCTCTCAACCTACTGCCCAGAAGCTGTCTGAGCAAGAAAGGGCACTGGGTGAAGCCTCTCTTATTCGATTGATGGCAGAAGCTGGCTACACCGCAGATGAATGCGAGAATGAAGGCAAGCAGAAGCTGTTTCTCGAAGATCTGAGGAAACAAAGAGCAAGGGACAAAGCTCGCGTCAGAAGCTTCCGAGGTCTTGAAAGCTGCAAGGATCAAGCGGACAAAAGAGAGCCAACTGACTGGCTATCAGTGGAAGATCAGCCTTTGTGGGACGAGTTCCTGAACCAGTTCATCTTACACCACTACTGGTTGCAGGTTGATGCTCGCTACACTGGTGATTCCAAAACTGCCTTTTACAACTGGATGCAAGCTTTTCCCGACCGCGAATTCATTAAAAGAGTCCGTGCGAAAGCTGCAGAGGCGAAGGTCACGATCAATCCGCCTAAAATAGCGACCTTCCAACCTCACACTATCTGCGGCACTGATACTCCAGATATCGACCGGATCAATACTTTCATAAGGAATATCTCAGCTCAGTACGGTTGCAAGACCACAGGCTGTGATAAGTACAAGTCAATCCGTGACAGTATCTACGCAGCTATGGGATCTGTAAGTTTGGAGAAGATCGCTGAAGAGAGATTCAAGACCGTGAGGAAGTGACTTGATCATTTTCATTCATTTGTTGTATCAACTCTGTAACCTATGTACATCAATTCAGTTGATATTATAAATGAAAAATGATCATATTTTGTTCCTGATGACAAAATCTCTTTGTCCAGGCCTCTGCATGCTATGTTTTAAATTTCCTAACACTTTTTCTCATGCAGCTGGCTGAACTTCAAACCTTGGTTATGTTTTTGGTAAAGTTCAAATCTTCTAAGACAAGATGTAAAGTGTGGGTTTCAGCATTATCAAAAAGGGGGAAATTGTTGGGAACCTTTTATCTCTTTGAACTAAGTTTTGATAATGTTATTAGAAACCACACTTAGACAATAGATTTTAAATGGAACAGACTGGTCTCCGTGTTTGGATCAGTCAAGCTTAATCCGGACAGGTTGCTATGTAAAGGTCAAGGTTAGTAGTGCAACCTTGTACTTAATCTACTCAAACCTGTCATAATGTTCCTTTATGTAATCTGTCAATGTAATCTGCTCTAACAATACTCGAAGATTTCTTGCGAAGATTACAGAAGACTGAAGACAGTTCGAGGTATAGGAAGCTTGACCTGCAAAGTTCAACCTGAGCTGTGGCTGAGGAACCTGTCCTCAACTCAACGACCATAATTGTGTCAGTGTACGGTTCTGCATATCCTGACACACACAACGGCTCTATTACAAATGCTTATCTATAAATACCTCAAGTCATTCAAGAAATAAGGTACGAGAAACTCAAATTACAAGCTGAAACGCTGCAGAAATCTCAAGCTAAACATTCACATAATCAACACTCGAAATCACTATAGCTTTCCCAAGTGTTGATCTTTGTAGATTTCTATTCTTTCTAGAATCTGTCTTACTAGAACATATTCCACACTCTCACTACCATCACTGCTGATATTCAGTGTAGTTAATAGAGTTGTATTCCAAACGGTGATAGCTTTTCACAGCTTTCCAGTTTGATTATTAGTGCTAGTTGTTTAGCATTAGTAAGATTGTATGTAAGTTTGTATGTAAAGTTAGAAGAGACACGACTCAAGATTCGTGCTAGATTCAGTCTAAAGAGAGACTTGAATTTGGACTGGAACCTCCACCAGTGTTAAAAGGAGCGAAAAATCTCAAGTTAAGGGATTACAGATTCGACGGGATCTGGCGTGGACGTAGGAGCTGTTTACTCCGAACCACGATAAAAACTCCTCGTGTTTTTCTCGCTATTTATTCTTACATTTATTTACACAGTTTGCATGTTCACAACCTGCACCATTACAACCTGTCTTGCATAAATTGTTGATGAACTGAAGTCTTTTCTAAAACTGCTTTGAAAACTGTTAGCCAACCTTTCCACCAAACTTCCGCACGCAGGTTAGTTTTGCAAGCTCAGCAGTTCACTGTTTGAGCTGGAAAAACTAAACTGCTCTGATAAACTGAAGTGACGACTCAGTAAGATCAAATTGTTTTGAAAAGTCAAAACTGTTGGCTAATTGGTGTATTCCCCCCCCCCCGTACACCAATATCTATTTATCGGGACCTACATTTATTTTATTTATTAAATTAAATGATAGATTATTATTACTCCGGGAGTAGATTAACACAGTATATTTATATGCTCAAAATTAATTTTTAGTGAGTGAGATATAAATAGTTAAAGTTTGGAGTTGGTGGAATAATTCATTGGGACACACTTGGGTCAGCCGGAGGCACCGTGTGGTCGGGCTAAAACAATGACACTTTTATTCATATAGATTGTCACTTTTCTGTATAAAGATTGACACTTTTAAAAATTGTCATTTTATTCGTAAAATAATTATGTTAAAGATTGACACTTTTATTCATATAGATTGACACTTTTCTGTATAAAGATTGACACTTTGGGCCCGGCCGCACGGTGTCTCCGGCTAACACAAGTTTTTGTCTAATTGATTTCATTATTTAATAAAGCGGTGTTTGTCCCACATTGATTAATTAGCCTTAACTGAACTTGTTTAAATGTAATTAAACAAGTGAGCTAAGTAACAAGTGGACTAAATGGGCAACGGAAGTTGGGCTATCACGCGCGCTGCCGCTGTCTATGGGTTCATTTTATGAACTTCAACCATAATTTCAATTATACATGATCAAATAACATGATTTTATTGTTTCGTGAAGAGATAAAATTTGAAATAAACTTTGAAAATAATTACTTTACCCGTTCATAAATTCTGAAAACACTAAAACTTGACAACACTTCTAACATGAAGAAGGAGATCCTAACGGCCCACACCTAATTGAACAAAAATATAACAGTAAGCTTAATAGTTTCTACATATTGAAACTATTAAACTGCTTTGGTGTTAAAAACACATTATATATATATATATATATATATATATTATCCATTATGTACTCCAACTATCCCTGTAGCACTAAATAAATACTCCCTCTGTCCTCGATTTACTGACCCTATTGATTTTTTTAGATGATTTTGGAGCTTCGTAATGATGGATTTTAAATTGAATTTTTTGAGATTAGTTTTTTTTTACACGATACTACAACACTCGTAGTACCTTGTAAAAAAAACTAAACTCCAAAAATTCGATTTTAAATCCATCATCACAAAGCTTTAAATTTTTTAAAAAAGTCAACAAGGTCAGTAAATCAAGGACGGAAGAAGTATTTCATCTTACCTAGAGTTCTGAAGTAAAAAAACTTAAATAAAGAATTTCTAAAATAAGCATGTTTAAACGATTCGAATGACTAGTAAAAGAAAATACGTAAATGAAGAGTTTCTAAAATAAGCATGTTTGACCGTTTCGAATTATAGTTAGTTGTTTCAAATCAATTCCACTAACTTAATTAATACCCTAAATCAATAGATCCATGAAAGATACATTGCTTGATTTGTGAGATCTATTCGATCAAAACTCTGTATAAATTTGGAATTTCTTGGTTCATGAATGCATTTGAGAGTGCTTGTAGGAAATTTGAGCTTGTGATACTGAAATGATAAGTGTTTCACCTAAAAGTGCTAGCAGAGAAATTAATTATGTGGCACACAGAAAGCAAATAAAACCCTAAACACTCTAAGAAAGCAAGTAAAAGTTACTCTAGACTTAAATAAAAGAAAGCAAGTAAATTTAACTAGAACTTAAAAACAATTGAAAGCAAATAGAAATAGTTCCCGTCTGTCACCCAGGATAAAGAATTAAACTAAGAAAAAAGCAATAAATGGCATGAATTGAATCTTAACATGAATATAAAGTAAAAGAAAGCAATAAATCTAAGCCTAGGCAAATAAATAAAGAAAGCAATTAAATCTTAATCTAGAAAACTAATCTCAAATAATCAAAGTAATAGAAGAAAGCATGTAAAATTAATCTAAGAGCACAAATTATACTTACGAATCGGAGACGAAAGAAAGAACGAAGAACTTGAGTAAAACTTGAATTAAATCTTCAACTAAAACTCCAATCTTCAAAGCTTGAACTAAACTATTTCTAAGGTGTTATAATGCTGAAAATAAAGAGAAAAAAGTGTATTTTCGTTCCCCAAAGATTACATATATATAAGACCTCAAAAACCTAGATTAAACAAGGAAAGAAATCACTAAAATGGCAGGGCTCGCGGTCGCGAGGGGTAAGCTGCGCGCGACTTTTTTGTTTCGGCCGTATCTCCCTCGTCTGAACTCGAAATTAACCCCCGTTTTTTTTTTTTTTCTACGTGCTCCTATTGAACTCCTCTTCGATATTATGCTTTTATTTAATACTAACTTGATGTTCACTTTTCACTCATTTCTTCAATCTTTTGCTCATTTTCTTCATATTTCTCCAATAATCATTGTGAACTTAACTTCAACCAAAACACGCAAAAACAACACGTAAAAACGAACAAAATACATATAAACAAACTCACACAAAATTATAAAAACCAAACAAAAACACACTAAACAATAAGATTAGGGCCTTGAAGATTTGTAGATTCAGAGTTTTTTGCACCAAAATTTGTTGTTTATATTTGAAAAATTACTGCTGTGAGGGTGAATTCCTACAATTGAGAGAATAACTAGCATGTTTGGTCCGACGAGTTGGACACTAGCACCTCTCAAACAGAACAAACGTAAGAGCCTTTTGATGAACATCGGTGGGGATGCCAGCTAAAGGACCTCCGACGCTCAAATTAGTAATATGAAAAGTAAATATAAATAAACGAAAATGATAAATTAAGAGCAATATAGATTCCAATCGGAGACAAATTGGTGGTGAATGTGGATGATGTCAGGATGGTGATGATGGGAATCTGTCAGATGAGATCCAGTTGCCGCTAACTAAAGGAGAAAGTGGTAGGGTTCAAAGAACAGAAGGAGCTGATTGCTAGAGAGATTCAAGTAATCAGATTGTGTCCCCGAGTTTGACCTAGCAGCTGTGAATATATAGGAAGGCTAGTTGATTTAGAGTTTTTTTGTTAAACTATAGTCATTATCCGTCTGTTGAGATCGTAGGAGCGATCGGCTCGTTCCATCCGTTACGTCTGATAAGGTCGGCGTTAATCCTTTTGACTGACTATAAGGACCCCTAACCAAATGTTGATTTGGTTTGCCCGATAGGAAGTTGGGGTTTTTAATATTTTGATGGGCTAGTAAGGTAATTCCGTCTGACCGTTACTGATTACTCGTAAGTCATTGGGCCTGAGCTGATTAGACGGATTTTGCCTGCTACAGTTTATCCTCCACTCTCTAGTTAGATATTACTCTCTAGTTAGAAAAATTAAGTTGCACCCTACACGGAGCTGGTTCGAGGGTCTCTCCCCCAAAACTACATTTTTTTTACCTTTGGGCCCGCTTCGTCAATTAACAGTCACGATGAGTTGACCACACACATTTAGTTGATTTATTCGCCCAACTTATTGAGTGGGCCTTACCCATGTAAATTTGTCGGCCCATAGTGAGCAAGCTTTGCCAAATATTCCAACGGGCCCCCTCCCTGTTTATTTATTTTAAATTAGCAACGGGCCTAAGTATACACGTAAGCTCACACGGGCCTGGACCCAGCCCAGTAGAAAACTATTGATGCTTTGCTAATGCGGAGTGTAATTGTTTAAAAGCACAAATGTGTAATTTCCGGAAACATAATTTCCTCGGTGCACGAGAAATGGCGGCACTTCCCCGACTTCTCAGATTTCTGATGCTTCTTCTCTCTCTCTCTTCTCTCTTCTCTCTCTAACACCGTCTTTCTTCCTTCCTTCTCTCTTGCTGGGTAGCAGAAAGCAGCGATAATGAAGAGAGAGAGGGAACTGATCGAACTCTCCGAAGACGAATGGACACCTCACCGCGATTCCTTCAAACCCTCGCGCGTTCTCAAGCCCAATCCGTCTCCTTCGAACCCTCCTCCCCCCATCGAGTCCTTCGCTTTCTCCAATAACGAGGATACCGCCGCCGCTGATATCCACGACATTCACGTAATCGAGAGCTCCTCTTCCGATGATTCCCGAGGCGCGGCCGCCGGAAATGGGGACGGGGTCGAGGATTTGGAGGACGAAGACGCCGAATTTGAGGTGAGTAAGAAGAGAGCTTCGACGAGTACTCGGGGGAACAAGTTCGTGATCGACGATGACGACGAAGAAGATGATGGCGGCGGCGGGGGCGGAGACGCTGACGGTGATTTTAGCGACAACGAGGCGTGGGTGGAGGAGGGGGAGGAGACGGAGGAAGACGATGTTGTTAAAAAGGCATTGCTCAAGTGTGGGAAGATTTCGGCTGAGTTGAAGCAGGAGTTGTACGGTACAAGTACTATTGCATGTGACCAGTACTCTGAAGTGGAGCTGGATTCTTCTGCTGCTGCTAAGATTGTCACTCAGGTACATGTTGAAGTCTTTGAATTGAGGAGATTTCATTTACAGCATTGCAATTTCGGTTTTATATTCTGATGGCACCCCCCAAGTTTGGTTGTTTTCGAACTATTTTGCTGTATGGCAAACAGGAAGTGGAGAAAGGTTGAAGATTGAGAGTTTGAACTGTTTCGAATTTCGATGCAGGATGACGTGAACGAAGCTTGCGGGGCTGAGGATGGTTTTCAGCCTACACTAAAGCCATACCAGCTAATCGGAGTCAATTTTCTCATGCTTTTGTATAGAAAGAAGATCGGTGGAGGTACACCTTGTATAATTCTTTTTCAAAGTAATTTATACTGAGCAATTGAGTTCTTTTGTCGCTTTAATTGATGAAATTCCAAATTCATTCACGCCATAAACAAAATTTGTCCACCTTTGCTTCTTGGCACCAATCTATGTTTAATTCCACAAGTATCAAACGTAAGCTGATGATTATATCATTGAAAGAATGATTTTTTTTGTGTGTGTGTGTGTGTGTGTGTGTATATTTTCTAAATAGCTAAATTTCATCAGTTATTGCTCTTCATATTTTCCTGAATTATAATCTTCAAGGTTTACTGTTGGCTAATTTCACCTGTGTCATATTTTCTAAATATACGTTTGCATGCAGCAATCCTGGCAGATGAGATGGGTCTTGGAAAGACTGTCCAGGTAATTCTATTTCAGTTCTGTCCTGCCTTAGAATTTTTTAATTGTTTTCTAAATTCACAAAAATCCCTTTAACTTCAAAGGAAATTTTGTATCCCAGGCCATCACGTATCTGACCCTGTTGAAGCATCTGGAAGATGATCCTGGCCCCCATTTAATTGTATGTCCTGCTTCTATTTTGGAAAATTGGGAAAGGGAGCTTAAGAAATGGTGTCCATCATTTAATGTGCTTCAGTATCATGGTTCCGCACGGTCAACTTATTCAAGAGAGTTAAACTCTCTGGGGAAGGCTGGGCTGCCACCCCCATTTGATGTTATTCTTGTGTGCTACTCACTTTTTGAACGCCACAGGTTCGCATTCTCTAGAGGTTTTCCTTTTTTATAATTGTTGGGCCTAAACACTCAAATCGATCCCAAATTATCAGGATTCTTCTATTTCTATCATGAATTATTGACTTTGATCATTTAATATCCAAACTACATCAAAATATTCAAATATGTTGGACAAAATTTTTGGTGCCTGAAAGATGACTAAAAGTCTGAAATCCATGTTGGTCGCTGAGATGCGGCCCAAGTCTTCGTCAGGCGGTTAGAACTCACCAAATTCAGCTTTGAAGGATAATAAAGGTTTAGTGACTCTTCAAGAATGGCTCACGAATTGGGGACTCTTCACTGGATGATGAATTCACCAAAATCATTTTCTAAGACTCATAAATAGGGGAAAGTTGTAGAATGTAGCTATGAACTTATAATCCAGGAATTTGAAACCACACTAAATTAGAGATGAAATAAAGGCAGAGGAACAGCGGAGATGAGATGCGCAGTGTCAGTAAGAGTCGATTATCGCTCTACTGTGAAGATTTGGACATGTGTGATGTCAGTTGAAGGGCACAGCCATTCTGACCTGGGCTATTGCATAGGTGATGATGGCATGAACTACAACACAGTGAAGAAAGTGGCAAGAATAGGTTGCTTCATGTAGTCTCCTGAGAGAGAGAGACTGACATGGATTTTCTCTCTTTTTTATTTTTTATTCTATGTAATGTCATATCACGTTTTCCAGCACCTGAGAAGTCGTTACTCGATACTTCATGATAGGACTAGAAAACTCTTGAAAGTTTGAGATAAATTTGAGTATTGTTAATGTTATTTTACGGGATCGCTTGCAAGCTGAGTTTGCATTCCATTCGCGAAACTGAAAAAGTCATTTTTCAGTTTGCAGCAGAAAGATGACCGCAAAATTCTGAGACATTGGAAATGGAGTTGTGTGTTAATGGATGAAGCTCATGCATTGAAGGACAGGAATAGTTTCAGGTGGAAAAATTTGATGTCAGTTGCTAGAAATTCAAGACAGCGTCTGATGCTTACAGGAACACCACTACAGAATGATTTGCATGTATGTTCATCGGAACCTATTCTGGATTCTTATGTTTGATAAACCATGTCTTGATATTATCATGAACACTTCTGAAGATATGGGAAATTTGTAACATACTCATTGATCATGACTCCGTAGGCTTATACTGTTTCAGCAGTTTCAGATAAAATGTACTAATAGCATGAAGTAGCAGTATCAAAATGAAATTTCATGTCTTCATTTGTAAGGTCTTTTCTAACTTCGAAAGGCAGTTTTGCCCAAGTAATCAGCATATCACATCAGTTACTCTGTGTTGGTTTGTGCATTGCCTTGCTTCTGGTTAACATATTTGATTCATCCCTTTGACAGCTTCAATTTGATTGCCTCTTTATATTCAAAAGATGAGGTGTCTTACCTTTGTTTGTTGGCAAAGATAGGTACCTCAGAATTTTGAAATACATTCTTGAAATGATTAAGATATTCTTTTCCACCCAAAACCTGGCTAAACCTGTTTTGAGTTCTAATTAGGAGTTTTGCTACAACTACCTCACTTATGAGGTGTTAGGGTTCTATCCTGAGTTAGCCCTTCCCTCTGTTACCCTTGGGTATGAATACCCTCATCTTCCCACAAGAGTGCAAAAACACTCTGGACCTTTTTCAACAAATATAATACTATGTAATTATGATATATCTGAAGGTAACTAAGTGGATACCATGCCTATAAAGTCTCTTACTACAATTCTTATTTCTCAGAATGATTTGTTATTATTTGATAGTCTCATTCTAGGTAAGTGATGCCTAAGTTCTACTATCATGAATATGTTTTACTTTGAAGTACTTCATCAGTTGATGGATTTTTCATTTGCAGGAGCTATGGTCATTGTTGGAGTTCATAATGCCTGGGATCTTTGAAACTGGGGATGTTGACTTGAAAAAGTTGTTAAATGCAGAAGACAGAGATCTAATTTGCAGAATGAAGTCCATTCTAGGTCCATTCATCTTAAGACGAATGAAATCAGATGTAATGCAACAGCTAGTTCCAAAGAAACAGAAGGTATTGGCTTTATCTCTTCCTGCTCATTCAGCTTAATTGTTATCTATGAACTTTATCTACACTAGACTTGGCTGATTACTTTATCCATTTGTCGGCCAAATCTGAACGGGACCGGTCTATTATAGATAAAGTATGTTCACATGGGAAAAGAACAGGAAGATGCTTATAAAGAAGCGATTGAGAACTATCGTGTGATATCTCAAGCTCGTATGATAAAGTCATCTGAAACTGGCTCAAGTAATGTGGCCAACATACTCCCCCGTCGACAGATTTCTAATTACTTTCTGGAATTTCGCAAGGTACTTGATTGTTTGTTTTTTAGTATGCTAAAGTTATTCAATTATCAGGAGTATTTTTTCCTTATAACATTTAATTCCAGATAGCAAATCATCCGTTATTGGTCAGACGCATCTACACAGATGACGATGTTGTTCGTATTGCTAAAATGATGCATCCAAAAGGTGTTTTTGGCTCGGAATGTACCCTAGAACGTGTGGTCGAGGAGCTTAAGGGTTACAATGACTTCTCTATTCATCGGGTAATTGAGTCTGTATTTGCAGAATATACTTCAAACATAGTGGAAATTATTGGCACATGCCCGTTACTTTGTCAATTGATAGAAATCTTTCTGAAAGGTAGACTTTATAAACTTAGTAACTGGTCCGACCTTTGGTTCCCTGAGCATCTACCAATCAGAAAACTTTCACTTCCAAGTGATTCATATCAAAGCCCTTGTTTTTATTGTGAAGTAGTGCCTTAATTAGCCTTCAGAAGAGACAGTGCAGTCCGACATGCTACTGTTCATTGTTTCTCTTCATTTTTTTCTTTTTATCGTGTCAAATTGTTTGAGGTAATACTCAGATTCAACTTAACATCCTTGATGCAGCTTCTACTTTATTACGGTGATACTGACTTGAAAGGAACTCTTTCTGATGAACATGCTATGGTTTCTGCAAAATGTCGGGTATGTTCTGCTGTTCTCTAATTTTTTGTATTGATGTTGATCACCTGAATTATAGAGTAGGAGATGTTATGATCATTTATTTGCTATAATGGCCATAACTGGATGTCTGGATCTACGTGTGTCACAGGCATTGGGTGGACTTCTCCCTAGACTAAGCCGTGCCGGGAGTCGTGTTCTTATCTTTAGCCAATGGACATCAATGCTTGATATATTGGAGTGGACTTTGGACGTGATTGGTGTGACCTACAGGCGCCTTGATGGAAGGTAAGCTTAGCTTTCTGTTCTCTGCAGAATTCGTTCCACTGATTGGTGCATGTTGACAAGCTCAGTCAAGTGTCAATAACGTGAATGAGAAATTTGACAGTCATGTTTTAGAATGTTTAGTTCTCTTATTTGGTTTTTTGTAATTTGTATTCATATACTGTTTGATATGATTGTTGCTCACTTTCTTTTTACTCATACAGAGTCTAACTTGTTTAACATTTTAGAGTAATGCTATCTGCCAATATGTTAGATCTTTTGGTTACAGTTCAATTACAAATGTTGACTGAAGAGGATAAGAAAGTGCGATCTGATCTGTTTTCTTTTTTATAAACCTTTTTATTGTACTTCAAAGAAACTTGTAGCTTTGTGCAATCAGGGTAAAAAATATTTTAGTTCTGCCCAGTGGCTTGCTTGCAAATGTTGATAGCATGAAATGTAAGTTTCGGTCCAAGGTTCAATAGCTCTTACCTGCTAGGAAATTGACTATTTGTAGATTACGTTCCATTCACGTTTACCAAAACCCAGTCATCTGTGAACCCATCTGTGGCCAGGTGAAATGCCAAGAAATAGCTACAACAGGACTTTTCTCAGATGATTTGAACTTCCACCTAATTACACGTTTAAGTTCCCATCCATGTAGTCTATGTTTCTAATAACATAATATGTGGCGATAGATAAATACATAAATTGTTGAAAAAGTTATTAATCCCTGGACTTCCATGTTTATGTTTTATATTGTTGTCAGTACACAGGTAAAAGAGAGACAGACAATTGTGGATACCTTCAACAAGGACACTTCAATATTTGCGTGTTTGTTGTCCACAAGGGCCGGAGGACAGGGTCTGAACTTGACAGGAGCTGATACCGTTATAATTCATGACATGGATTTTAATCCCCAGATTGATCGTCAGGCTGAAGATCGTTGTCATCGCATTGGGCAGACGAAGCCCGTCACAATATACAGGTACAAGCCCTTCTCTCTTCATTATTGGTTCTCTCATTATCCAGTCGATCACATATTTGTTGCTTTTAAGGAGAATTTATGCCAGCATCGACCGAGTCATGCATTATAATTATAATACACGATAGTTTGCCAGCCTTTAATATAGACTAAACAAACGACCATTTTAACTTGTCTTCCTTAAATATATTTCTGATGTATACATTTTGAGTTCAAAGCAGCCGTGAATTCAATAACTTAGAGATTCCTGACTTCTATGACTGAGTATTAGAACCACTGCCAAGAACTTATTTTAAATGCTCTTGGCTGGAGCAAAGCTCTATAACGAATCTCTGAGTTGCAACAAATTATATATTATTTCATTATTCAATCTACTGGCGAAGCTGTAGTAAATGTTGTGCTTTTATAGCAAGCATGTCCATTTAGCAGCACTTGTGTTGCAGGAATAAGGGTTTGAGTGATTTCGTCTTGTTGTATCCGAATATAGAGAAAGACATAGGATCATCAACAGATCAACCAACCTACTGTAGGACACTTGACACAGTTTCCGTGAGAAAAGCTTGAATAAGTATTAAGTAAAGCTCAAGACAGAAGCTATATCTAATAAAATCATTTTGA
The DNA here is from genome assembly GCA_001642375.2 of Mentha longifolia. Lineage (NCBI taxonomy): Eukaryota > Viridiplantae > Streptophyta > Magnoliopsida > Lamiales > Lamiaceae > Mentha > Mentha longifolia. The sequence continues at coordinate 30,384,934 of CM038113.1, forward strand.
ACATGAGATTATCCATGTCATAGTGGAAGCCTTGCTGCATTCTTTCCTCTTGAATGTGTCTTTCTGGATTTGAGCCTTGAATATAATGTTTTGTTTCAATTATGAAGGCTTGTGACGAAGGGTACGGTCGATGAGAATATATATGAGATTGCAAAGAGGAAATTGACATTGGATGCAGCTGTCCTTGAAAGTGGCGTAGTAGTAGAGAATGAAGGGGAGATGCCTGATAAGACTATGGCTGAGATATTATCTTCACTATTGTTGCACTAAAGCTTCAGTCCAGGCACATGCACCACCCACTGTAATGCTATGCTTCACATTTTTTCGGTGTACCTATTTATTGTTATTTCATACTCTACTAACAAATTACAAACATGTAAAAGCTTCAAAAATATTTAGCATTAAATATGTAAAAGTTAATTTATTTACTTTTTTTGTATTCTAAGATAATTATTTGATCACTATTATTTACTTAAGATAGTTCCATACTTGAAGCCATCGCAAGTGTGAGTTATGGTCTTGATTGGTTGTCTCAAATAGTTCTATACTTATAATGGAAATATCAATACTTCACCACCAATAATAAGCACCAACATATTCTTAAATTGATACTTTCGTGGTAAACATTTTTGAAATTATAATTAAAATTACATCAAATCATTTCGTCAATAATTTCTACAATTCCCCCTTGCAAATAACAAGAGAGGAAATCAAGAATAACAGAGTGTTTTTACTGCTTTCCAAAAACGTAGCCTTAACAAACCTTCGACTACACAACATATCTTCGACTACATATTTTGGTGGCTCGACAACATAAACTCCGAATGAACTATGCACATACAATACTATCTAAGACGATTGGGATGAAGAAACACGGACTTTGTATTTACTGCATCTAAGCATATTCCAAGAGCTCGTATAGGCATGGAGCCTTGAAAGAGGTGGTTTCTGACTAAAATCGATGCTCAACCGTCTTCATTAGGATCCAATTGCTTTTCACTGACAAGCACACCTTCTTTCCATAACTCTTCAGCTCTGTGGAAAGCAAGTATTGTGAATCATTAACTTAACGAAAAATATAAATCTATAGCAATGGAACTGGCATTATAAAACAAGGGATATCTGCAAAATATCAGGTGATAAATTAAAAAAATTAAAGGAACATCATTAAGAAAATTGAACCTTGTCCCATCAACATTAATACGCAGAAAGCGCCCATGTCGCCATCCCTCTTTGAAGTGGCCAAAGAAAACATCACCATACTTCGAGTAAAAACGGCCTTCGCCATCTGCTTTTCCTTTCCAGAAATTTGCAAACCATCTATCCCCAGTATGGAAGTAAATCCATCCCTGTGCAAGAGAAACACAAATGACGAAAGCATTTTTGAGCACTTTCATTGGTACTTCTAGTTTAACTCAAGTAAATTTGTACAAATAGAAATGAAAATGAGATATAAGTGAAGAAGCTAAAATTTGATTTCTGGGATGCCAAAAGAGTCGATGCGTACATTTATGCTGTCATCCGATAGACTAATTAAGTGGAATGGCATATAATCCATGTGGTGTGAGATGTAATATGAAGGACTCCAGGAAATAACAAATCCAAGTAAATCATTGTTTAAACTGCTATATACTTCTATGAATATCAAGGGCAAATTGATTCTTGTTATCTAAACTACAAACACTTTCTATCAGTGGAACTATGAGATTTTTTGAGTTTGCTATAAAAACTAACTTTTTCTTTCAATTGCCAACTCAATTATCCAACTTCTGTTATTTTCAATTTGGAACCACAGCCAGTAGAAATTTAAAGAATGCTCTAGGCATATTCCTGGGATATTTATCCAACAGAAATTCCCCTGATACTATTTGGAGGTTTCAGAATGGTAAGTTGCAAGAAGTATCGGTGATACTGATACATGAGGAGCAGATCAAAAAAGCAAAAGCCAGAAGAGAAGTACCTTTCCATGCATTACATCATCCCTCCATGAACCCTGGAAAACATCCCCGTTGTTGAAGTAGAATGTTCCAAGACCTGATCTCTTCCCATAGCGCCACATACCTTCATAGATGCTTCCATCACCAAACAATAGGCGTCCCTGAGAGATGCAAGAGTGATATCATCCTTCTTTTAGATGAATCAAACAATTGGCTTATAGAAGTTTCTCAGATGCACACAATTACCTTTCCTTCAGGAAGTCCTCCTTGAGAGCGCCCTTTGTATATTCCTCCACGATATCTTATTTCAACCACACGACTCCACTTCTTCTCTGAGTCTCTCTCTGATTCCTTTACACAATAAACACTCGCAATTTTAAATTGTCACCCAGTGTGCACTTCTCATCTCCAGGACATAGGAATTACTCCAGATTATGTTCTATAAACATACGTTGAACTAAAAAAGAGTAAAATTCAAAATTATCTGCTCCACTAAGTTGTAAGAAAGTGCAACTAAGATGTATTTGATATATTTTTTTTCTTCTTTTTTCTAACAGATGATACAATACTAACAGCCACAGGTAAAACTAAAGCTAGCTGATGAGAAATCCAAGTATAAAAATAGCTATGAATAATCCACTAACTACTATTGTACTGATAGGTTATAGCTTATGTTAACTGTTAAATTTTGTATCAAAGCCATCATACTTGCAAATATTAAAATAATTAGATAAAAAAAGAAATTATTGGCCATCAAAAAGCAAGTACTCCAAATGTCTTATGTACCTCGCTTAAGCAAGTGAGCAGCTTTAGGTCAAGAAAATTAATATACACGAACTAGTATTCTGCTCCAATGATTTTTATGCCACTTATGGGAAATGGATAAGGGAATGACAAATATGTTTGGTGATGAACCTTTTCTTATTGGAGTGGAAATGTCCATTGGAGTGTAGTAATTGGGATGTTATGGGAATTTTTCAAGACAAAGAGAGACTGTTTAGAAGGGAGTTGGATAATGTCGACTAGCTTTTTGACATACTCAGGGATATCAAGTAGATAAAATAACTGGAATTCTGAAATTAATGAATAAAGCATGCACAATTTTATTAATCGAAGAAAGAATGAAAAAGAACTAAAACAAATTAAGTCGGGTATAGCACCTGCCTAGCAATTCTGCAGAACCCCTAAAAGGTACAAAATTCCTTGGTGACAGCTGGGTTCCTAGGAATAACATTAATAGTGAAGCTAGTGTCATAACTAAAAAAATTATGCACATCTTCTAGCAACAATGTTGATAATACAAGGTAAAATTTCAAAACACGAGAGATAATATGCTAGTTAGAAATATGTCCCTTCCATTTATGAGTTGATGCGATAAACATAGGGGGAAAATGTATTTACCAACATGCTAGCAGCACGAACAGAAAGTCCCCCCTGCTTCTTAGAATTATTGATGTTATTTCCTTTGTTGAAAATCGAAGCATTGTTGTTGAAATCAATATCAGTCGATCCAGGCCGAGACACAATTGGTCCTTTTTCATCACCATCAACTCTCCATGCTGCTCCACGCTTAGTGTTTGAGGAGACATGAGATTCTTCCAACTTCTCTAAATTTTTTACACCCACAGGCAATCTATAGATGCTGACACTGTCAACCAATGTGGTTGCATCTGTAAAATTGTTTGAAAGACCTGGCCCGTTATTTCCTCTAGCAAACAGCTCCCTCTTGAGCATGTGGTTTCCTGCATAATCCATTTCAACTAGGTTACTAAGACAAATGGACTTACTTCAAAACTGATGCACCCTCATCTTTAAAAAGAAGAATAAGAGAATCATAGTTGAATAATCAGCAAAAAGGTGACAAGAACACTTTGAAGTCTGACCTTCAGAATTAAACTCATTCGGCAAAGAGCTAAATTTGGTATCCAATAGTTCCTCCTCTTTTTCTCCAGAACCATGGTCATTCCTACAGAAGAAGAATTTGTAAATGCCAAGATATACTATCAAGTGTACTTATGGTAAAATTGATAGTTATGCGGAAGCACCTTGAGAAAAAGAATTCTTCCTCCACATCACCTGATGAATTTTGGGTTTTCCCAGAGATAACTGTGTCATTAGCAGTACCATCTAAAGAATATGTCTCAGGCATATCTTTAATGCCAGGAGGATTTATCATATTAGATACATGTGGACTTTCAGATAAATTGACTTTCTCAAGGTTGTCCAATTGCTGATCTTGCTTCTTAAAGATGTTGAAAATGAAAGGGAAATGCTGACCCAGGCTAGACAATATGCTACTTCTGGGAGCAGGAGCCAACTGCTTTCTAGTGTATCTGTGAGCAGATCAGGCACAACAAACATAAAGATCTAGAAGCTAACAAGGTTGCCTGATTGAAGAGAAGCAGATGGTTGCAGCTAACGAAAATTCAGCATTAAATTGATAGAGTCCCAGTAACATGATCAAGAACAAGTTGACAGGAACTGCATAGAGTTACGACTTTTTAAAAATAAATGCTTTCTACTGGTAACCTATATGCAAAAGCATCCCAGGCTGAGACTTCATAAGACTCTCTCTCTCCAAAAAAAGACAGATAGATTAAATTTAATGCTGCTCCATAGACAGTATTAACAACCCCAAAAAGAATATCGTAAAAGTATATCTTTTATCAAGCATGTTGTATTTGCAAAGGTGAAACAAGTTACAGTGAGCATTAATAAAACTTGATGTCCCTTCAATGCCACATTCAACTTATATCCAACTGAAACCTCATCTTGAATTAGTAATACAATGAGAAGCCATGCAGATTCAAACCTTATGCGGACAGTTATACAATTAGCTAGATTGGTATACGAGAACCTTACCCAAAAACAATAATTGTCGCTATTATCGTGTTGGCCTCATGATAGGACTCATTCACAATCGATACAATTATTTCTCCATTGCATTTTGTAATTGCACGAACAGTGTGTGAAATATTATTCACCTCACCGCATTCCACAGAACCTGAACTTGCAATTACGCATAAAACTACACCATCAAGATCCTGCATAAGAATAATGTCAGGAAGCCTGAGTGGACATTGAGCAACTGAAATCTCATTGAACTAAAAAAATATCATATTGTAGAACGACTAGTTGAGAAAAATGCAGTTGGAGAACTAACAAACGAAAGGTGGTTAAGTAAACAACAATTGATGCAACTTAAGGAAAAAATAAATAAGTTAGACCTTTATGTCAACTCCCAGGAAAGGGCAGTCATTTATAGCTCGTAAAAGTGAAGTTTTGACATTGTAACCAGCCCCAAATCCAATTCTTGCTTCATTATAACTATCAAAAACCTGCAGATGATAAGCATAAATTTTAGTAGATGAAAGGAAAAATGAGGCAAAAGAGATGAGCATCTATCAAATATTTGGCAAAAAAAAAAAAGGACCCAAATTGCTGAAGGTATTTTCATGAATTGAAATTCCTAAAACGACCCGATGAAAGAAATTCTCAAACAGGAAATTTTCTCACAGCATGCAACTTCAAATCAAGATTCCATATCTTTAGGTACGTTCGAACTAACTCAAACTCAAACAAATAAGAGTGTAAAGGGACTTACTTCTCGAAATTCAGGAAGTTGAATTTCTCTAATTGAATCATCTTTTGCATTCAGAAACTTCATGTGCTTCTCCTGTTAATGACAATGGAAAAGTAATTATCTCAAAATTCCGCAGAAGAAAAACAAACAAGAATTAGCAAATGGGAAGTGAAAAAAACTTGAAACCAAAATAAAGGAGAATGAGTTTGCTTACAGATGATAAAATGGAAATGGCATTTATGGCCATCAAAACAGCATTGTTGGTAGTCCTCGAAGCCTCATCCAGAGTTACCAGATCATTTTCGAGAAGCGTATCAGTATCAAGAACTGCAGTCATCAGTTTTATAAGAAACAATAGATTTAATCAAATCAAAAGGGTCGAATGGAAGGAGGGCTCCCTGAGGAATAATAAGGCATACTATGCCATACTTCAATCTCTAAACTGTCTGATTGAAGGAAATTTTTAGGTTTTAAAGTATTGAACCCACCAAACAACCTTAAACCTAATGCTAACCCACACCTCAAGTGATTCCTCATGATCTTGGAAGGTAAGCCAATTTCTGAGTGACAAAGAGACCAGCAGACTGCTTAAATCATAAGTTCCCATAAAACTTCGGTCTTCCATTATATATCAACATAAATATTAATAGCCTAGTCCTAATTAAAGATAACCTTCGTGTGAACTAGTAGTGTATACCATCAATGATTGTATATCCATTGATAATGCAATGTAAATTCTTTTGAGCTAGCATCTCTCCTCCATCCATTATTTGATAGCATCATTTCAATTAAAGTAACACCTATAGTTTCTCCAGCATTCTTTTTCTACTCCTCTTTCAATCATATTTCTTCTAGACGAGAAGATCATTTTATTTTCAGAGTTTGCCATGTTTAAATGATTCTTAAAACTCAAACAGATGAATGAATGAATGAATGAATGAACGAATGTAGCAAATCAGATTTTCAAAAAGTCATCATGGGAAGTCAAAGCAAATCATTTGCTGATAATTATGGGAAAGCTTATATTACAAGCTAACAGTTCCATAAAAGAAGCTGTGCGTTGATGTAGCATTCTGCTAGGTCAAGCTCTAACAGTGTCGAGTTTATCCCGCCAACCGCCCTTGTGTTGCCTTTTAATTTATTGTTGGAGGATAAGCTAGAAAAATACATATAGATGACAACAGCAAATTGCTGCTGACACTTTATAATGCTGGCTACTTAAACCAAATCGAAAATAATACTCCTTCCGTCCATGATATTTGGACCTCAATATTTGGGCATGGGTTTTAATATTTTTGTAATGAGTGGATGTTAAAGTGGAGTTTGGGTGTCACTTATAGTGTAAAGTAAAGCTTTTTTATGTGGAGTCTACGCCTCAAATTGGAAAGTGTCCAATTATAGTGGACAGACAAAAAAAGAAACTGTATCCACTTATTGTGGAGCAGGGAGTACAATATTGAGATATTACAAACCTCAGAGCCCCATGATCAACTCACTAAATTGTCCACTATTACAGGTATCAGATTTTGACGGAAGATTATAGGAACAAAGACAAATAGGAAGAAAAGCTTCAGAGACATTTAGCTCCAGCTGCATGATAATTGGCCCAAGAAAAGAAGTTACTACTCACCTATACAGAAATTTGCCTGCTTTTGAAGTTTGCCAACCAAATCCTTGACCTACAGATGGGATAAATCACCATCAGTTATTTGCAGCTTCGAATTATGGTGTGATAGATAGCAGAACTCCCAAATAATTGTGGTTGTACTTTTAATACTTCTTAACTTCCATATTAGTTTCAGATTGGTAGGTATCAGACAATAGGGATATATTAGTGTCCTTTCAAGATTGCATTTTAGACCAAAAAGGAAATGAGATTACCTCATCTTGGCGCCTTTTCCCTTCAAAGCTAAAAGGCTTCAATATTATGCCAACCACAAGCCCGTTTCCACATTTGACATTGCTAAGAACCTCTATTGCTCTAGTATGATCTGATCCATAAGCTGCACTAGCAACCTAAACAGGAAAGAGAAGAATTGTCGAAATTTGAAATGGATTATCGTCACTTCAATAAGAAATTACCTTTTCCTTTAAAATCGTAAACATTTGGTTTTTTCGAGTTTTACACAATCGTTTTTCTTCAAAACCAATCAACTTATTTGACTTTGTGAAATTATCAGACTTCACCTCATGTGTTTATCCTGTGAAAAATATTTTTATGGAACACCACAATGACGATAAAAATAAGTGAATGAGTGAATCTTCTTTACATAATAAAGAATGGTTTTCTTGTACTATTTTAAGATTTATACTAGAGACATGTTAGAAAATGACAGCTAACAAAAGAGGCTAAGAGCAGAGACATTATTCTATAAGTATGCTCATGAATGTACTAAGACATTGTGCTTCTTTGCGTCCCTTCATCATCCTCATTTCTCAAAGGATTTACTCTATGAGCACAAGTTTTATTAAATCATATATAATTCTTGCGACAAAAGATCGAGTCAATTTGCCAAATATAATCGAACTTTTCCACTCAACAAATACAGTATTTCTTTTTTAGGTAGAAATTATTCTTCATTAGTTGAAAAAATAGAATTATTTGAGAATATGAATGTGTGCCATACAGTCTTGAAAGATTCTGTAACAAATAAGTTTTGATATACAAAACAAAACAAACTAGCCAGACTTTAAGATGTAATTCTCCATATCAAGCTATTTTAGTAATTTGTTAAGTTACGTAGCAAACGTATGCAAAGGGTTGAAAGGGCAGATGTTATTAGTTTATATGATTTCACAATTTTATGAATCTCTGAAAAAGATTATTCTAAGATTCACTTCTGGATTCACTCAGTCTAAAGGCCTAAGATGTAACAAAATGTTTTGACCAAGTACCCAACACTATTAAAAAGGTTGAACTCACAATAATATGACATCATGCTAATATATACCACTTGATGGTTCTTCCATACATGCATGCAGAGAGCTCTATGCAATACAACATATATGATATTCTGCTAATACTATTGTACACTTAAATCTTCTCTCACACATCCATGCAGAACTCCGTGCAATGGGTTCTTGTACAAACATGAAAGCCTTTAACAACTCAACATCCATTACCGAAAAAGTTGGTTAAAATAGACATTAAAGGAAGAATTATTAGAGGGAAAGTAAGTTATGTACAAACAAGTATCACAGCTTTAGAGGATGAGTGCCGAGCCAAGAAGTCTTCCACAGTGCTTGGAGTGCTATCTGCAAAGCGCAAACAGACTGAGAAAGGTAAAAAAGAGTAAAATGCAGAGATCAAGGATAAAAATATTTGTTACGCAGAAAGAAATGTGCTATTAATCTAGCAATAAATAATGATTATGTGAGTTGACGTCGTACCATCCAATGTTTGATAATATCAGCGCCCATCTTTTCATGCCCAAAATAAATAAATAAAAACAAATAATGGTGATAATGTATTCCATCAGGAGACAACTAAAATGAGCAAAAGAGCAGGAACATGATTGGCAACCAAAAATATGAGCACCGGTCGCAAGTTAGGGGTGCAAGAGCAGATTGATTTTAGTGCATATAATTACTTGTAATCAAGGTTTTGATTCATGTGGTTCGTCTAAGAGACTAAGAACAATATTGGGTATTAATCAAGAGGAGAACAACATTAGGGAATGAGCGAATGTTGTTGGGCGTGCTGAGGAAGAATGACCTATTAAATAGTTAGGGATCCCATTGAGAGATGATACCCTACAGATTTCCTTTTGTGAATCAATTCTAAGAAAGTTTTCAAGATAGGGATGAAGAAAAAGCTTACTTCTTGAAAGAGGGCTGGAACGGTGAGGCTTATAAAATCAGTGTTAAATTCGTTACTAATCTTTTATCTTTCACTTTTTGGGTGCCAAAAGCTATTGCTTATCTGATGAAATCTTGAAAGAGAATGAGAGAAGGTTATGGCCCCAGCGGAGAAAGTCACTCTTATTATGTACTTAGGAAGACTCACAAAACCCAATGAACAGAGGGAGTTTGGGAATTGGGAGTAACGCTTAAAAAGTAAGCTTTACAGGGAAAACAGTGGTGTCAATTTCAAGAAGATAATGGTTCTTTGTGGTGCAGAGTGACAAAGAGCAAGTACTGTTTGCAAGATAACCAATGGGTGCATGCATTGCTACTAGAGCTACTCATCAGAATCCAAAGAAATAAGTTTCTAGAGTATATAATGAGTTCCATCAATCAATAGAGGCCCTTGCCAGAATTTGTTGTAAAGAGAGACTCTAGGAGGATGCTTGGGTGGGCAACTAGTCGTTTTCCTCATTTTTACCTTCCTTATTCTGTATATCTCATCATAAACCTATTATTTTTTTACGTCCATCATAAAGTGAGATTCTGGGAGGATTCTGTTTTGCAATCATAAAGATTTTGAATTGCAATAATGTGCTCTAATGTCTAATCTTTGATTGCCTCTCGACCCAACAAGATTAGAAGCACCTCATAGTAAGATGTAATTGATTTGAACTCTCAGATCATTACATTGCATTAATTTATGATCTGCGATTAATGCAGAAACATTTAACTACATGCCAGAGAAGGACAAGAGAGTTTAGATGTATGACCTTTGCTTGTGAACCTTTGTTGCAGTTGCACCTGTTCTGAGTCGTGACCAAAAACGTTCCTGCCAGAGTCCAAATTGAGGTTAAGGAGAGTTTCTGTATTCCTAGGAGTCTAGGACCAGCTAAAATATACTGAAAATGAATCAACTCATTCAGCATTAAGTAGTAATGTTGAGGTTATTAATATATCATCAAGTAAAAAAGTTCAACTGTATCTATCTACTGAAGGAAGCAATCGAACTGGCTCAATCGGTTCGACTTAAATACTAGATGGGCTATCTGGCTAACCTCTAGTTTAACAGTTCATCAAAGGGTCAAGCAATGATTTCTCTCATAATTTATTTGATCTTTTATTAACAAAATAGCAATAAAGATTTCCGGAGCACGAATGTAGCAGAAACCTTGTTCCCAAAATGGATGTAAATACCAGAATCTGAGAAGAGGGGAAAGCAAAGGGGAGGCCGAGCAGAAGTCCACCAGGGCATCTTTCCGGCTGCCCACCACTATCACTTCCACGCACTCCTCCGAAACGCCGCTGCCGCCATTGCCACGGCCACTGCTACTCTCATAACTAGCGGCAACGCAGGTGCAGCTCAATTTCTGTCTAATAGAATCCGAGCGGCACGCGAGAAACAACTTCGATCGGCGTTTTTTTAGGGTTGTTGGTGGCAAGGATGAAAGGCGTGCCAATGAATGGGGCGCGGCGGCATTGGGGTAGAAAAGCTTCATCGGCTACCGGCCGGGATGTTACTCGACCGCCGTCGTTCGCGGTGGCGAGGAATTAATTTCAATTTCAAATTTAATAAAATCTATACATTTTGATTTTTTGATTATATTTAAAATAAAATACTAGTAACAAATTATACTAACAAATTATCGCCTCGGAAATTAATAAATTTGATATGGTAGGCTACTGACTTGAGCTCCTTCCATGAGCGCGATTAGTTTATGGCTGCAAACGAGCCGAGTATTGGCGTGCTCGAGCTCAGTTTATTTAAAAGTTTGGTTGTTAGAACTTGAGCTTGACTCGAGCTTTAACTTTGAGCTCGAGTTCGGCTCAATTTATAATTTCTGAACTTGAGCTCGGTTTAAAAAACATTCGACAAATAATTCGTCTTGAGTTCGAGGTCAAACTCAAATTAAGCTCGAATTTTATTTAAATCATAGTATTCAACTTTACGAGACTATGAAACGCGAGCTTGATTTTGAACTGGTTTAACATAAATAAAACATAAGTTCAAACAAGAAGATATAAAAAGTAAAATATAATTCACTAAGAATCATTTTAAATGTTATTAGTTCAAACAAGAACTAATCCTCTTATAATTTTTGTATACATAAATGTGAAAGCTCGATTTCAAACTTGAATAGAGGTTCAATTAAGAGCTTGTGAACACGTTTGCAAACATGCTCGATCAATATACGAGCCGAACATATTCGCTAGCAAAACGAGTCGAACACCTTAGTGCTCGAGCTCGGCTCGATAAATTAATAATATATCAAGTTCAAATTCAGGCTCGAACTCGGTCCGTTTGTTAACGGATTCACATTCAAACAAGCTCTTTTCGAGTCGAGCGCCGAGTAAGTTCCGAATAGCTCTACTCGTTTGCAGTCCTAGCGATTACTTATTATTATTATTATTATTATTATTATTATTATTATTATTATTATTATTATTATTATTATTATTTTCTCTTCATCCGTTTTTTTTTCCTCATTGTATTCACATCACCTTTTCATTTTCATTTTTTTTCCCTATATCAAATATATATCAATACGTTTTAATTAATTACCTAACCTTAATTAAAGTTTATTATTTCAACAAAATTTAATAATTTTAATCAATAGAGGTTTATAAAATTTTAATTCGGTGCATACATTCAGTTAGAATTTATAAATTCTCAATTAGGGTCTATTTTATCAAAAAAAATCCAATCAACAAACTATGCTCTAAATAATTGATGTGATTATTAAATAATTAAATTATAACTTATATTAATAAATCTTATTTTCATAACATGGTTTATTTTTAATTAAGTTTTAATGTGAAACTAATAAGCTCTAATCAAAATTATTATAACTAAATAAGGTGCACTACATATATCAGATTTAATATAGAAAAAAAAAAGAAAAAGAAAGAAAAAGAGTGCAACTAAAGTAAAAAAGTAAAAGAACGATTAAAGACAGGTAAGAGGAATTAACAGTCGATCAGGGATCGGAGGAGCCTAAACCCAAAATCTCATACTTATATAAACAAAACAAAAACCCTAGAGAAAGAAACGAAAGGGGGACGAAAAGGAGTAAAGAAGTAGCTAGCCATATCTTCATTAATTAGAAGACAAAGGATATTATACAAATATAAGGTTTTTGATCCTCTCCTCTCCTCTCCTCTCCTCTCTCCTTTTTCGTTAATTTTCTGTTTGTAAATTGTAAGGGGCTCTCTCTTTCCCTAGATCACCAAAACAACTGCATGAATTCTGATTATATATGCGCTTCGATCGATGCTTGAATTACTTGATGAAGAGATGATAACAAACTCAATTTGATGTTGAATAACTTTTTGTTTTGTTTTGTGTTTTTTTTTTTTTTCCAGTAATTAAGAAGAATGAGTCGTGTTGTTGTTCAACATATAGATGATGATTATAACTCTCATTTATCCTTATATTCTGTACCTGAATTCCGCTTGTGTCAATCTCTCATCATTCCCATGAAAGGAAGATTGGTTGGAAACCATTGTGATGGGTTGTACATTATCACCTATGCAGATAATTTTTTCATCTGCAACCTTACCACAAAAGAGGTCAAGCCCCTCACCCTAACCGTACGGGAGTTGGAACCCTCTCCGTGTTCACCGACATGTGTTCCGAGTTTCGATGCTTACGGCATCGGTTGTCGTCCTGGTTCTAATGCCTACAAGGTTGTTATATCTTACATCATACACCACCCTGATAAATATTGTGGCTTCAAGCAATGTGCGCTTTTGTACTCGCTTGATACCGATTCCTGGACGATTATTCAGTGTCCTAAATTTATTGCATATTCACATTCTGTGTATCTTGGTGGTAAGTGTTATTGGAAAGCTATGATTGATAGGTGTCGGCCTGACTTCTTAGCAGATGATGTTGTATCATTCGACTTTTGTACCGAAAGATTCACCATATTCCCTCTACCACCCACTACCGAAAGTTATAAGTATGATATTGTTGAGTATGGTGACATGTTGGGTGCTATTGGGCATTTTCGTCCCGATGGTTCCAGTCCCGGGTACTCTCATGTTTGGGTACGCGAGAAGCAATCATGGAAGGAAGTTTGTAAGTTTTCTCTAAGTCATTTTGAGACAGCATTGGCCTTGAAGGGTGGTTGGCTCTTGTTTCTGGAGGTACCATGCGTTGATGAAGATGATGATGATGATGATAAGCATAGTGAGGTACATATGTTCAATGTGGTTAGAGATACGTGGATCGGGAGTCTCGACATCCGTGGTCCCCGACACAGGATAAATGTGCTCCCTAATGTCGAGAAGCCATATCCGCTACCTTTTGGACTACTTATGATTAAGTAGGTTATAGTCTTTTTCTTTTATGTTGTTTAATTTTTTTTGGATTGGATAACATATTACTATGTTTGTTGAGTCACTTTAATTTGCTCATAAAACTTCTCTTCTTTTTTAGATCTTATTCTAAGGTGGATAAAAAGGAGATTGGGAAGGACAAGAAGAACGAGAAGAAGAAGAACAACAACAAGAGCGATAATACTTCTGTATTTTCCTGTGAAAATAATGGAAGATCACAACAACGATTAAAATAAGTCAATGAATGAATCTTTTTTTCACATAATAAAGTATGATTTTCTTTTATTATTTTAAGATTTATGTTGAAGGCATTTTAGAAATGACAAGTAACTAAAGAGCATCGACTATTATATAAGTATGGTTATGACTCTACTAAGAAATTGTGCTTCTTTGAGTCCCTTTTTCATCCCAGACCATTTCTCAAAAGAATTTCTCTACGAGCCAACAATCTATACTATATCATCAAAGAAAATAAATTTCTTGAAACAAATGATCAAATCAATGTTTCCAGCTTTAATAGAAATTATTCTTAATTTTTTTCGAAGCAAGAAATTATTCTTAATTAGTTGAAAACAATAGCGATATTCGAGAATATGAATGATTGCCCAACACTATTAAAAAGGTCGAACTCACAATAAGTCAATAATGCCTGATATTTTCTCAAATATATGCCACTTGATGGTTCTACCACACATGCATGCAAAGAGCTCCATGCAACACAAACTAATACACGCATAGAGCTCCATGCAGTGGGTTCCCTATTTTCGTAGATAATTACTACTCCCTCTCCTTTCATTTTCAACTTATATATTTCTCTTTTGCAGTATACCTTTATTCCATTTTCTCACTTCTTATCTTCAAAACTTTACGCTATGAGAGAGCCGCGACAAAGTTTTTTGCTAAATTAAGAAAAAATCAAGTTACAAAAAATAAAAAAAATGATGGAGCTCCCCTTGGACCAAGCGTAGATCCGCCTCTGGTCAGGGGTGCAAGAGCAAATTGATGTTAGTGCATATATATAGTTACTTTCTAAGAACACATATTGGGTATTAACCAGGAGGAGAACAACATTAGGGAATTAATGAGCAAATGCTGTTGGATGTGCTGGGGAAGAATGATCTTATTAGATAGTTAGGGATCCCATTAAGAGATGATACCCTAAAGATTTCCTTTTGTGAATCAGTTCTAAGAAAGTTTTCAAAAAAGATAGCTGGATGGAGAAAAAGCTTAATTACTTCTTGAAAGAGGGCTGGAAGGGCGAGGCTTATAAAATCAGTGTTCGATTCATAACTAATCTTTTATCTTTCACATTTTGGGTGCCAAAAGTTATTGCTTATATTATCTGATGAAAGAGAACGAGAGAAAGTTATGGCCCCGACCGAGAAAATTATTCTTATTACACGGAGTATATGTACTCTCTCCATCCCGTTTAAGACGATACCTTTTTTTTTTGGGCCGTCCCATTCAATATGACACATTTTTATACATGGAAAGAATTAGGCATAATTAGAAAAAATTAGAGCCCATTTTATTTTACTTTAAAAGGCCTATTTTTTTTTTTCTTTCAAAATACTAAATTAATTATTTAGAATAAAATTAAGGTAAAATGCATATAAATACACGAATTTTGACTATCGTTCCGTTTAAATCATGAACTTTCAATTTTTTCTGTAAATACATGAACTTTGCCCTTGTTCAATTTTCACACAGATTGGGTTTCCGGCGAAATCGAAGCTGACGTGGCAATCTACGTGGATTTTCCGGTGAAATAAAAACTGACGTGACAATCTACGTGGTATTTTTTTAAAGCTAAAAATGCATATAAATACACAAACTTTGATCATCGTTTCGTTTAAATCATAAACTTTCAATTTTTTCTTTAAATACAAAAACTTTGCCGCGTGTTCAATTTTTACACCAATTGCGTTTCCGGTAAAATCGACACCACCGCTACCGCCGAGCATCTAGACATGAAGAGAGATCCGGATCTCCGCTGATTCTCGAATAGATTCGATAGATCGAAGCCCGACGACATTGACGATATGAACTTGAACGCATTGGCGAGGATGACACCACATGACCAGATATTGGCATGGGCGCTGTCGTAGCCTTTCTTCAGCAGCACCTCCGGCGCGATGTAGGTCGGCGTCCCGCACTGCATGTGGAGGAGGCCGTCGTTGAGGTGGTGCTCCGGCAAGGCGGAGAGGCCGAAGTTGGAGACCTTGAGATTGCCGTCCTCATTGAGAAGGAGATTCTCCGGCTTGAGGTCAAGGTGGGAGACGCTGCGGCTGTGGGAGAAATTGAGGGCGCTGACAAGCAGCTGGAAATACTTTCGAGCGGCTATCACGAAGAAAATCTTTTGCTTCGCCGCCATCACCTCCTTGATTTCCACAACGTTTGGGTGGTGGCCATGGTAGACATTCGTGAAGAGTGAGGATCGAAATTTAATTCAAGGAGGAAGGGCTTAAATGACATCGTTTAAGCCACCACTTTGAAACGACGTTTTCTTCGTAAGCATCACATCAGTTTCAATTCGATTTTGGGGAAAATTAAAAATATGTGAAAATTGAACACGGGACAAAATTCTTATTTTTACAAAAAAAATTGAAAGTTCATAATTTAATCGGAACGATGGTCAAAGTTGATGTATTTATATGCATTTTAAGTTTTAAAAAAATACCACGTAGATTGTCACGTCAGTTTCAATTTTGCCGGAAAATCCAAGTAGATTGCCACGTCAGTTTCGATTTTGCCGGAAACTCAATCGGTGTGAAAATTGAACACGGGGCAAAGTTCTTGTAATTACAGAAAAAATTAAAAATTCATGATTTAAACGGAACGATGGTCAAAGTTCGTGTATTTATATGCATTTTTACCTAAAATTAATTATTCAGAATTAATTAATTTTTAGTAATAAATTAATTATTCAAAATAAAATCAATTATTCGAAATATAAAAAACTAATAAATTTATTAGTCAGAATATGAGAATAGATATTCAATGATAAAAAATTATTCAGAATAATTAAATAAAAATATATTAAAGTTAACAGAAATAATTATTCATTAAAATAATGTTAACCATATAATACTTACTACCCGTAACAACTTCCCTTTAATTCCTGTGCCCGGCTTGGGTGGGCAACTAATCGTTTTCCTCATATTTTATTACCTTCCTTATTCTGTATTTCTCATCATAAACCTTTTTTTTTTTTGTTTTTTGCGTCCATCATAAAGTGAGATTGTGGGAGGATTCTGTTTTGTAATCTTAAAGATTTTGAATTGCAAGAATTGTGCTCTAATGTCTAATCTTTGATTGCCACTTGACGCAACAATATTAGAATACTAAGATGAAATTGATTTGAAATCTCAGTCTCAGATCATTTAATTTATGATCCAGGATGAATAAAGAAACATTTAACTACATGCCAGAGAGTTTAGATGTAAAACCTTTGCTTGTGAACCTTTGTTGCTAAAATATACTCCCTCCCTCTCATTCTAATTGAGCCCCACTCAAATGGACACACATTAAGATAAATTTGTTTGTCTAAATGGAATTCGAGCGCGCATGCGAGAAACAATTTCGAGCGGCTTTTTTTGGGGGGTTATTGGAGCAATAATTGTCGGTATCAAAAATTAATAAAAATATATGCATTATGATTATATTCTTAATAGGATTTAATTTTTATTTTTTAGAATTTATTTTTATAAGATAATTATCAATCAATAATAAAGATAATAAAAGGAAATAATATATAAAGCCCTAGAGAAAGAACCAAAGGGGAACGAAAAAAGGAGTAATGAAGAAGCTCAAGCTAGCCATATCTTCATTAGAAGACGAATGTCTCCTCTCCCCCTTTTCGTTATTTTTATGTTTGTAAATTGCGCTTTGATGTTTAAATTGACTAGATGAAGAGGATGATGATAACAAACTGAATTTGATTTGAATAAACTTTTGTTTAATGTTTGTCCAGAAATTAAGAAGAATGTTGAGGCGTGTTGTTGTTCAACATATAGATGATGATTGGAATTCTTATGTATCCTTATATTTTGTACTGAATTCTACTTGTGCCAATCTCTCATCATTCCCATGAAAGGAAAATTGGTTGGAAACTATTGTGATGGCTTGTACATCATCACCGATGCAGAGGATAATTTTTTTTATCTACAACCTCACCGCAAAAGAGGTCAAAACCCTAACCCTAGCCATACGCGAGTTGGAACCCGCTCCATGTGAACCGCGTTTCAACGCTTACGCCATCAGTTCTTGTCCCGGTTCCAATGCCTACAAGTTTGTTTTAGGTTACTACCTATACAAGCCTAATGAATATCATCCCTTAATGCAGTATGCACTTTTGTACTCGCTTGATACCGATTCCTGGATGAGGATTCCATGCCCTAATTTTATAGTACAAAATTCAAATTGTGTGTATCTTGGTGGTAAGTGTTATTGGAAAGCTAGGACTGTTAAATGCAAGATGGCAATAAGATTGGCTTCCTCGAAGATGATGTTGTATCATTCAATGTATTCCCTCTACTACCCCCAACCGGAATACAATTTTATGAGTATGATATTGTCGAGTATGGTGAGATGTTGGGTGTTATTGGGCATTCACATCCCGATACGGATTCAGTCCCGGCTACTCTCATGTTTGGGTAAGCGAGAAACAATCATGGAAAGTAGTTTCTAAATTTTCTTTAAGTCATTTTGAGAGAGCATTGGCCTTGAAGGGTGGCTGACTCTTGTTTCTCGAGATACCATGCGTTGTTGATGGTGATGATGATGATGATCATAGTGAAGTACACATGTTCAATGTTGTTAGAGATACGTGGATGGGGAGTCTCGACATCCGTGGTCGCCAACGCATGCAGGAATGGAGCCAGGAATTTCAGTTAGGGGGTGAACTTTTCAAAAATCTAAATTAAATTTCGATAAAATTTTTCGCACAATATAGACCGGTTCTTTGCATAAACATTTAAAATAGGATATAAAGACCAATGACCTTATAATAACTAATACGAGAAATATATTAGTGAAGTATCTAAGACAAAGTAAAATACCATTTCAATCAACTTTATAAAAATAAAAGAAAACATATTATTGTCTAGTATCATAAATAATAAAAAATATATAAAATAACTAAATAAATATAAAGAAATACTAACCCTATTAAGTGTAGATCGTTTAAATTGTACTTCCAATTCTTCATATCACCAAATTCATGAATTGTTAATGCTACATCAAATTTTTCGATAATTTCTTTTTCGAAGTACATAAGTAACGAGGCATCTAAATTTTTGAGCTAGCTAGACTAATGAGCCTAAGATAATAGGGCTTAAAATTGGTACTAATAATTTTTATATCAATTAGAATGTATGTATATATGTGTGTGTGTGTGTGTTTGTATATAATATACTATATACATAAATGTAAAATACATATATATAAGTAGTAGAATTAGAAAATTTGAGGGGGGCGATGGCCACCACCTGCCATCCCCCTAGCTCCGTCTCTGAAAGCAGGATATATGTGCTCCCCTATGTTGAGAAACCCATATCGGCTATCAATTGGACTACCTACAATTAAGTAGGTTATAGTCTTTTTCACTTATGTTGTTTAATTTTCATGGATTGGATACATATGCTCCGTAGTATATATTTTTGTTCAGTCACTTTGCTCATAAAAATTCTCTTCTTTTTTAGATCTTATTCTAAGGTGGATAAAAAGGAGATTCGGAAGGACAAGAAGAACGAGAAGAAGAAGAAAAAGAAGAACAAGAAACACAAGGTAGGAAAGTTTTGATATATAAAACAAATAAATAGCTAGTCTTTAGGATGTAGTCATATATGATATTTTGCTAATCAATACTTATGTCACTAAAATTTTCTTTCATGCACGTAGATCAAGCTCCATGCAGTGGGTTCTTAATTATAAACTTGAAACTTGAAATGAAAGCCTACATCAACTCAACATCCATCACCGGAAAAGATGAAGTTGGTTAAACATTAATGGAATAATTATTAGAGGGAAATAAAGTTATGCATGTACAAATAAGTATCGCAAGGCCAAAATGTAAAGTAGCCATATAAGATAGTGGATGAAAAAAACTAGCCACTAACTTATAAATATATAAAAACTAGTCATTCTCCATAATAAGACAAAAATACCCTTAATGAGACCATTCCAGCCCGACACACGGGCTCGATCGAGCCCATTCGAGCCCAACACACTAAGGCTCGTTCGATCCAGATGCATGAGCTCAATCGATCCCGATGCATGGGCTCGATCAATCCCATTCGACCCCCAACACACTAAGGCTCGATCGAGCCCATTCGAGCTCGGGCTCGATCGAGCCCATTCGTGCCCTCCCAAGCGCTACACTTTTTTCTTCTTTCAGAATTTTCTTCGAACAGTTTGTAAGTATACTATACTTACAAAATAAAAGACATGGAAGAATGAGGGAAGGGAGAAGAAGCAGCAACGAGTGGCCACTGCTTGAATGGGCTCGAATCAGATCTACTCGAGCCATTCCACAGCCATTCGAGCCTCTAGGTCAAGCCTACGAATAGCTGCAAATCTGTATTTTCTTTCAGGCATTTTTTCGAACATCTTCGAGGCGTTATACTGAGTTGCTAGTGATGCAGAAGATGTGGCTGCGAACAAGGCTCGAAGGCACGAATGAGCGTTCTCATGTTCGTACCTCACCCCATTCGCCCCCCATCAAAGTATGTTGCAATTGATATGTGGAGGCCAGGAGGGAGAGGCGACCGGTTGTCGTAGGTTGTAGGCACAGCGGCAATCGGAGTAAAGGTAGAATGCAGCCAAATGTAACAAGCACGAACGAGCTTGTAGGGGGAACGAATAGATCTCGTTCGATCCCGAATTGCCTTATATTTGAGGTGCGGTGGTTTTCAGGTTGATGAGGAAGAGGTATAGGGCGGTGGGTGAGGGTGGGTAGAGAGACAGAGAGAGATGCGAGCCTCTGACTTGTTCTTCGCCGGTGCCGCAGTCTTATACAACAGCTCCACCACCGTTGATGCCGTCGTCCACCATAGCAGCAGGAGCCCGCCACCGCCGCGCGCAGCAGTAGAAACATGGAGCTGATCTCCTCTGACTTTTTCTCCGTCTCCGGCGAACGCCGTTGCCAGAAATAGAGGCAACTCCCTCTCGTTCCCGGTGGATGGTGGATGGCCGACGCAGAGATGGGTGTAAGATAAAAAAATTCGTGAGAAAAGAAAGAGAGCGGATGACGGATAGAGAAATGGATTTTGGTATGTTTTGTTTTTTTCAATAATTTGTTATTAAGGGTATTTTTGTCTAAGTGATTAGTTTTTATATATTTATAAGTTATTGACTATTTTTTTACTTTTTTTAAGTTAAGTGACTATTTTCTACTATTATCACAATAAGTATCACAGTTTTAAAAGATGAGTGCCAAGCCAGCCTTCCGTAGTTCTTGGTGTGCTATCTGCAAAGCAGCAACCATACTGAGAAAGGTGCAAATGGGAAAAATGCAGAGATCATAAAATAAAAATGAAAATTTCGATCCCTAAGAATTCACAAAAGCTAGTTTGTAATTCGATATAGATTTTTTGTTAAAAGAAATCGACGATTCTAAAATTATATGTCTAAAGCAACGTCATTTTAAATGAAACATTTGAAAAACTACTCATACAGTAAAATCTCCTTATAGGAATACTCTATATAGGAATAACCTCCTTATAGTAATAAAAAATCATGGTCCCGACTCGGGACCAGTTATATTTAGGAATAACCTCTACATTGTAATACAACATATTTTTTTCGGTCCCGTCTTAAGGATTTTTGCCTCCATATAGGAATAAATTATAATATATATATAAATATATATAATATAATTACATAAAATTTAAAATGACCTAAAATACTTATCTATAATTGATTGTGATAACATTTTAATTTTATGAGTTGTCACTATATCCTTCAATTTGTGTGTACATAATAACTTATCTACATAGACACCCTCTTGTTTTAACAAGGTGAATGCATAATTTTGTCAAATTTATATTAATTAGGTATAATAATATGCTAAATGTACATATATTATATAGTATTTAATTGAATATTTTTTTTATAAAAAAATAGGTTTCTATGTAAAACTCTACATAGTTATAACCTTCCTATAGTAATAATTTCTTATGGTCCCGACAATATGACTGTATAAGTGTTTTACTGTATATAATTGAATGGAAACTCAATTTGCGAAAATTTGAGCCCTAATTCCTCTGATATTCTCATACTTACAGCGACGATCAAGGGATAGAGCCCACGGCGCTAGTATGGATAAACATAAATTTTGTCTCAAATTTAATAATTAAGGTTCAATTACGGGTAATTTTTTTTATTATTTTATTTTATAAATGTGTTAAAGAGAAAAAGGAAGTTGATTCAACATATAATTTCCAAATAATTGATTTTTCTTTTTTTTTAAATCTCCGGTAAGTTCCGACTAGACTAGCTGGAGATAAATTTGAACAATTTCATATGATTCTTAAAGTCATATAGTTCTTGTTCTTATTTTTATGTACGTGTTTAACGACTAACTTAATTTTACGTTGAAGTTGGCTTTTATTATCTAATAACATGGTGATATCCAAAAACAATTATTTTCAAGCTCAGTGTTCTAAAAATCGGGCAAGTCGGCCGCCTAGGCATTAGACGGCGGCTGGGCGTCTTGATTTTATGTAAGACGGAGGGTCTAGGCGGTTCTAAAAAGTCAACCGCCTAGGCGGCCGCCTGGACAGCCTAGGCGGTCCAAGTCGCCTAAATCGGGATGGGCGGGGTCTAGGCGGGCTGGTTGAAGCCCAAAATCATATGGAAGAATATAACTATTCATCTTTTATCAAAAATGCTCTAAACTATTAAAAATAACCAATTAAATCATAAACTATCGATTCATTATCAAATCTACCATCTACCAAATTTTCCGGCAAATGGCACGCCAGAGAGGAAGAAATCAAAGTCAAAACCTCAAGTCAATGGAGGAGAACGGATCCCTGCCGCCGGTAGATGTCGTTTCGAAGTCTAGCTCATGACTTAAGGGATAGTATTGGAAGTTTACGAGACGAAGCTTTGATGTGAGGCTGCACAGGAAGTCACATGGTGATGTTTATTGTTGGAATCTAGACATCAATTCCAACTCTTGGTTTTGTCTTTCTTCACATATGTTTACATGGATTTATGTCATGTGTCATGATGGACTAAGGGGGAGTGATGAGGTGGCGGATGTGCAAGCTGATGTAACGACTGTTGTGTGCTACTCAATTGCTGATGTTTTATGCTATAAACTTTTGGATGTTTGGTTTTAGCATTTGGTTTGCAAAACTTTGGATGGTGTCTACCAATCATTGAGTTTATGATGTTTTTGTGAAGAAAGACAAAAAGGGGGAGTTTGTTGGAATCTAGATCTTGATTCCAACTTTTTGTTTTTGTCTTTCTTCACATATGTTTACATGAATTTAATTCATGTGTCATGCTGGACTAAGGGGGAGTGATGAGGTGGCTGATGAGTCCGCTGATGAGGTGGCTAATGTGGCGACTGTTGTGGTTTGGACAACGATCGAAGACCAAGTTGTTGTTGGGCTTATTCGGTATTGAAGGATGTTTGAGCTTATCTACTTATGGCCCAACACGTAACAACTCAATAACCACCTTCCTATCTTCAAGGAACTAACCTACTTGGAGATTGCAATGGTAGTTGGAAGACTCGGTCAAAGCAGAATCATGGGCTGTAGCATTGAGAGAATAACCGTCCACTAACTACAATCAAGTCGTGCAAGGAGAAGAACGTGGGTACATGATTGGATTGTAACCGCCAAGACTAGCACTACTTGCATCGTGGGGTCTGATGTGCTTGGTGCTGTGGTAATTGCAGTTGTTTATAAGGAGACATAATTGCTGGAGATAAAGGGGCTTTTGGTGAGATTAATTTTTCAGAGATTGAGATTCGTCCAAAAGTGTTTGTAGTTGAGTAATACTAGTTTGAGAGTTAGTAATTTTTTATAGGTCTTTTCCTCAACTCTAGTTTGTAATTCTTTGTGAATTATAGTGAAAGTTTCGCCTTGAGGCATCTGCAAGATATAATTCATATATCTTGCAGAAAAATCATCTTCTCCATCTCTAATTTCGTCTTTCTATTTTTCATTTTTCTGCTGCAAGTTTCAGCAGAGGTGCTCGCAGAGCTAGCCTCTGTGGGTATCTCTGTGCTCAACCCCGGCCTGTGATGGTTTCCGCTGCGTTTTTGTGTCTAAAGAGGCTGTCACAGTGCAGACCTCTGCGAACGCTTGTGTTTATGAGCACTTGTGTTCAACGAGTTTGTCTCTGTAGCAAACTTTGTGAGCACCTCTGTGCATTTCTAACCACCGGTTGATACCAACAAGTGGTATCAGAGCCGACACTCGACACACTGAGTGACGGTCCTGAGCGTTTTCACTAAGGGGGAGGGCGACATGGTTTGGGGTGCGTTGCAGCAACATTACCCTTGAAAGTTTTTTTTATTTGGATATTTCTCAAATCTTAGAGTTAATCTCGGTTTTTGGTAGATTTGACAAAGGCACGTAAGTGTACCTATCGCTTTTCTACCTTGATATATATATCTCCTTTTTCTCTGAGCCTTTTTGAATTTCATATTTTCTTTAAGCCTTCTTGAATGAACTCGAGTTTGGTCTCCACTACATACATGTAGCCTTGTTTTTTCCACTAACTTCACCCTTATATACCTCATGTACATCCTCAACAAATCCAACCGCTTCACAAGTTTTTCTTCTCATGTTTTACTCTTTCTTCACAAAAAGGGGGAGATGGCCGCAGTGTTGCTGGTGCTGATGTAGAAGATGAGGCAGGTGATGTTCTGCTGTTTAGTTGTAGTTGTTGATGTGTTTGTGATGAAAGACAAAAAGGGGGAGTTTGTTGGAATCTAGACATCAATTCCTACTCTTGGTTTTGTCTTTCTTCACATATGTTTACATGCATTTATCTCATGTGTCATGATGGACTAAGGGGGAGTGATGAGGTGGCGGATGTGCAAGCTGATGTAGTGACTGTTGTGTGCTACTCAATTGCTGATGTTTTATGCTATAAACTTTTGGATGTTTGGTTTTAGCATTTAGTTTGCAGAACTTTGGATAGTGTCTACCAATCATTGAGTTTATGATGTTTTTGTGAAGAAAGACAAAAAGGGGGAGTTTGTTGGAATCTAGATCTTGATTCCAACTTTTTGTTTTTGTCTTTCTTCACATATGTTTATATGAATTTATTTCATGTGTCATGCTGGACTAAGGGGGAGTGATGAGGTGGCTGATGAGTCTGCTGATGAGGTGGCTAATGTGCAAGCTGATGTGGCGACTGCTGTGGCGACTGTTGTGGTTTGGACAACGATCGAAGACCAAGTTGCTAGCCCAACACGTAACAACTCAATAACCACCTTCCTATCTTCAAGGAACTAACCTACTTGGAGATTGCAATGGTAGTTGGAAGACTCGGTCAAAGCAGAATCATGGGCTGTAGCATTGAGAGAATAACCGTCCACTAACTACAATCAAGTCGTGCAAGGAGAAGAACGTGGGTACATGATTGGATTGTAACCGCCAAGACTAGCACTACTTGCATCGTGGGGTCTGATGTGCTTGGTGTTGTGGTAATTGCAGTTGTTTATAAGGAGACAGAATTGCTGGAGATAAAGGGGCTTTTGGTGAGATTAATTTTTCAGAGATTGAGATTCGTCCAAAAGTGTTTGTAGTTGAGTAATACTAGTTTGAGAGTTAGTAATTTTTCATAGGTCTTTTCCTCAACCCTAGTTTGTAATTCTTTGTGAATTATAGTGAAAGTTTCGCCTTGAGGCATCTGCAAGATATAATTCATATATCTTGCAGAAAAATCATTTTTTCCATCTCTAATTTCGTCTTTCTGTTTTTCATTTTTCTGCTGCAAGTTTCAGCAGAGGTGCTCGCAGAGCTAGCCTCTGTGGGTACCTCTGTGCTCAACCCCGGCCTGTGATGGTTTCCACTGCGTTTTTATGTCCAAAGAGGCTGTCACAGTGCAGACCTCTGCGAACGCTTGTGTTTATGAGCACTTGTGTTCAACGAGTTTGTCTCTGTAGCAAACTCTGTGAGCACCTATGTGCATTTCTAACCACCGGTTGATACCAACAGTTTATGAGTTGCATGATCAGCCCGAAGTTATCCAAAATAAAAAAAAAGAAAATCACCACCCAGTCGCAGCGCTTAAGAGGAAGCGTAATCCGTCAAGTACAATTTCCGTCGCTCTAACGCGCCATCGCCATTCTTTATCCGTCTCGAGCTTGCAGTTTCAGCAGATCTCATAGTCGTACCTCTGTACGATGAAGCCAAGGAAGAAGTGTCGGAGGAGCTATCTGAGATGTCGCAGCATACAATAGCGGCGGCGATCAGTTTCGCCAGCAATTGGGCAACTACTTTCTCAGCTTCTTTCATGAATATTTTTGATTATGGCTCCGATGATAGAACCGCTGCTTGAAACGTTCCTTTTTTCCACTAGATCTTCGAATTGGATATGATAATTCTTATGCAATTACATCATACATTGAGTTTAGAGATTATACATTTCAATCGTCTAGATCTGCGAATTGGATATGATAATTCTTATGCAATTACATCATACATTGAGTTTAGAGATTATACATTTCAATCGTAGACGGAGTAATCTATAGGTCTAGATTACTGGGATGTGATCCCTTTCCTCAAAGTTCTCCGACTGTGAGGGCGTCTCAAAACTTTGGAGAGAAATGGACACACTTGGGTCAGCTGGAGGCACCGTGCGGCCGGGCTAAAACAATGACACTTTTATTCATATAGATTGACACTTTTCTGTATAAAGATTGACACTTTTAAAAATTATCATTTTATTCGTAAAATAATTATGTTAAATATTGACACTTTTATTCATATAGATTGACACTTTTCTGTATAAAGATTGACATTTTGGGCCCGGCCGCACGGTGCCTCCGGCTGACACAAGTTTTTGTCGGAGAGATTAGGATTTTGAGAATCTCCTCCTCCTTATTTATAGGAGGGGGCGCCTATTCTCTTTCCCACTAAGATACGGGCTTAATTAATTAAGCCCGGTTCAGTTAATAATTACCGAAACAAATTCTAATCAAATAAAAATTAGAATTAATCCTAATTATTATAAGAAGATATTATATGTAAATATTAAATTAATTAGCTAATTCTATAATTAAAAATAAATCTTAATTAATTAGATATTAATTTATTTCATGTATTACATATTTAACTAGAGTGCAATTATTGAGCTTAGATGGACACCTGAAGACAAAACAGGCATCCCCTACTACACAGTGCCCATTACACTTCTTTTCAGTCCAAAACTGATCTCGCTCAACAATACTTTGAATTCCTTTCTCGAAGAGCTCTTGGGCCATCCCGGGCCATCCCATGGATCTATGTACTAAACAGAGTTTAGCCTTACCCAATAAATTAATTTCATGATCAACCCAGAGCATTTATTTCATTAGAGCCCTAATTCCTCTCCTCATATTGATGGCAACGATCAAGAGATAGAGCCTACTGGCACTAGTCCGGAAATAAATATTATGGCTCAAATCTAAAAATTAAGGTTCAATTATGGGTAATTTTTTTATAAATGTATTAAAGAGAGAAAAGAACTTGTTCTGACATATAATTTTTAAGTCACCGATTTTTTTTTTTTAAAAATCTCCAGTAAGTTCTGACTAAGACTAGCCGGAGATAAATTTGAACAATTTCATGTATGATTTATAAATATGATTCTTAAAGTCAATATACTGTAGTTCATGTTTTTACTTTTAGGGCTCGTTTGGTAGCAATACCGAGAAAAGGGCGGATAAGAAAATGTGTGATAAGTTGAGATAAAAAAGTATGATAAGTTGGGATAAAAAAATATATTGTGTGTTTGGTACAAACATAGATAAGTTGGGATAAGAAATATAAAAAATTGATAATTAAAATTGAAAATAAAAAATTGATAATTAAAATAAAAAATAAAAAATTGATAATTAAAATTGAAAATAATTTTTTTTAATTAAAATTAAAAATAAAAAATTGATAATTAAAATTGAAAATGAAAAATTGAAAATTAAAATTGAAAATAAAATCCTTATCACAACTTATCCGGGGGTAGAGGCGGTATAGTATATGCCAGTGTAATATTGAATTTAGTCCGGGCCCAAGCATTTTCGCGGGCTGATGGCATTATTTTTCTCGGATACCAAACACTGGAAAAACTGAGATAAATTTTCTTATCTAGGCTTTTCCTGGGTTATACTGGCTACCAAACGGGCCCTTAGGTTTAACGATCAGCTTAGTGTTAGTTAGAGTTGGCTTGTATTATCTAATACTTATTATAGTGAAATCCAAAAACAATTGTTTAAGATTGATTCTATAATATAAATTATTTAATTTTAGTGGCTAAATAGAGAAAGAGCTTCCAAAAATAAATTTTAGTTAATACTACCACGGTCTCATCGTATTAGTCTCATTTAGATGGACACAATAACTAAAGGGAGGGGGATATGTGACTACAATTAATTTTAAGGAGAGAGAGTTAATTTGTAGCCAAGTATTTATTTGTTTCTATTTTAAGAAATGAGACTAATAAGTGGGACGGACAAAAATAGAAATAAAACTAATACAGTGGGACGGTTCCTAAAATAAATTTGAATCATTTCACGTTGATGAATATTTTGCATAAAACATAGTCTATGAAATGAAATCTAATATTTGGGCCGGCCCAACAGTGTATATATCAATCCAATTCTCCAGCTGGGCCCAGAAGAAGAACAAATAAAAAATTACCTCCATTTCGCTAAAAGATTCTCCTTCTATTCTCTTTCGGCGAAATAGAGGGAGTATAAAATTAAATAAAAGAATTGTGAAATCTTACTTCAAAAATAAAAATCTAAAAATAGTAATAGTTTTTACAAATGTATACACATAAATTTTTTGAAAATATTGATAAATAAACATATGAATCTAAGGTTACCAAATGATCTTTATAATACTCCCTCCGTTCCGCCGAAATGGCCTGAAAACTTTTCGGCACGGGACTTGAGGGAGTGTTTAAGTTGTTAAGTGTGTTTGCTAATGAAAGAGTATATGTTTTTAAATTGAATTAATATTTATATTTTAAATTCAGTATTAATAAAATAAAATGAAAATATATTTTTTTTCAATCCAGATTATTTATTTCGGTATTCTTAATTACTGTTTGATTTTTTATTTTATTTTTATTTTTATTTTTATTTTTTTGTCCGCCTGCATTTTTATTCAAAAATATGGTGATCACAACTGCATTTTCGATTTTTTGATTTCTAAAAACAGAATATGAGAATTATGAAGATAAAAACACAAAAATAAGAAAAGAAGAACTTTCATCAAAAATTAAGAAGCTCAATGTGTCATTTCAGCCTTCCAATCACTACCTATAAATTACATTAGCACATGTCTAAGAAATTCAAAGTACCTAGAAAGTGTGAGTTTAGGCATTTCCCACCATAATTCAAAAAATAAACTAGGAGGGAAACAACTTTTACAAATAAAAAACTGCATATAAACATCTCCTACCCACATTTTTTATCCTCACTTCAGACATTCTACAACCTAAAGAAAGAAAAAAAAAAGAGAGAGAGGCAGAGAAAGATGGGAGCCAAAAACGTCCCTCCAGAATCCAGAAACTTGTTGGTGCAGTTTCTTCTTGAATCTTGCACCAATGGAAAGCCACAAAGAGGGAAGATCAATGAAGCTGCTGTGAAGTTCAGCATCTCCACTTCATGTGTTGGAAGGCTTTGGAGATGTGCAAGAGCACAAAAAGATGCTGGTCAGCCTATGATAAGTGTAAGCAAAATGAAATCAAGGAAGAAATACATAAAGCATGTACCGGACCCAGGTAAAATTCAGGCCCTTCATCTTAGAGATAGGACTGCATATAGGAAGATGAGCCCTAAATTGCATGTCAGCAAGAGCACATTGTGCAGATGGAAACAGATAGGGATATTTAGGGCACACACTTCAGCCCTAAAACCCCACTTAACAGCTGATAATAAGTTTATTAGGCTCAGATTCTCACTAGATGCTTTGGAGTTAGATAGGATTCTCAACAAAATCAAATTTCAGAGTATGAATAACATCATACACATTGATGAGAAGTGGTTTTTCATTACTAAGGGATCCAACAGATACTATTTGACCCCAGAAGAAGAGGAGCCCTACAGAGCATGTCAATCCAAGAAGTTCATAGGAAAGATAATGTTCATGTGTGCAGTTGCTAGGCCAATGCTAAATGAGGATGGAACTGTGCTATTTGATGGTAAAATAGGCATCTTTCCATTCACAGAAAAGGTTCAAGCAGCAAGGAACAACAAAAACAGAAAGAAGGGAACATGGGAGACTAAGGCTATTCCATCAGTCACTAGATCAGTTATCAGAGATTGTTTGATCAACAAGGTAAAATCATTTTTAGCATTCAGTCAATTTGATCTCAGCCTCAGCCCATTGCATCATTGATCATTTTTTTTGTTCTCTGCATGCATTACACAGATTCTACCAGCAATCAGAGCAAAGTGGCCAGCTACAGCAAGTAAAACAATCTACATTCAGCAAGATAATGCAAGACCACACATAACAAATAGTGATCCAGAATTCAGAGTTGAAGCAATGAAGGATGGATTCAACATCACATTAGTTCAACTGCCTCCTAACTCTCCTGACTGTAATGTCAATGATCTAGGCTCCTTCAATGCCATTCAGTCATTACAGCAGCAGAGGGTATGCAAGAACTGTGATGATTTGGTTGTAGCAGTACAGGAAGCATTCTATGAGTTAACACCATGCACTCTCAACAAAGTATTCCTATCTCTACAATGTTGCATGACAGAGATCATGAAGGGAAAAGGCCACAACAAGTACAAACTCCCACACATGGGCAAAGATGCAATGATCAGATCAGGTACACTACCAACAACTCTAGAGGTTCCATTGGAGTTGGCAAGGGAATGCATAGATTATCTAATTCAACAAGGGCAAATAAATGGAATTGAGCAACTTATGCACAATTTGGGAATGCAGCAGATCACAGGGATACTTTGAGAATGCAGCCTTTCTGGATCTTCTTATATGCACTTTTTTGTGTGAATGCAGCTAAAGGGACTTGAAGTAGGAACTTCTGTGCATATTTTTTTTGTAAATGCAGCTTAAGAGACAGGTAGTAGAGACTTTTGTGCACTTTGTTATGTTAATGTAGTTTAAGGGACATGATTAGGGGCTTATGTGTGCACTTTTTTTGTCAAAAGCAATGTAATTTGCTAATTTTTGAATGTAAAAGTGCAGAAGTTTATTGTATGTAATATCCCAAAATTTTCTTATTAAAATTTAGCCATTATTATTATTATTATTATTATTATTATTATTATTATTATTATTATTATTATTATTATTATTATTATTATTGAAGTAAGATAATATCATATATTACATTTAGTGCATGTATAAGTATATAATATATATGTAGGATATGCGTGTATATAATAGAATGAGCTTTATTAATACATATATCCATATACGTAGTTACTTAAGGAATAGTTAATATGAAATTATAATATATATTTGTAGTTATCTCCTGAATACAAGAAATTATGTATTTATTTATGTAAATACGTAATGAAATGCATGAATGATTATTATTATATATATTTATATAACATATATGAGATACTTGATCACTAAATTATGAAAATATCTCAACTGCCAACTCTTGTTTCCATTATTATACGTGGCGCAGTACTAGATAACCCAAGTTGATGACTTGTATAACCTAGTGATGATGACTTCGCATACCTATGCCTATAATCGTTCCCTATAAATAGGTGATTTCAATGAAGTTAAGATCCATTCATTTTCGGCTCCTTTTGAATTATTAACAAAGAATTAAATTGCTAGTAGTAGAAGCATCAAGAGGTCACGATAGCAGAGGATTCATAGCAGTTAGAGATCAAGGGTTATTATCTTAGATTATCAGGTGGGTAAAATATTTTGGCATTGTTTTTAATGCTATTTAAATTTTATGTTATAAAATGCAATTATCCATAAAAATGTTTTGTGTGTATGTTCCAAGAAATGACTCTATGGATCGATCGAGATTCATTGTTAGTATCAGATATACTAATTTTGAATTGTGCGCACCCCGGTTACATACGATGCCTTGATCACGTCGTATGCTAACTAATGGCGAATTCCTTGAGTTTCGACTCGGGTTTTCTGCAAGTACTGGGATTATTTAGGGTTACGGTCCTGAACCCGGTCTAGATGAACCAAAGGTGATTTGTAGCCTTGGTTGAGTCCAAGAATGAACATCACACACCCCAAAATAATATTTATATTTTCAAGAGTTATTTTCTGCAAGCCTCTTGATATACTATGTGTGGATAAATTACCAGTTTTCAAAATGCTTGCCAAAGGGGCATGACCACTGAGTACATCAAGTACTCAGCCCAAAACTCTTTCAAATGTTTTCAGGTCTGGAAGCAGGTGATGCGCAGCAAGGCTGAGGCTGGGGTTGTTGCAGGGCTTTATAAAGTTTCTGCTATGTTATTTTGCTTATAACTCTGATAACAAGACTACTAGTTTTTTTTTTATAATAAATAAGTCGAGGGCGTCATCTTCCAACCCTCTAGTTATATAATATGGTTACTTTGTTTTCTAAACTTATTTCTCTTTTCCCATTTTACTTATTGTTGGATGGAGAGTGTCGTGTATCAGTTCCTTTTGGAAGCTCGAATTCCCACTCAATTATGGTTATCCCATTTTTCGAAGTGGATGTCGACTCCTCTAATTTACTGAAAGCTGGTTTACCCCATCTTTTACTTTATGCAAGGTGGAGAGTGCCCTGCAATGGTTCCACTTGGACGCTCGATTTCCTACTCACTCTTGGTAATTCCAATGTGTCGTAGTAGATGGTCGACTCCATTTGGCAACTTGACGCTGATTTACCCCACCATTTTCTTTATAGTCTCAATTTACATTTTAAGATACTCGTAAAATGGTCATAAATTAATATTATCCCATTTCTTCCCCGCTTCTTTAATCCAACCCCCGTCACTCCCTGGATCACAGGAATCGGGCGTGACATTGTATCTCTCTTCTACTTTGCATATGATGGTAGTAATATGCATTTAATAAAAGTCCAGGCTTCCACAATCACTCAATCATACCAATACATCACAGAAACATCAACCACAAGGATGGATTCAATATGAATACCAATGCACAACCAACATACCAAAGCAACCAATGAGCACATAATTTCAGCCAGAACACATTCATAAACAGAGGAACATAAACATCCTAAAATTCAGAAAGAGAGATAAAATCAACGAAGGGACAACATAATAAGGGGCTTAACCAAATTCAATCTTCCTCAGATGAGGAAGACTCCTCAATGCCTAACTGTCTTGATATCATATTCGTCTCCCTCTCTGCCTCAGCCCATTCTTCCTTTGTAGGATAGATGGGCAGCTCCCATGGCAAGCCCTCAGGCCAACCGTCAGGGAGACCTCTCACAGATGCAGGGGGATTCACCGTCGGGCTAATCGGAAGGGATCCGGTAACCGGCGACCCCTGCTCACGTGAGAGGGCCCTCTGTAGATCTTGTTGGAACTGCTGCTTGAAAGCATTCCTTTTTCCCACAGGATTTTCGAATTGGATGTGATAATTTAAATGCAACTAAATCATATAATCGAGTTCAGAATATTATACCTCAGATCTGTGCCGACGAAGTAATCTACAGGTCTAGATTACTGAGGTGTGATCCCTTTCCTCGAAGTTCTTCGACTGTGTGGGCGTCTAGGAACTTTGAAACCAGGAACTCTCCTTCTGCTGATGATAGGCGCCGATTCTCCTCACTCAAAAACTTAGGTTTTGAGAATCTCCTCCTCCTTATTTATAAGGAGAAGTGCCGCCCCTATTCCTTGTCCACTAAGTCACGGGCTTTAATTAATTAAAGCCCGGTTTAGTTAATAATTACTGGAACAAATTCTAATTAAATATAATTAGAATTAATCCTAATTATTATAAGGAAAATAATATATAATTATTAAATTAATTATCTAATTCCTTAATTAAGAATAAATCTTAATTAATTAGATATTAATTTATTCCATAATTATATAATTAACCAGAGTACAATTATTGAGATCAGATGGACACTAAAAGAGGAAACTGGCGTCCCCTACACTACAGTAGGCGCCACATTAATGGGCTCAAGCCCATAATGCCTCTTTTTAGTCCAAAACTGATATCCCTCAATAATACCTTGAATTCCTTTCCTGAAGAGCTCTTGGGCCACCCCAGGGATCTATGTACCAGACAGAGTTTAGTCTTACCTAATGAAATAACCATGATCAACCCAGAACATTAATTTCATTAGAGCTGTGATGCATTCCACTAAAG
Source organism: Mentha longifolia (assembly GCA_001642375.2). Lineage (NCBI taxonomy): Eukaryota > Viridiplantae > Streptophyta > Magnoliopsida > Lamiales > Lamiaceae > Mentha > Mentha longifolia. The sequence goes on from CM038113.1 coordinate 30,419,151, forward strand.
AATCACAACTGAATCACCGCTCTGTCCCAATTTGTAGATTGGGGCTGATACTTTATTTAGAGCTATCCCCGTGTTTAATGACTCCGATATCCATTAATTAATTAGAGCTCCTCTGACTGCTCATAATTAATTAACATCTTATTCTCCTCAAGTAGTACCCGTTCACCCCTTATTATTATACCTGAACTTAATCAGCATGCATGACTTGGTATAATAAACCTTGTGAACTCCCTGAGGGGATATCTCTCAACCTAATACGGACACGGTGTCTCGATATAACTAATTAGACATACTATGTGCCCTCATGTTACCCAAGATGCAAGTCATCAGGGATGTTGCGATAGACCCTTAGCTATACAAGTCAAAGTAACAGTGAACAACACATATATCTCTAATAGCATATCGAGATTAAGATCATATCTCTAAATCCCGAGATCTCTAGTTCTTCACCTATTGCTAGGGTCAGTATCAGAAGAACCTTATCTCACTCGATCCTGTCAATACGTTCCACTGTACCAACATAACTAGCGACTGAGACCCGCCACTACCGTTATGTTGCAGTCTAAACCGATAGTTTTCCCAAGCTATCTCGACTGTGACACTGTTTATATCTCATAATTATTGTCGAACGCTGCGTGATCTCCCTGACACCCGAGCCGTCCACGTGTTCTAAAACATGAGATATAGGGCTTATTCTTATTAATATATTTATTCAGATAGGTGATTGTTACCAGTGGAATACATGTCATATATACTAAAACACGTTTTTGCTTTAGCTATATACAACAACCCCAACAATCTCCCACTTATACTAAAGTAAAAACTTTTAGTATACCCATGTGTCTATCGGAAACTATATGGCATCACTGTATTTCACATCTTCTCCCACTTATACTGAAAGATTTTACCGTGGGAGGATCACTGAGACAATGCCCACCACGTGCTTCCGAGGTGCCGGCATACTCAATTTAGTGAATAAACCGCCATATAAACATTCCTGCTTTAATGTTCCTTTATACACGCAATATCGCCTTATGGTTACATAAACCAATCGGTACTCCTATGTGTTTTCCAAGGTTGACAAATCCATAGATCTTGCTTCTGCACTTGAAAACTCATGTGAGATTTCTTGCAAGATAGGATTACTACCATTTCACAAAGTAAAGTTTACAACCATACAGCTGCTTTAGTAGCTCCCACTACATATTTAGCTTGTCATGAAAGAACTCTCATAAACATTTTACTGTTCCGAGATTCTCCAAGGTATGGTTCTCCTTTTCTAAGTGAACACATAGATTTAAGGTCGATTACCTCATTTACCAACACACTCCCCGATTATCCGTGTTCATTAATGAACTATATTTGTTACCTTGCACGCAACAATAGCAAATATCTGACATTTTTTCGATATAATTTATATCGATAACCTAGTCAGAACAGTAACCTACGTAGAATACTTGAATCATATATACAATCCTTATGGATATACCCTACATTATTCAAATTCTGCGTCTTAAACTGTCCGGATAACCACCACCATTATGTCTGATAATACTCTCACAATGTTGCCAAAGTTAGTGATATCATCACATAATGTACAAGAAAATCATACCTATCATCTTCATTACCATGAGAACTATAACATTTATTGACACGTTCCATAAAACTTGATTTTATGCATGTCATTCCATAAATGCTCCTATTATTCGAATTTCCGCAAGAGTTATCAAGCATTCAGAATAATGTCCTTAATTGATACACATTTGATCCAACATAACCGTTATATCCAAATATTTTCCTGCCAAAAGCCATTGACTTTAAACAGATATTGGATTGTAACTTATGAGGTACAAAAAGTGTTAATATAGAAATATAGAAAACTTTTTCTATATTTTCCATATCAACTTTGTTCTTCCTTTGCACTTTTCATCATGAATCTAAATCCAACAATGAACCTTGCAAATTAACATGGATCGTATCAATTACTTTAACCTTCTCATATAAACTTTCCATGTGGTCGTTTCTTTCCTCATGTACATTTTCCAAGAAACCTAATTTCTTGATGTATATGAAAACGACTTAGTGTTCTATTTCAAAAAACACTCCCACTTCAATAAAGATGACCTTGTACAGAATACTTGTGACTATTCATTCTTGTACTTCTTGACTTATTGAAATTCCTTGAATGATCCTATCATTTTTGAGCATTCGTTCAATAACGATCTTTATCACCTTATCCTTTTAATCTTTTATTGAAACTTTTACTAATCTAACTTATCACCAATCTTAATTCAACTAATTTGCAATTCACGCAAATATCCCTTATATCCAATCTTGAGTTTAAATCGGTCATAATGCCAATTTATACTCAAATTGTAAGGTAGAATTATAGATACTTGACATAGTTTAGTAATGTTTCAAAACAAGATGAGAAAAGAGGTGAGAAACAAAGAAACAACTACATTTATCTAATCATATTTGAGATATTCCATGTTACAAGATAATTACTTCTACACATGAATGAAAAACATTTAACAACCAGTGTTAAACTCAAATTAACACAAATGTTAAAACCGAAATCATCCATAAACCAATTCAAAACAAATGTACCGCCAAAACTTGGCACCAATGTAATGAAAAACAGTAAAGTAATGTATCATCCCAAACATTTATCTCAAAACCAAAAGATAAAACAAAGAAACAGAAGTCTTCGAGTAATCAGCAACCGCATCTACCATCAATGCTCGCTGACGCCAGGACTCGAAGCCGCCTCATCATCCTTTGTGGCATCGCCTACAAAGAAATATATGTAACAAACCATAATTAGTATCCACCAGTTCAATCCGTCCAATAAAGGACTAAACCAATGCTAATATGTTTCACCATGTTACATTTAGAGACATACCTTCATCCATCTTTTGTTTCTTATTCCGCCTTACATAAACTTTCTTGGCTGGAAGTTTATGTTCGCATGCTAACTGAACCTTAGCTCTGGTTGTATCAACAAAATCAAGAAACCTCCTATACCTTTGTGACTGAACATAGTCACTTATGGTATATTCATTTTCATCCCAGGTTGATGAGTATCTCATAACCTTTTCTTCATTGGGAGGTTTCCCTTGATCGAGTCGATTTTCCCTTCTTGCTTCTTGGATTAAGTTGATCCTGACTTCATCAATTTTGAGTAATTCTTCACATAAAGCAAAGACATCCTCATGATGAACTTCACCAACAACTTCTTCCCTTAAGACCAAAAACCAATCAGGGAAAGTAGAAAGCAAGATTTCACACCTCGTTCTTCCCGCCATCTTTCCTCCATTTAAGAAGTATGTGACAGAGAAATGTGTGAACACCTTGAGGTACCGTTTCATATCGAAATAATCCACAAACCTCATTAACTCCATTTCTTTTCTTGCCAAGGTTCTTAGCAGCTTCTCACGGAAATCCTCAGGAATTCCATTGGGAAATTTAGCAAACGATTTATTTTATTGCGTATTGAGGACAAAGACATATCTGAAACCAAATAACATAAGTTGACAGTTAACAACTTATTTAATAAAAATAATTTATGTTATCAATGTTATAACCCTTTGAATAAATAACATTGAACCAACAAACGAGTAGCCTAAAAATTTTATACTTGAGTCACGTAGGGCGACCAGGCAAGCATGAAATTTTCGACCATGACTTCTAGAGCCAGTTTATTTCTCTTATCATCACATGGACCCTTGTGAACTAAAGAAATAATAACCCGTACCTTAACCGGACCCTACTATTTTGAGAAGTGACCTCGTAGGGAGGATTCATCAATTAGTAGCTAAGCTTTAACCATATTATTCACCTAACCGAGTTTATCTACAAGATAACATAGAAAACGAGAACTATGCCGGTATTGTAGATGCCCTCTTAGATTATCTCACTTAAAATTTCCACTAAGGACCGAGTTAGAGCCTGTACGTGTAAGCCACGTAGGGTGGACGTTTACTCGTACAACTCCCACTCTCCTAAAGAATATTCTAAGTTATTGAGAAATTTTACCGACGAATATACGGGCAAAGGTTCGATATCGTGTAGGCCACGTAGGTGGACGTCTATCCGATTCTAATCCTTGACTTCGTCTAAAACCAAATATGGAGGTCCCCAATTAATTAATTAAAACTAATTGATTTTACCGCTTAGTCTTTTTATTTTCAAAGGGTTTTATGCGATATACGAAGCACATTGACAATTAAGTCCTACCGCATGATTTCTAAGCGCAAGTAATAAAACATGCTCGCTTTTGAAATTATAAATCCATGCTATTGACACCTTAGGCATGTTCGTTTCTATTACGCATTTAATAAAAGCAACAATAACATGCAAAACATGCTTTTATCTCATTGCGTAATTTAAACCATCCATAGCATGCATAATTAATTAAATAAATAAATAGGCTGCCGACCGGGAAGGATAAAACCTATCTATTACAATTTAATTAATTAAATCCGAAACAAGCTTCGGTCTTGGAAAGTCTTCACTTGGTCTTCAAGTCCACCTTCCATAATTAGCAAGTAGCTCGAAATGGAATTAGGGCGCGGAATTCCCTATTTCTAAAATGAGACGAGACGAATGATTTTTGGAAACGAATTAAGTTACGAAAACCTAACCGTCAACGATCACACTAAAGTTTCGGAAAACCTTAGCCCTCGTTCGCTTGCCACGTCACTGACACGTGTCACGACGACATACGTGCGTGCATCACACACGCCGTCATCGTACGTGTCAAACGGGCCGGATCGGGTCGGATCGCGCGTGGGCTGGGTGAACGGGCCAGCTGCGTCCTTTACAGCCCGGCATCCCGGCCCAATCACCATCATCATCATCGTCTTCATCTTCATCTTCGAACTTCAGCCGCTGCAGCCCGTCCGCCGATAAACCACCGCCGCTGCCGACCGCTCCCACTGGCTCGACGAGCCTCCCGGCACCAAGAGGGCCCCGGCATCGAGCCACCGCGTGCAGCAGCAGCCGGAACAGCCGCAGTAGACGACGAGTCTGCGCGCGGAAAAATTTCGCCGCCGCCCGTCGCCATGGCTGCTGCAACATCCAGCCCCCAGCTCTGCCGCGATCGTCCGCCATCCAGCAGCCGCCCAGAAACCACAGCAGCAGCCGCAGCAGTTGGAGCAATCGCAACAGTCGGAGCAGAAGCCCTCAACGGCGTGCGTGCAGTGAAAAACCCTATCGCTGCCGCCGTCGTCCGCCTCCGCCCGCAGCTGTCCGCCATCACCTCCGCTCAGCACCTGGGCCGGTGCTGAGTTGCTGCTGCTGTAGACTCGACGCTGATTGTGATCAAGCTCGCGAAATCCTAGCTGGTTCGCTCAGCCACCGATCGTCGTCGTCGCCTCGCCAGTCGTCCGTCTCTACACCACTTCCGTCCGCGTTCGCCCGGCATCGACCAGCACCCAGGCGTGAGCCCAGGTGCACGACGCAGCCAGCCCAAGGCTCGAGTAGCCATGCGCGAGCCAGAAACCCTAGGGTTTCTGGCCGCCGCTGCTTCCACCGCCTCGGACCGCCGCCGCCTTTGCCCCGGCACTGCCTCAGCCTCCGATCGACGTCGTTGAGCCCTAGGGTTCTGATGTTGATCGATCGAAGAAGCTGCAGCGCCGAGATCGCGGCTGAACGGCTGCTGCCGTCGTTGCCGTGTACGCGCGTGTGTGACACGTGCTTCCACGCGCGTCGTCGCCGCTGTCTCCCTCGATTCTCGTGCCTCGTTCTTCAATTTCTTCACTCGATCTCCACCGTACAGAATTTACAAGAAATCAACAAATACAAAGAAATTTACAGAAAAACGAATCCTATTCTAATCGGTACCTTATTTCTCACCGATTTGAAAAACAACACGAAAAAACCGAATAAAACGGGATAAAAAACAACACACGTTGTTCCCGGACAGCAGCATGCACAGTTTATAGCATAATTGACTCGAATGCATGAACATACATTTAATCCAATTATCACAGAGCCAATTCTAGAACCGTGGCTCTGATACCAGTTGTTGGAACTGCTGCTTGAAAGCATTCCTTTTTCCCACAGGATCTTCGAATTGGATGTGATAATTTAAATGCAACTAAATCATATAATCGAGTTCAGAATATTATACCTCAGATCTGTGCCGACGGAGTAATCTACAGGTCTAGATTACTGAGGTGTGATCCCTTTCCTCGAAGTTCTTCGACTGTGTGGGCGTCTAGGAACTTTGGAACCAGGAACTCTCCCTCTGCTGATGATAGGCGCCGATTCTCCTCACTCAAAAACTTAGGTTTTGAGAATCTCCTCCTTCTTATTTATAAGGAGAAGTGCCGCCCCTATTCCTTGTCCACTAAGTCACGGGCTTTAATTAATTAAAGCCCGGTTTAGTTAATAATTACTGGAACAAATTCTAATTAAATATAATTAGAATTAATCCTAATTATTATAAGGAAAATAATATATAATTATTAAATTAATTATCTAATTCCTTAATTAAGAATAAATCTTAATTAATTAGATATTAATTTATTCCATAATTATATAATTAACCAGAGTACAATTATTGAGATCAGATGGACACTAAAAGAGGAAACTGGCGTCCCCTACACTACAGTAGGCGCCACATTAATGGGCTCAAGCCCATAATGCCTCTTTTTAGTCCAAAACTGATATCCCTCAATAATACCTTGAATTCCTTTCCTGAAGAGCTCTTGGGCCACCCCAGGGATCTATGTACCAGACAGAGTTTAGCCTTACCTAATGAAATAACCATGATCAACCCAGAACATTAATTTCATTAGAGTTGTGATGCATTCCACTAAAGAATCACAACTGAATCACCGCTCTGTCCCAATTTGTAGATTGGGGCTGATACTTTATTTAGAGCTATCCCCGTGTTTAATGACTCCGATATCCATTAATTAATTAGAGCTCCTCTGACTGCTCATAATTAATTAACATCTTATTCTCCTCAAGTAGTACCCGTTCACCCCTTATTATTATACCTGAACTTAATCAGCATGCATGACTTGGTATAATAAACCTTGTGAACTCCCTGAGGGGATATCTCTCAACCTAATACGGACACGGTGTCTCGATATAACTAATTAGACATGCAAGTCATCAGAGATGCTGCGATAGACCCTTAGCTATACAAGTCAAAGTAACAGTGAACAACACATATATCTCTAATAGCATATCGAGATTAAGATCATATCTCTAAATCCCGAGATCTCTAGTTATTCACCTATTGCTAGGGTCAGTATCAGAAGAACCTTATCTCACTCGATCCTGTCAATACGTTCCACCGTACCAACATAACTAGCGACTGAGACCCGCCACTACCGTTATGTTGCAGTCTAAACCGATAGTTTTCCCAAGCTATCTCGACTGTGACACTGTTTATATCTCATAATTATTGTCGAACGCTGCGTGATCTCCCTGACACCCGAGCCGTGCACGTGTTCTAAAATATGAGATATAGGGCTTATTCTTATTAATATATTTATTCAGATAGGTGATTGTTACCAGTGGAATACATGTCATATATACTAAAACACGTTTTTGCTTTAGCTATATACAACAACCCCAACAGATCTGAGGTGCAGATCTGAGATGTGGCTCTCCGCGGAGATGGAGACGAATGGGGGCTTTCATTAGACTTCCGGCCGCCGCCTGCGGGCCCACCGCTCACAACGGGGGGCTTTTCCTTACCTATTGGGATCGCGGTTTCTCACCGGTGTGGCAGTCCGCAGCGGAGATGGAGACAACGGGGGGCTTTTCCTTTTTTTCCGGCCGCCTCCTGCGGGCCCACTGCTCAAACGCATCATCGCGGCGGGGGGGCGGCGGACAGTAACCCACTGTGAAGGAGAGTTCTCAGGTGAAGGGGTCCTGCCCATGGCGAGAGAGAGAGAGAGGTATTTCAAAGATTAGGGTTCTTCACTGAGGAAGAATCGAGAGAGAGAGAGAGATTTGGGAAATTAGGGTTCTTCACAAAGGAAGAATCGAGAGAGAGAAATGTAGATGAATTGATTAAGAAATGAGAGAGAGGGATAGATGAATCGGTAGGTAGGGTTTGGGTTGGGGTGGGATGAATGAATAAAATTCAATAAAGATAAGGGTAGGTGAGTTTAGTTTTGTTTTTGTTTTTGTTTTTTGTCTTTTTAATTAATTAATTTATTTTATTTTATTTTATTCATAAATTTTAGATTAAATATTTTTTTTAATTATTAATTTTTAACAATAATAAGGGATGATTAACTACAACTAATACTCCCTTATTTTTCTTAATTCTTTCCTTATTGGGAAACAGGGTCATTTCGTTGGGACGTCCCAAAAAGGAAAACAGGGTCATTTCGGTAGGACGGAGGGAGTATTAAACCAGGAACAAAGTTATCCTTATTTTTCAAAAGGGTAATTTACAATTTAACTGTCAAACTATTTAATTTTTCACAATTACATTTTATATACGAAATAACAATTAAATGTTCATTTATTAGCATTTTCACAATTGTATTCTAGATCTTTAATTTCCGGCGATAAAAAACAGCCGTTATATAATTTATCATTTTTTATTTCTTTTAATGCCCACATCAATTTTTGGCTTCTCACGGGTATTTTTTATCGCCGAAAATTAAGATACAAAACTCAATTATAAAGGCAATCACTCTTATCGAAATAGATTTTGATCAGTAAAACTTGTGTGAGAAATATTCAGAATTACAACAAAACCACGAATAATAAGTAAAGTAAAAGTAAAACATAATAGGACATTGTTTTCCCAATTTTCATAACATTATTACACCAACCATTGCATGGTCCAAACACACACCAAGCCTTAAAAGAAGTTTGACTAAGGCTATGATGGCAATATATTGACCAAGATTTTCAAACCTTCAATTTCCAACCACTCAAAGTAAACTAAATTATAACCCTAACAAATCTTGAAAATAAAAAAGAAAAGCATGAAATTGGGGTGGCCCCACAAACAGCAGGAGTGAAGAAAAAGTCACCAAAATCAAAAACACCAAAAGGAGAAAAACAGTTGGAAACCATGGCCACAACCAAAAATCAAACTCCAAAAAAAAAAACAAAAGAAAAATAAATAAATAAATCAAACTCCATTTGAATTGTGTCCTATCACCATGCAGTCACTACTCTCTCCTCCCATCTTTCTCTATCTACACACAATTTATATGCTCTGCAAATCAAATAAATTCACGTGAAATCATTGATGCATCACCGTATTATATACTACTTCAATTATCTATACATGCATTTTATTGTACCAATACTAATTATACTTAAGAAAAATGTAAAAAAAAATGTGAAAGTATCTAAAAACAACTTCACCATCTTCTTAAGATAAACTATATAAGCAAAATATTATTCCAAGTTCATTCGAGAATTTTACACACACTAGTACATATATATATATATATATATATATATATATATGTATTGGAAGGATTTTGAAAATTCCCTTTTTTCCATGCTATATAGGAACAAGCTATGATGAGAAGCACAATTATTTAGTCCCCCACTTTAACCCCACCAATCCATAAATAAATAAATAAATAAAATTTTAAATTTAAATTAGAGAAAAATGAAAAAGTGGAGCATATATTTTCCGAATCCCAAGAAACATATCCATCCTAATCACTTTCACCTTCTCTTGCTGGCCGTTGACTGCCTATTCTTTTTTTCTTTCCACAATTGTATTGTATTTTGTCCCTTCATCTGTGACTGTAACTAACATCTCATCTACCATTATTTTGAACACAGTAAGTATCTTGCCTAAATTTGTACACTGGCTAAATATTATATTTCCATGATAGATGATGCATTTGTTAATTTGGAATTTTATACTATAAATCGAAACGATTCAAATTTATTCTTACTTCTCAAGTATTATTATATGGTCTTTTTAAGTGAGTAAATCAAACAAAACCCATCGACATAATTTATGTCATCAAGATTAGGTACAATATATTAAAAATTGTTATAACAATTATTGGAGTAGTGTGTATATGCCTTTTAGAACCTCACTTAGCAAGCTACTATACAATTGGACTTGGCTATAGCATACATAGATATATACATATAAAGTGTTTATAGACATATGTATAAAAAAAAGGGGAGCATTTCAACAAGGTGTATATAATAGTAATGCGAGGGAGAGATCTAGAGAGAGAGATGTATGAAGAAGATGAACTTGAGTCCATAGCTTTCAGCAATGGTTATAATAATAAAGTGCAGAGGTCTTCTTCCCAAGGCAGAAATGTAGGTTGGGATTTTCACAATAATAATAATAATAATAATCTTGGAGTTTTCAACGCAGACATGTCTCATTTTCATTGTATGTACCCTTCCTCTTCTTCCTTCCTTCCACTTTATTTTCTCTTTTCAATTCCCTTCCCTTCTTCCTTTTATCTATATATTGCATGCTTTTCCACATCCCTCTCTCTCTCACTCATCTTTTGATGGCGAAGCAAACACTTCTCCTATAATAAACTCACAAACACTCACTCACTCTCTCTCTCTCTCTCTCTCTGATCAGCAGATATGGAGAGATTTGAAGAAGAAGAAGAAGAGTATTCATTGGTTGATTATGAATATGATCAATTCTCCACTGGTTATCTTCAAGATGTGCTCTTTGAATTCACTTCCAAGAGAAGAAAGCTCACCTCCTCCCCCTCCTCTATCAAGGTACCCACCTACCATATCACTATTCATATTATCATATACTCCCTCCATCCTGTCGAAAATGGCATGGTTTCTTGAATATAAAATATATGTAAAGTATAAAATAAAGAAACAAGGCTATTTCAACCGGGACAGAGAGAGTATATATCAATATATATTGTTTTTTTAAGGAGAGAGAGAGAGAAGAGATGAATCAATTATTGTTGTAATTATATGTTAAATGATCGATCATGCAGAATTGTTGGACGTCAAATCTCGTCCAAAACTTCAACACTCAAATGGCGGCCAAGTGCGACGCCGTTTCTGGTAATCAATTTCATCGATCGATGGATCTTTTTCATGCAAAATGCAATGATTGATTTATTATATTAATTCTATATTTGGATATGAAAAAAATGGCAGAATCGAAAAGAGGCGAAGAAGAAGAAGAAGTTTGGGAAACTAATAATAATGAAGAATCATCATCAATAATGTCAATGTCTTCTCATGAGAACGAGAAAGAGTGGACGACACCTGAGAAAGGAAACCTATACTGCACCATAGACCCCCCCATCTTTTCTTCTGGTAATTTACTTACTTACACTCACTCTTTTTCATTTTCTTCTCTCTACAATACTCAAACAATCACTTTCTTTTCTTTCTTTCTTTCTTTTTTTTAAAAAAAAAAAAAAAAATTGTTGGAGTTAATTAGATTTTATTATTTTTCTTTTAGAATCAAACTTTGTCTCTTAAAGTGTTTCTTGTACTTGTGAATTGGGATTGACCAAATGCCACTAACCAACTGCATGCCCTTCTTTAGATAGAGAGAGAAAGAGAAAGAGAAAGAGATATGTATATATTTCCGTTCTTTTAAAACTTTAATTCATAATTAAATTAAAGACTGTTATATCTTCATGGACTTTTGATGCCTAAAGGTATACTACTGTAATATTTATGTTTTTGGGTCACCAAATTCTTAAAATATTATACATTTAGATAAATCGCTTTCTTTCAATTAATATACATTCAAGTTAGTTCATTAATCAATTCAGATCCTCTATTACAATTATGTGTTGCATCTCATATTGCAACGACTGATGGTCACCGCGTTTTCATAAATATTTTCTTACACCAGCTATGTTTGTTTATGGAAACTTTTAATTATTGCTAATTTAGAAAATATTTATGACACGTGATGATCATCTATTATTGCAATAGGAGATGCAACATGTAATTAGAATAGAGGATCCGAATCAACTTCCAATTGGGGAAGTTAAAGTCATTGAAATAATCATTTCTCATTATACCTATCTCATTTTTAATATATATTTCGAGTTCGAGAGTTCAAGAAAATTTTCACACGATTGTATCAGGCTGTCGCAATGACAAAAGAAAGAAGAGGGTCGTCGCAAAAGTGGTGTACCCTTTTGCTCTGGTGAAGCCGGGAGGATTCGAAGGCGATGCGACGATAAACGACATCAACGAGAGGATCTTGATGCCGCCGACAAGGCCGGTGCGACACCCAGTGGGCGACTTCGCTTGCCAGCCACTAGTCTCGCCGGACGGACCGGGTCTGTCCGGCAAGGCGGTGGTGGCCTTCACTAGAATTCACACTCAAGGGAGAGGCACAATTACTATTATTCGGACAAGAGGTTGATTAAAAAAAAAAAACCATATATATCATGTGACGTCAGAGGATGTGCTATAAATTGAGAGAGAGATTAATTCAAAATTTCAAATATGATAAATTAAGAATAGAAAGTCAAGTCTATTATTGAAATATGTGTATATATTATGGTAAGAAGTATGTATGTATGTATATTGGTTTTTATTTAATTCGAAATGTTAGACTTAAAATTAAAGTTGAAGTGACCGTGAAGCAAGGAACCGTGATTTTTCTTTAATTTTGTCTTTTTTATTTGTCTTTTTTGTAGATTGTGTCTTGAACTTTATATGCTTTTAGTTCGACATAGATTGTTATCATATTAATATACGATTTTTTTGACGTGTATACAAATTAATATTTATGTACTTATTAATTAGAAAAGTTCTGGATACAATATTGAAATTGATAATTTAAAAGATTAAATGATAAATAGATGTAGTACTTTGCCCGATCAAAAAGAATGTTGTATACAATATACTCCCTCCATTTCATGGAATATGACCCCTTTGCTTTTGGCAATTGCTGGCACGTTTTTCCACGCTTCTTGATAATGAGTTTTAAAATGGATTTTTGAAGATTTATTTATTTTACGGGATACTACGACTGTTGTAGTATCCCGTAAAAGAAAGAAATTTTCAAAAATCCATTTTAAAACTCATTATCAAGAAGCGTGGAAAAACGTGTCAGCAATTGCCAAAAGCAAATGAGTCATATTCCATGAAATTGAGGTAGTACAACATTTTCTTAGAGCTAATTCAAAAATTTTATTAATAGGTGGAAGTTTAACACAAAATTATACTCCTGTATTACTTATTCATAGAAAAAAAGAACAAAATTAAATTAGTTAAGCATGCGATTCAAGAACGGCGCATACCATTTTAGTCAGCCGGCCTTTTGAATTCATTTTTTTTTCTTCTATAAATTCCGTTACCGTACAACAAATCAAGAGGAAAATTGTAAGTAGCAAGTCAAGAGTAATGCTCCAATGCCTACTGTGAACATACTTAATGTGTATACGGATGATGTAATAATGTTTTAATTAAAAACTAATTTTAATATTCATCCTAATACCCTAAAAAAATTAAACCATACTAAAAAAAAAAACTCAACCCTAAAAGTAAAGAATTACCGACGTGGCACTGCCACATCAGTGGTGGGCATGGTGACACCTTTAGTGTGCCCACGATAGATGGAGAGCGTTTATGAGCAAGTCAATCCTAATTACCATATCAAAATATTTTCTTTTTCCATATTGTATTTTAACAGTAAGATTTTCATATATCTATAAAAATAAAGTGATCGAAAAATACATACATATATATATATAGGTGAGTTCTGGTGAAAAACTCCATAAATGTAAAAAATAAGAAGTATTATGATCCATTGATGGATGTAAACTTTGTGGTCAAGATCATGTCCACATATTCCGCACAAATTTCGCACATGTCATCTATCTTTAATTTATTTCAATTGGAAGGGTATAAAAGTAACATAAAGAAATTTGTTATCACGCGTATTATGGTAAATCCTATATTCAAGGGATTGTGATTCTTCTACCAATTTCAATATATTAAAATCACCAAAACTTCGTATATAGTGGAATTTTAAGAAATAACCCAAAATAGTAAGAAAATCAAAATGCTTAATTCAAGATTAGTTTTATGATGCAATATAATGCCCAAATTTGTTAATGCATGCTATATAAGTGAGAGATCAAAAAATATATATAAATTTGTAAAAAAAATAAGAAATAGTTTGGAATGTTGATCAATGTGTGATCCGCGGTTCATATTAACCGATGCATTTATAATTGTACTGAAAATGCATTATAGTTATGGATGCATTATAATATTATTGACGATACATTATGGTGCACATTGCATTATAGTTGTGCATAACGTGCATTATAATTGTGCATAGCATGCATCGTTTTTTTTATTTTATTTTATTTTATTATTTTTTTACAAGATATAATGTTTTTGAATTTTAGTTGCATTTAGTTTGAAATTATAATGCATTAATGCGCAATTAGTAATGCATGTTCGGAAAATAAAATAATGCATACATTATCATATAAAAAGATTAAATGCATTACGAAAGGACAAAGTGCATTATGAAATGTAGTGTAATGCATCATTTTCTATTTAATAATGCATTACAAATTTTATAATGCATTAAAAAAAGAAAAAATAAAATATTAAATTTCATATGCATATCATACACATAAGTAATGCATGACTACAAATGTATAATGCATGAACTCAACGGATTTTATTCTTTTATAATCATATGTATTTTATTATTGATATAATTTATTAATTATAGTGAAGAAGAAATAATATATAACTTCTATCAATAAAGAAATAACGCATAACTAATCATTTCGGTTATATATGGATTCAAAATCATACAGTCATAAACATAAATACTCCCCTAATTTCAGGGTAAAGTCGGTTATAAAATATAGAACATTACATTTCCACCCCTCTTACACAAATAAGGTATAATTTTATTCATTAATCTCTTAATAATCGTGACTATAGATGGACAAATCTGAACGGTGCACAATGTTTCTTATTTTTTAGGGAAAGAGTGTTTTTTATTTGATCTTCCCTCTATTGTTCACCTATTCATCTATCGTGGGACATCATTTATGTATAGTTAATGTGACAATATCACATATTGAAGAGTCTATCATAAATGTACATAGTAGTACTAGCTAGTAATTAAATGTCAAAAAGAGTAAACCTTAAATTATTCAACCCAAATGACACTATATTTTAACGATAAACACATTAATTGTGTCTACAATAGGTCAAATAACACTTTTACATTAACCAAATCTTAAGTGTTTACAATGTACTATTATATATATAAACTCAATAAAGCATATCAATTGTTTGTAGAATGTCTTAGTGGTAGAGTGATACGTATATGACCCACAAAATCACAAGGTCAAATTCACATAGGTAGCTACATGTCGAGCCTAACAACATGTAATTCATCCAGTATGCACAAAAATAGCAATTTTCATGAAGAATCAATATATAAGTGTGTCGAAGAGTTCATAGGAATTAATCATAGTGTGAAAAAATGAAAACCAAACATATATATACTGAGATTAATGGTTCAGATATATTCATATTTCTCATGCCATAACCTACTTAATTTCTATATCAACCAATATATAAATATATATAAATTTATTGGTTGGGTGACATCAACCAATATAGTCATGGCTACTTTCTTATTAATTCCACTTCAAGTAGATGCCAAAGTGTGAATATATGAGAGGCAAGTGCTAAATCTAAACATTGAAGATTGATCAATATGCTCAACTAGGGTTTTGTTTTTGTCAATATTAAAATATTATAAAGGGGCAAACCGTCAAATGCCCAATCTCATATAAGAAACTAAAAAAGTACCCACCCCTTTTAATTTACACTTCAAATACCCAATTTCTAAAATTGGACAATTTTACCCTTAATTTTCTCTCAACACACATTCTCCTCTCATTTCACCAAACGTGACTTTCTCTCTCTCTACTTCATCCACTTCCCCAAAACAGAAATCGACGATTCCGCTCTCTCCCTTCTCCAGTTCTCTCTTCCGCAACTCTATCCCAAGCGGCGGCGGTGATTTTTGCTACTCGCCGACGACGAGTACGACGGTCACTCATCTCACGCCGTCGTCTGCAACCTTGGCCTTTTCTATAATTATTCTCTCTTTTCTTTTATTGTTGTGCGATTTTTAGAGATTGAGGATATGATTGCGGGGATTGATTTTGTTATAGGATTGGTGGATAGGTCTGATAGGAGATGGGTGTTTGGGGCTTGGCTGGAGGAAGAGATTAGTGACGTTTAAGCTTCTGCAACTTTGTTTCCTTTTCCTTTTTTTTGAATTTTCAATTTTCTTTTCCCTTTTTTATTTTTCCTCCACTGGTTACTAATCTCCTTTTCCCCTTAATTTTTTCTTTTTTTTTCGCTTTGTTTATTTCAGTTTTCCTCCACCAGTATGAATGTATAATTCGTACCAAAAATCGGGTAAAAATTCCATAATTATATAAGTATATGGTTTATGGTACGAATATGAGTCAAATCGTACTGCATACCTACGATATAGTACGGATTATATAAGTTTGTATATGGATATCGGTACAAACATGGTTTAATTCGTACCTATTACCTAATATACATTACGAATTACAGAGTATATAAGTAAGAAGGATATTTCGATTTGTGGACTCTTCTCTCGATTTGTGCACTCTCTATGTGTACGGATTTCACATTATTAGTACAAAATCTCATTTGTTTGGAAATATTTTCGTTTGTTGCCTTCGAAGAGGTACGTTATGTTAAATTCGTACTGAAAATTGGGTAAAAAATTATAATCATTTCAAATTCAATGCACAAAATAAAATCAATTGTGGTACGAATATCGGTTAATTCGTACCAACAACTGACAATACCATCGAAAAGAGATCACAACATAAAAATGACAAGATCAGGATGAATTCAATAAAGGTTTTACCGGTACAAAATATGATCAAAGCATATTCGTACCAACAACAGACAATACCATCGAACAAACTCACAACATAAATGATAAAAAACGGAACGAGTTCCTTTACAAATTACCGGTACGAAGTATGATTTAATCATATTCGTACCAACAACTGAAAATACAGTCTAAGACACTACCCCGAAATAACAGAGACAATGCAAGAAGGTATAGCCAACACTTCCCGATCTACGACAATCCTCTTTCCAACATTCTGCAAAACAAGAAAAGAATATAAGTTGATTCCTCAAAATCAAACTAAACTTGATTTGAGATTATAAACTAGCATTATTCAAACATATTCATTTTGATAATGTTACCTACCCACAAGTAAAGAAATTCTGATTATATTGGTCAATTCGTACCGATTACCTATGATATAGTATAATTTACATAATTAAGCATGAAATTATCAGTACGAATATCGGTCTATTCGTACCGATTATTTGTAATGTAGTACGAATTACATAATTAAGCATGACGTTATCGGTAAGAATATCGGTCCATTCGTACTGATTACATAAGTAATTATGTATCAGCCCAAAATCAATCCCAAAATAAAATTTATCCAAATAAAAATCATTCACAAACACCAATCAAGTCAAAAACTGAGATCACGAAAAATAATGAAATATTGCCATAAGTAATATAGAAATTTACATCAGGAAACAATAAATAAATAAAAAAATCGTAACAACACAACTATATAAATAATATAAATCGTTCCATGCAGACTAGACGGGTACGATATTACATAATTCGTACCGGAAAACTGAAAACCTAACAAAATTCAAAAAACACAAAAACAGTCACAATCCTGTACATAAAATGCAGAAACACAGAAACTACGTCTGAAATCTTCGTCAGATTCATTGCAAAAACATAACCCAATGTTGAAATCAAAAACAACAACTTTAATTAAAACTCCAAAAATAAAATCAGATCTAAAATCAAATGAGTTATTCCAAAATTAGATCTTTAATTAAAACTCCAAAAATAAATGTACTATTCTAAAAACAAAATCAGATCTAAAAATTAAAGTAGTATACTCTATAAAACTCACCTCAAATTTAGAAAACTCACAACGGGAGAGTAGAAGGCGGCACAGCACCGTCGAATCCGCTTGCTCCGACCACAGCTCCACTTCTCCTCCGATCACCAGATTCCGTCAGAGGCCCCGCTGCGCTGCTCATTCAGGCGCATGAGAGATTCTCGAGTTGAGAGGAAAGGGATATCTACTCTTTGCCGTTGACTTGCTGCGGAGCTCTTCGCCGGCAAAGCTCTTTGCTGTGGCAGTGCTGGAGGCTCGGCGCGGCATCCCGGCGAGAGAGGAGAAGAGGCGGAGATGGTGTTTAGAGAGAGAGAGTGAGAGAGAGACCGAGAGGAGGAAGAAGAATGAATTTCTGTGAGAAAAGGAGTAAGGAAAAAAAATAGCTTGTAGGGGTAACTTAGTCCAAAAATGAAAGATTGAGTATTTGAGTTGAAAAATTAAAAGGGTGGATATATTTAGTGTTTATTAGGGGAGGTTGGGTAGATGACTATAATACTACTATTATGAATAACGACTCCAATCAAAATTTCTATAACTTCTCCTAAAAAGTAAAATAAAAACATACTCCATTTGTTATTTTCGACTTGACTCATTCTTTTTGGGCACACAAATTAAGAAATATAATAAAAAATTTAATATGTGGTGATGAATTAGAGATAAAGGTAATGTTAGAGATACATGTGGTGTTTTTTAGGCTAAAAATAGAAATGAGACAAGTAAAAAAAAACAGCTCAAAATAGAAAGTGAGACAAATGAAAAATAAGATAAGGAGTATTTGGTAAGACGTGTCAAGCATTATTAATCTTGCAGCAATTATTGTATTCTGAACAATTCTGACATTCGAATGTGTTCGGATTCTCACATTCGCCTTTTAAACCATTACTTTGAATTATTTTTCATAATATTAGGATTGACTTATATGTAAAAGTATATAAGAAAAACAAATTATAATTATGAATCTAATTTAAAAACACAGACGACGAAATCAAACTTTCTTTCATACAAGTATATGATAAATATTTCCACAATAAATTATTGCGTACATAACTACTGCAATCATTGCATACGAATCAAAATTAATAATTACACTTGTTGGAAAATAGTACTCCGTAATAAAAACTACTAGTATAAAGAAATCAATTGAAGAAAGAATGCCAAATTCCTTCTAACAAAACAAAAGAACGACAAAATCCAGATCTGATCATTAATTTCTGGTAACAATTGTAATTGTAAATCAGCATAAAAGTCAAAATAGTTAGTATGTCGTTTTGTTCGTAGGGTCAATATGTAAACTTTTGGCAATCTTAATTAATGTCCTAATAAATTAATTTTACCAAAAAATAAAATAAAAAAATAACTCCAATTTTTTGTTGATAAGTTGATTTCAATCGAAATTCGAAACTAGGGAAAGAACCCAAATAAATTAAATTCAACATATTTTTTGAAAGAAAAAGGGGAAAGATGAGAAAGTAACGTATATTCTTTATTTCTTTTTACAAAGTGAAGGTGACTAAGAGAATTTAAGAGATTTAACATAAGTGATGACTAGATTAATGCTTTAATTAATTATAGTTAGATTAATTAGGTGATTGCCGTCAATTTCTCTTGGAAAGTAAAGTTAGTGAGAGACAGCTGTTTGAAATTGAAATATTTTTATTTTCTCAATGTTTGACACAAAACAAGATCTCAATGATTTTGGGTGGAAGGCCATGAAAATCTAAGATGATGTTTCTGTGGCCCCACATGTTCTTCTTTTTTTCTTTTTCTTTTTCTTTTTCTTTTTAATTTTATTTTCTCTATTGTATCATTATCAAATCAATTGGTTTGTGTCAGTTGATATTTATTATGATTTCGTTAATACAAATTTTATAATGGATACTTGCATGATTTCATAGATACAAATTTTATACTGAACTATACGATCTTACACGAGACTGAAAATTTAACAAAATGTTTATTATGTAGTGAAAGAATACATATTCAAAATATTAATTACATGCATATATACTTGTTCAAAAGTCAGAACATATATAAACTATAAAATTTTGTATTATTGTATACTTCTATTTATATGTAAATTGTACCGTCCGTAACCCATTTCATATATTCAAATCTAAAATGCAATTGTTGGTTGTTTCAAATAAAATAAAAAGCAATTGTTGGTCAAGCAATTATATTGGAAGCATTAAAATGTAGAAAACTCAACTTATTAAGTGAATTGCAATTCATTTATTGAAAAAAGTTAATTGCAAATTGGAATCAAAAGTCCTCATCGAATTCGTTCTAGTTATTAGGCCATATTATAAACCTAATTAATGGTTTTTCTTATATATATATATATTTTTGCTTATAGTTAAAATTTACGTCACTTAAATATATGTTATAAGCTGCGCCTTCATATATGTGTAGCGACGGGAATAAAGGTGACAATTATTTCAAAGGAAAATGTTAACTTTTAAAGTAACAAATATGATGAGAAAAAGTGAGAGTTTTACAATAAACATGCCCCAAAGTGATTTTATTTTTCAAAATGATAATTAGATTAGTGACAAATTTTCAAAATGAATATCATCGTGAACGAATGTAAATGACTTTTTCACAATAAAATTATCATGAAGAAACGTGACGGTTTAGATCGGCCTCACATCGATGTGCTTCGTTGCCTAAATGTTATAATCTTAAAATTCACGATCATAGGAGCAACTAATTTACTTATAAGTATAATACGAAATTCATATATATCAGATTTAAGACAAATCATGAAATATGAATCTTACCACACAGATGTTAAATTACATAAACATTCCAAATCTTATCTCAAAACTTAGTTATGAATTCTCAAATTGAGGTATTTGAAATAAGAAATTTGTTGGTGAAGAAGGGAAAGATGGGGAGAGGGGAAAGGGAAACATTCCCTCAAGGGAGACAGAAGAATAGACCTTGCATATGATATGATGCTGGAGAGGGGACACACAACTCTCTCTCTCTCTCTCTCTCTCTCTCATTATTATTTGACGTTACACTTGACAAACAACGCAGTGCGTACTCGCGCTCACGCCTTTCTTCGCCACTCGGGCTTATTTTTCACCTTTTCAGAATTCTTCCCTATTGTATTTCGGAATTCTGTTTTAAATTTATGAATTTTGGAAGCCACCAGTATTTTGATTTATTATTACTATTATTATTATTTGAAGAAATTTCATTTATGGCCTCACAATTTACCGTTTATATATCACTCCCTCTGTTCCATACTTCTAATTTATTTATTTTTTCTTCACAAAAACACGATTTAGAGATAATTAACTCTCTTAATATAGTAACATATTTTCATATTGGAATATTCACCAAAGACTGATCTTACCGCCTGGTAGTAAAATAAAAAGAATCTACCATCCTATATTATCATCATAAACATCAGCATAATACTCCTTCCGTCTCATTCTACTCGAAGCGTTTCTTTAATACGGAGTATATGTGAGTATCCTCGGGACTGAGGAGTATAGATTATCAAAAAACGATTCCCTATGTCTCTAAAGACAATCTTCATTATTACACAATACACAAACAACCAACATCTGCTTAAAAATTCAGGCCCAGACGAAGAAAGCTATTGTGACACTATTGGTATACAAATCCGTATAATTTATGCAATAATCCACACTCGTAGCAATAAAATCCTACTATTCCTCTCTCAGTAGCTCATCTCCAGTTAATTCATGCACAGGCAAATTTCTGTTTTCTATAAACAGAGATGCATAGTGGCAAAGTAGTCGACCCTTCTGATTTCACGCCCAGAATCATCACTCGACTTGTCTCTTCTTCCGTGGCTTTCATCACTAAGCAACTCTTTGCTCTCCGGTGCTTTGCGTACTTGTTTACTTTCTTGAATATCAAATTTCTGTCGCAATGTAGTCAACCCTTCTGATTTCACGGAGTCCATGGGACGCTGTGTCGGAACTCTTGGATATGAGAGGCTGTGAGTTCATTTTCCTCTCGAAATTCTCAAAAACTTCGAGTGCGCTGCCTTTTCAGGTTTATCTAATAACCAAACAACATTGTCAATATAGCAGTATTGATTTATAATATTATATATATAGGAATTGGTTCTTGTAGGAACCATCCCTATGAAGAAACTAAGAACCATCTAGTCCGTAGATCTTGACCAAATAGATGACCAGGATTGATTTCTACGCTGAATAATGATATTTCTATACATAATATGCATCTTTCATGATACAGTAATACATTTTATATATTACAACAACAACGCATTTATATATTAAGACAACACATGTATAGAGAGAGAGAGAGAGAGAGAGAGAGAGAGAGTCGTGAAACCTACCGTGCTGCTGTAGATGCTTAGCTCCATGGCTCGTGCAGACATGTTGTTTTGTTGATGACCTGGAACTTCTCCATCACGTTGATTAGACTTGAAAAGATGTTCAGGCCAATTCATCAGACTACTGTGCTCTCTAACAAGAAATCCCGAGTGACGGTCAGCTGAATGTGATAATAGAGAAGATGGCCTTTTTTGAAGACTTTTACCAGCTTCGAATCCAGCAATATCAAATATGACTACCCTTGCCCTTGTATCAACTTGATACACCGGAACTTGATGATAGAAACTTCCGGTCCTTGTGCCTACTGATACAATACAGTTAAAGTGAAACTACAAGATATTAGATATAGCTACCAATTGTAGATGCAATTTCGAGTAATATATTGAAGATACTTCATGAATATTTTGAAGAGTTTTTCAATAAAAAACGTGCTGCTTTCAGCATACCAGAATTCTTAACATCAATCTGCCCCTCTTCTCACACTATTATATATGCATATATATATTTTTTAATTTTGTTCTCATTGCATCCCCTACAAAATAAAATTGGTTTCCTTTTATCACTGGTTTCCCAAATTTGAGGGGGTACAAATTGGCTTTCCCAGTTCACCAGTAAACATTGTAATCAATCCCCAATGGACTGTAACGCCATAAGAACCTTTCAAATTCCATGCGTTTCCTGTAACACCACTGACTAATCCTAAAGTACACCATAGACCCAATGATTAAAAACTATCCTTCTCCAAGACTTTAATATCCAATTAGTATACCAAAATATCAAATTGGCAGATCAAGAGAAAAATTCAAGAAAATCAAGGGTGGAAAGCTCAAATAGCATGCTGAACAGAGCAGCATGAGTGACAGTTTGCTAGAAAGGGTAGCGCTGAAATATCTACCAGAAAATGCAAATCTGACAAGTGTCAAGTAGTGTACCTAATGATTCCGAATGGAAGAAATCTAGACGAGGCAAAATAGATGCTGGAGCTGTAAGCATCTCTTCTAGTCCACCTTGCATTCTAACAAAACCTTCCAAAAGGAAACCGACAGATTGAGGGAGTAATTCAAAACTCTCCCCACTGATGTAGATATTCATGATTGATCTTTCAGCAATAAGTGTTCTCAAATCTTGCATTGACATTTTCTCGAAGATATGAGGAAGCATGACTTTGGCAATAACGATAATACTTTCCTGCAGAAAATGATGTTACTTAGAACAACAGCTAAGGGAAAGCTCATAAGGAATTCGGTTACCACTTGAAGCAAAGAGGACTTGTACTGCTAAGATGGAGGATGGAAAAATGAACTCAAGGAAGTTCTGCTTATAGAAATTACAATCTATGGTTTGTATTCACTGCTAAAACATGAAGAAGTATGCAAACAAACGAAACAACATGCCAGAAAAACAACGAAAGGAATAAAAAGGTTACCAATACTTACCCGCCAAAAGAAATCTTCAACTGCAGGATCAGATCTCAAAGCAGAAAGTATCCTTTCGGTTTCAATAAAGAAGCACAAGACCACAGAGTTGGTCACAATATCACAGATGTAGGGCTTCTCAGCAAGCACTTCATACAATCCCAGAGTGCTCCCATGAGTAAAAGTTGGGTGCAGTAAATGCTGAGTACTTGTTTTTTCACTTGACCACTGCAAGGCACAGGTATTCCATTCATGAGAAGATCAGGAACAACAAAAAAGATCAGGTAAGAGTCACAAAGCAAATATAATTTCTATATACCATCACTACTCCATTTGATAATAACCAGATACCAGTCGGCTTCGATCCCTCCCTAAAGGCTGGTTCCAGATAGTCTCATTATTTCTTTTGTAGATCCTGCTAGTCGCTCGCATGCTGTGGCTGGTAGTGCTCCCAACAGAGGATTTGCTGATATCAGATCCCTTATGTTTGGAATTTTCACCAAAGGTGGATTTCTCAGGAGTTTTTTCAAGTCAGTCTGCACAAAACATAAGACTTTGTTAATCAAGATTTCTAAGATAAATATTAAACGATGAGCATATGAAATGGATGATCATAAGCTACCTGGACAGCATCATGAAAATGGATCATCTCCTTTTGTCCTAGTAAGCCTATCTTCTCAAGATTGTCAACATATTCAATCAAATGATTCAGCACCGAATGTGTAACTTGTCTTGTTTTCATAACACGTAGCACCTGAAGATTGCCACAAAGTAAATTTCATGGAACATCATTGAGCAGCATGCACTACGAATTTGCCTTTTAGGTACCTGCGGAAACGTAACACGGACATCTTCTAAGAAGTTTCTTGCTTCCTCACCCTCTTGCTCACTTTCGCTAATGACCATGGCTGCAATCTCACTCTCTCCTAAACAATCAATGCATGTATGAGAAATATTAAAAGAAAAACATATATTTCTTTCTAAAAAAGTTGAAGTCTATTGGAACTTGGAAGTGCTCTGAATATATAATTTGATCTATTATTTAATATTACTCTCTTATAATATTGTATTCAACCTAATGAAGACAAATTCTCCACATATATCCAAACACAGTTTCCTTTTCATATATTAAGAAGTAATAAACTTCCAATGAACAATCAAGAACACATGGATCTCTCGGGGGAAAAAAAAAAGAATGCATGGAAACCATCAACTGGAATTGTAAATAAAAAAGAAGCATACATGAAAGGCATTATGGAAGCTAAGAATCCTTAAAATTAGGGTGCTTTAAGTTATCAAAATCAGATCTAACATGCAAAAAGCCAGCGATAATAAAATTCTTTTGTAGACACATCTATTCAGCTCTATTAGGAGTCAAAAACCAGGTCTCGTACATCTTCTAGGCCAACATGATTTCTGTGAAAGGAAACAAAGACGATGAATGCTAAGACAAGTGCAGCAGAAAATTCTTACCAATGAATCCGTGTAATTGCTCTCTAGCAATTCTATGGGAGCGAAGAAAGGCCGCACAGATATAGCAAGCAGACTCTAGTCTCTCAACAGTAAAGTAAGTAGCAAGCTTTTGAGGGACAATTTTTGCTGAAGAAACTTATAGTGATTTGGGATATTCACATAAGATTTTAGACCTTTCCAATCACACAAAGCTTCATGAGATACAAGGTCGATGGCTTCATCAACAGAACGAAACAGAAGATTCGCAGTAGTTTGGTTAATCCTTCCCTCATCAAGCATGACCCAGTAAGCTGCCTGAACACCTATAATTCCAGAGTTCCTAAAATTAGACCCATAAGCACGACACATAAAAAAAAAAAAAGTTGCATCTGGTGGCACTCTGATTGTTAGATGCAAACAGGTCTTGAGATATTATTTGATGATCAATTTTGGAGAAATTGAGATTATATACGTATACCCCTTCAGGAATACAATGTAAGGTTCTCCTATTTTTGCTAATTCGGAGCATCTGACTTAGCAAAACAATGTTCCCAGGCCAAAATGCTCATGAGTATCGAATTGAGAGGTTTATAGCAGATATCATGTTTCTTTTTAATAAGGTCTTCGAACGAATAATTTACCATTGAAATAGGCATCTAATAAACCATGACCAAAACCAAACTGATGATACTGACATACTATTACAAAAGCAGTTCTCTTCTTAAGCCACTTCATTAGGAATGGGACTATGACTTGAAGTTGTCAATTAACAGGTCGGTATATATACAGTTTCTCACCATAAGAATGCTGAGGATATTCAAGTGATCTTCAGTTATTCAAGTTGATATTAAAATCCGAATAAGTAGTTACCTAGTCGTGGATTGTTGGTATATTATCCTTTGATATGTGCATCTTCAAATTGAAAGAGCCTTTCTATGTCATTCTTCAGATCTGATTTAATTGAACTAAATCTTTTAAGAACTAATAAGTTTTACAAGGTATAAGTCTTGAAGTCTTGAGTTCCTAACCATTGATAAGTGATAACACAATTACAAGTATCATCTCGTTAGCTCAAGTAGAACTGAATGTCAATTCATCTACAACTTTTTTCATCTCTCTGAGTGGCTACAATAGTTGCAATTTACATAATTTGATGTATAAAGAGATTATTAGAGAAATTTCTTTTGAACTCGTATGGTTACTTATGATAGCGTGCCTATTGTCTAGTATTATTATCATTTTAGATTATTAATTAATAGTTAAGGTTATTATCATTTACGTTAGATGGTTTGGTCTAGCAGCTTTTATTAGGATAGATTAGGGTTGAGTTTACTTGGGCCTCAAGTAGTTAGTAGTTTAAATATTCTCTTAATAAGATAGGGTTGAAAGGAGATTATTATTATTAGACTTTGCAGCTTTATATGGCTGTGGCAGCAGGATTTTTCCTGTGAACCTCTTTGAGGTGTTTCTATTTTATATCCTCATCTCCATCTTCAACTCTATCAACTTACCATTCAAGAAGCGAACTCGAATATCTTTCAGATTCATATGGTTGGGACTATCATCGTTTTCAGATGGAGAATGAGGGTGTATTTGTTCACCATCGGCGTCATTTAGGCTTGTTATGTATCTTTTAACAGTAGGCCAGTCGGCCGGTCCTAGTTCTTCATCATCCCCAAGATCACCAAAGGCCTCTAGTGCTTTCTTTAACATTTCATACTTTGTGTAGTTCAATATACGTGTCTGCAACAAAATGATAAATAAAAAATATTTATTATATAAAAGTATCAAGCGGAGCAAGCCCCACTATATGGCTATAACAAGAATCATACTCTCATACACAACATTTATCCATACATAGTTCATACCATAAACAATCTTGAAAACATTTCAACAGATAAATTCATAAATACAACATATAAAAAATTGAATATTTTAAGGAATCAAGAAACACTTTGAAAATATTGAAAGAAAAGAATACAAAACCAAACAATTCAAGATCTCATGCCTATTCCATAGTACTCCCTCTGTCCCATTTAAGACGTTACAATTGCTTTTCGGCACGGGATTTAAGAAATGTGTGTTTTGGGTTGTAAATGTATTAAACACCCCATGTGCACAAAGATTCCTTGTGTTGTAAGTGTATTTAGGACCCCAAAATAGAAATGTAACGTCTTGTATGGGACACCCCAAAAGGCAAATGTAACATCTTAAATGGGACGGAGGGAGTACTTGGGAAAATCCTGCTTGGAATCTGGTAAATGCACACAAAGATCGAATATATGCAAGAACTACAAAACATTTCACCATGAAAAAAAAATGGCAAATCTAAGGTGGTGGATGAGTTGAAATATGCATTGCGGCTATCATAAAGGGATTTGATTAAGTGCTAGAATTGCAAGATTAACATACCATCATATGACCAGTGAATTAGATGACTTCGCCTTGGGCCAGAGTTTAGCAAGATTTGGCTACTCATTTGTCAATTTGTTTGATCTCATTTTATTTCTAATAATAGATAGTAGTTAGCTTCATTTTACTTCAGTTATTAGTTTATAATAGTATAATTTAAGAACACCCAATTTGATTACTTATCAATTAATTGTTTACTAGTTCCCTAGGGAATTCCTTGTCCACTTTTCCTACACATTTTTTGTAGTCCAGTAGGGAAACAATAATACCAATTTGCTAAAAATCAGACAAGATCTATCAGGTCTTTCATTTAACAATAAAAGTAAAACTTGGCAAAGTAGAAGACCAAACTTACCAGAAAATAGTAGCATTTGACCACAATTCCCATCACATTAAGTATAAAAGAAGTTGTTGAACAGAGATGCAAACTGACACAAAGATAGGACAAATGTACCTTAGCCGGCGAAAGCTTATCCATCTTAAGGAATTGTAATACAAACTGTGTAGTAGATCCGTTCACAATAAGCGTAAGAAAAACAATTCCACCGGTCAAAAAGACAAACTGCAAAAGCAAGAGAAAGTACGATGTATAATAAGAGATACGAATATATAAATGCACATTCAAATCATTAGCAACATATATAAAAATATATATTTGGAGAGATAGAGAAAGAGAGAGAGGGGGGGAGGGGGGGAAATACTCTCCTGTACTCCTAACACGGACACCTCAGTGAGCACCTTGTGAACTGGATGCTATATGAATCATCATTTCAAAGCGAAATAACACTAGGTACTCACACTACGTGCGTAGGATAGCATTCCTCTCTCTTTTTCTCTCTCCCCCTCTATATATATATAGAGGGGGAGAGAGAGAAAAAGAGAGAGAGACTTACACCAGTCGATCAATAAATATATATTGTATGAGCATCATTCACTGCATTAAGGTTTTATCACAAGGATTCTAATGACATACCAAAGTTCCAGTATCAGGAGTGACATATGGCGACTCGTCACTGGAACGCTGAAACATCAATAGCACTCAAAATAAGATGATAACTAATTTGGGATGCAATAATAAGTTGGGGAATCGGGCTCTGAAATCAAGGAACAATTACTAATATTTTTAAGAAATAGTTAGTAGCTAATATTAAAAATAGCAAGTAATGATTAAACATTTTAATGACGGACGCCTTCTGAACCTGCATTATTTCCAGCACAAAGACAGCTAGTATTGGAGTAGAGTGATGCGGAACAAACCAAGGAAGTTTCACTCGTCACAAAACTGAAACTTTCACTGGGAATTAATAATTGTATTTACCTTCACATAGAATCTATCTGCAGCATTTTCCACTTACTGGCCCTTATTCTAATGAACCAAAAGTAGATTATATGAGCTACAAGTATGTGTTGGGTTATAGAGACTGATGAGCACGGTAAGCTAAGCCCCTATGTCCCAAATGGGTACTTTAGTACTATAATTTATATTAGAGTTAATGCATGTTTCTTTTTAATCTTCGAACCAATGATTTACCATTGAAATAGTCATTATAATTTATTATGAGAATATCTCTAGCGAAAACCTTGCTTGGCAGATCCCCCACAAGTCATCACATTGTGACGAACTAGGTATATAATTGGTGCGTTTATTTCCTGTTTTCAATATTTTTCTTCCAGTTCCTAGCATATTGATCATGGTAGGAAAAAGAAGGACAAAGCTGAAATTCATAGCTTCAGATATAAAAACAAAGCCTTTTATTAAAAGTTTGATCGGAAGGGGCCAACCAATGGAGGTCATAGAACTTGCCTTCAGTGAGAGCGACAGTGACAGTGCTAGAGCCCCACGCAAGCCAGACCAGACAAGAATAATGGCTTCTCTCCAGTCCAGACCATAACCAAAATATTGCAGAAATGGAAACAACACTCCAACTACGACCATCCTAGCTACTTGAACAAACACATACAGAAGGACCAGATAACCCCAAGAATGTTCTGTGAGAAAATAACAAAACTTAGTATAAGCTTAAGAACATATATATAGAGAGAGATAGGTGCCCACAATCTTTAGAAATTTTGTAAAGATGAGTAGTGGATCTGCCACTCAAGAAAAATAACTAATCAATTTTGATTATATTCATTCCATATTAGTACCCTTCTTCATTCTTGCACTTTCTTTCTAAAATTTATTAATTTCCAATGCCCGAGAGAAAATTTGGTACCATTAAGCTCTTGGATACATTTGTTAAAACCGATCAATTAATTCTACAAACAAACATACAAATGTGAGTTGTATGATTTCAATTATCTAGCATAATCAGAAACAACTTGTGTTGAGCATCTATTGTAATAAAAGTGATGACGCATCAAAAATTTCCATCATTTTCAGAGAAAGAGATGACATTACTCACAGATCTCAATAACGGATACTGCATCAGATGGAGCTAAAGGTCAAGAAAGATATATTCATGAAGTTACAAAGATCCCGATCACATGTACTGAGAAGTAATTGAGAATGATGACGGGATAGATAATTTGGGTTGTGGAGCCTGATGAGGAACTTGAAGAACAATTAATCTTGGAGATCAAGTTTCCTTTGTAGAGAGTGTAATTAGGTTTTCTTTTTAGAGTCTAATTAGAACTTCTCCCTTCTTATGAACCCCTCTCATTGTAATTGTATAGTGTTCAGATTCCAGATCAGAGTGAATCAGAATAACACCAAGATCACAGTTAAGTTAGAGACAAATCATTGTAGATCAAAAAATGTCTAGTAATTAGACACTATCCATGCATAATTGATAGATATTCTACCCTCTAAGGTGATGGATTCAAAAGTCCACCACTTAACTCTTAGAGATAATTCCAAACAATACTTTATATTTGAAACTAGCTCCAATGATCTTCACTTAAAACTGTGGTTACGTTCACAAAAAGAAGCATGCTAAACTTGATTTCACAGATATTAATTGCATCTTTATATAGTATTATGTCCCTCACGTGGGGTAACAAATGCTATCATCATGCCAATAGATAAGTTTCGTGTTAAGGATGTATCATTCAATTGATAAAATTTAGTCTCCAATGAAACTTATCTAGATAGATGACTAATTGAAAATGAAAGAGTCCGTGGGTTTAGTGTTACTGAATTGTGAAACATGGATTCATGAATTGGCTTTGTCTGCAAGTTAAAAGAAAGAAGATAAATTACCATAAGTTTTAAATATGCTGTCGCTGCTGAGAACACTCTCAGCTATAACTACACCACTGCATAGGTAAAAATACCATTAGGATCATGACAATATATCCAGATGCAACGCAAGTAAAGCTAGTAAGAAGTCTAATCAAGATTTGACACAAAAACCGCAATATGGCAGACAAAATAAATTAAATCTACTCAAATGGAGTATATTTTCAATTTTTTTACAAGCACAAACTAAAAAAATGAAAAAGGTAAAAAGGGTCAGTTAGTCGTTTGTGGTTTTTCTTTCCAGTTTGTATCCTAAAAATAACGTAAGCAAAAATGCATGTAAAGCAACCACCCCCCCCCCCAACAAGAAAAGTATACCTCCTTACAGGTTTATAAATTGATTCTTCTGAACTTTATGTGAGCTGCTATTAAATGCTAAATTAATTGTATTTGTAGTTTCTAACTGGTTGGTTCTACGTTGATGCCTTCCCAGCAATCACACACACGACTAGTGAACTCGACTCTCCATATAAGTATGATATTGTCCACTTTGGATAGAAGCACAAGACTGAGTGGTTTTTACTTTTGGGATTCCCCACAATCCTTTGCATATATTTCTAGCGTGCGACTTTGTTGGCTGACCCTAATGATTCTCCCCTTATAAACAAAGTAAGGCCAGTGTTCTAAAAGTCGCTAAACACTAGTAGGGAGGTAGGGGAGCGATTAGTGTCTAGGCGGACTAGGCAGAAATCTAGGCGGTGCCTAGACGGCCTAGAGGGATTAGTATAAAATCAAAGTCTACGTCAAATTTTTTATATATTTAAACATGATATCCATAAGTTAAGGTATAAAATCCATGATTTTTCAACTGTAATTTAATTTTACAGCTCTTCAAACTTCGACTAGCCCGTCTAAACCCTCATAGGACTGCCTAGACATGCCTAGAAACACCTAGGCACCTGCCTAGATGCCGATTAATTCGCCGCCTCCTAGAGAAAACCGTCTTGCCATTAATCAGGACGGTCCGACACCTTTTAGCGCCTAGACGCCTTCTAGGCGGCCAAGTCAGCCTTCTTTTAGAACACTGCAAGTACCATGCCATATAAATATACTACGTGAAAGAGCTATAAGACATCAACAAAATCCAATAGGGTGCTCGCATTTCTAACTCTAATGTTTTTGAATGAGACATAGTTTAATCATCATTTCGAGTTACATTCCTTTGATTGAATCAGTAGGTTGGGCTATCCTAGATCAGCAAGTGTTATCCACCTTTGCATGTTTCTAAATACGAGAATTGTGAGATGTACAAATTCCCCTTTTCAGGCCACTTTCCAGACAAGTGTTTATTTATTTAATTTGATAACAAAGAAATCAAATAATTAACCACAAAATCGCGTACAAACATTCAGAGCGAAGTTAAAAGAGCCATATTTTAATTATCTTTCAAATTTGCTTGGCAACACTAATCAGATTTTAACAAAGAGCTTATTCAAATGGTTTGAACTACTGAGTATTTCCAAATACTAAATATACCTCAGACACAACTTTAGAAACATATTGCTTGGGAGAACTATCAC
Organism: Mentha longifolia; assembly: GCA_001642375.2. Lineage (NCBI taxonomy): Eukaryota > Viridiplantae > Streptophyta > Magnoliopsida > Lamiales > Lamiaceae > Mentha > Mentha longifolia. Next base: position 30,451,497 of record CM038113.1, read on the forward strand.
CAAGAAGCTCTCATAAGAGCTTCGAAAATCAATACAAGCTTTGACAGTATCACATGCCCAGGTAATGGCGTCTCCACATTTTTAGTAGTCAAAATAAGGATTGTAACTTGTAAGTCTGACCATCTCTACATTCAGTGGAATAAAGTTGTAGTACACGTGCATGAAAATCACTGGAAGATTATTTAAGGTGATTTCTTTTTTCTTTTTTTTTTCTTTTTCCAGATCAGCTGCTGCATTTCTTGGATGCAGAACTTCTTGAATCGATTATCATAGAAACTGCAGCAATTAAAAATCCAGCAGTTCATTTGTAAATCAAAATTACAAAGTAAGAACAAAAAAGTAATGAGCACAACCTGACTCATCTCAACAGACTCTCATCACATCAAGACAAAAGTTAAATAAGAAACTAGTTAACCTGGAAGACCTTTCAGATTGTAAATTTGCTCAACAGTTATTCAACTGCTTTTATTTTTATTCTCTAAATATGTCACATCGTTGAAAAAACAAAGTGAGATATATGCCATTCAATGCTTTATCTCAAGCTTTTACAGAAGGAAGTATGTTGACACCAGTTATTTGTATGGAACTGTTTAACAATGGCTACATTAAGACATTCAGATAAACAGTTCTTATTATATGCTGTCCAAAAAAAAAAAGGATTAGTCCGAGTCATATTTGGTTATTAGAATATAATTACTAAAACACAAAATATGGCATACATAGAAAGACACATAACTATAGTCATCGAGCAGAGAATACCAAAAATGATGTAAGCTTTGCTGGCTTTCCCCCTTAAAGGCCGTCCGAGCCACAGCAGAGTAGAACCTGTCTGTGCATTTCACTTTAGGAGCTGTTTATGCAAGTAGCAGGATCTATCTTATGGAAATTAAGAAACCTACATCCCCAAAGTCATGACAGCCAAAGTCCAGATATTTTAAGTCCTTCTTGAGCCTGTCAACAGTGATCTGCACTCATTATGATCATATGAAAGACAATGATAATATATGATGGTTTAATTATAACAAAAATTAATAGAACTTCCAAGTGTCTTATTAAGAGGATATATAGCATGTTTATTTTTTTTAATTTTTTCGACAGAGAAGAAGAAATAAGGCAAAAACATCCAGAATACTTAACCCATGAATCACTTCAGATTTCTCATCTTTGTTCAGGATTCTTTCATTTTACCATTTGAATTGACAAAATGTTGTAGTGGTTTCATCAAACAATTCTAAATTTCATGCTTTAGTCCTCCAGCCGCGATCGCAATTCAAAATCCATAAAGTGTTATAATTATCAAAAGTTAGCTCAAACTTACAGGATTCCTCCCAATCACTAGCTTGAAAACTAGTCATGTTTTGCATAATCTGGTTCAAGGATAAAAGCATTGTGATATTGATATGATGATAAATATACAGAGGAAAAAAGGATGTCTATGACTCTATGTCAATATCAGAAGACTGGATTTAGTTCAATTAAAGGAGGAAAATGGGCAGGATTAATTCAATAATACACTAGTTAGATATAAGAAAAAAGATCTCGTCTCAGTAAGGGTGGGCTAACCATACAGCACTGTGCTCTTTTGGGGTGATGGTAAAAACACTGAGCTCTTTTGGGTCCTCAAGGTAAACATAACATTCCTGAATGGTTAATCCATATCTGTTTCAGGGAAAGATTCAAGAATACGTGACTTGAATTGTGTAAAATCAATTAATAGTCTCCCTCAATATACACTCAAAACAAAATTCAGCATATTAAACCAACAATTTATCTATAAGAGTATGAAAAGAGAACTTCAAAGGCAACAGAATACACCCAGGTCAACACCAAAGTATCTCAAAATAATAACACACAGATTTAGTAAGGTACATACAGTGAAAAAAACTAGGTAGTTCACAGCGAGTGTGAGAGAAATTTCAATAACAGTGTCATTGAATATAAATCCCAGCCACAAGACAGATGCTAGTCCAAAAGCAAGGCCCAGAGTCACTGTCAAATGGCAAAAAAGCAATTAAAAAATATACATTGAATGTATTTGTCTGCTAAAAAGTACATGGACGTACGCTCCAAGAGTGACTTGTGACAAAAATTTGACTAAGCTTCCCCAATTAAAATTCCAGCCAAGAACCATTCTATAAAACATTTGATAGACCACGATTGCTATCCTGAATCAAATACCCGTACAATCAGATAGATAAGAGATAAAACTGAGTAATTGCTATTTCTATGTTAACCATGCAAATGTCAGAACAGCTATAAAAAAAATCTCTTGACAGCTATGGCTAAAGAATTTATTGATAGTTATACCCGTCATTCATCAAAGACTCTCCTTCAATTATTGTACTTAATTTTTTGCTAGCTCCCAGCTCTTTCAGGAGGGCTATAACAGCCACAGGATCAGTAGCACCCAGGAGACCTCCAAGCAGTAATGATGTTTTCCAGCTCCAGTTATACGGGAAAGCAAGCTACAGATTTTCAATATTCAGAATAATAAAGATGACAATTAATATCAAATAAATCAGAAGAAGCTTCAAACCTTCAAAGCAGCCCCAAGACAAAAGGTTGAAATGAGCACTCCAGGGACAGCAAGTAGAAACATTTGTACCATGCACCTCTGTATTGAGTGAGAAAAACAAACAGAACGACATTAATTCTAAGATTCTAGACATAAGAACAATCATAATATTGATTTACAAGCAGTAGGTGAATCAGAGTAGGTTGGAAAACTCATCTATCTACATCACACCTAACATTACTTTTTCAGTCAGTATAGTTAGCCAATACATGAAAAACCCAACTGGCTATCATTTAGATACAGGAAACAGGGCTTTTAAGATATTCAAAAATGACTCTCGGTCGTGTGCTTGTATTGGCCTAGTGGTAGGAGGTTAATACCTCTCAGGTTCGAGTCCTCCGTGGCACGGTCATTAAATTTCACGTTAACCATTTAAAAAAAAAAAAAAACTCCTGGTCAATGTTTACACTTTGGAAAGTGAGAAAACTGTGGGTAGAAACATACACCGATGCTAGGGCAAGATAACAAACTGCAAGAAGATCGACTACTGCTACTGCTCTTACGATAGGATCAAATCTTGTCACCAAGAGATGCAAGAAGTATGTCGTACTGCCTTGTCAGAAGACCGAACACTTGTTATTTGCATATGTGAGGAAATGTGGTTATAATGAGAGAAATCGAGGTATAGCTAAAAATCAAGTGCATCAAATAACATAGAAATTGAAATTGATATTCACTTTATTTTAGAGAAAGTCAACACTAGAATCATCCATATAGTGACGAGACAATGGATTGACAATGCTCCAAGACAATAAGAGTCAGCTGTGATGAATTCAACTTCAACTTGCGTTGTACAAGACATACAACCCAGATTGGGAACAAGCATAGAAATTAAAATTTAATTATGTAAATCAGATAGGAGATTTGTTAGATTTTATTTAATACTGTATTTGTCTTTCTGAATATATGAAAAATCTAATATATGTGATTAACTGTTAGTTCCTGATTTGTAGGATTTATGTTATGTTAGTATGACAGCTACTTGTTTGAATATGACAATATGTAACTTTCATCATCAATTCAACGAAGAATATTCAGTCAATGGAGAAATTCTGCATAAGGACCTTTATCTGGTGCACTTCCATTGAAAATGCGCTCTCAAAGAGTAATGCGTGAAGGAACACAGCCAAGAGAAGATCAGGGTCAATATTAGCCCCTACACAAGGAACAAGAAGATACCTTCCATAAGTGGCTGATAGATACATTTTTCTTTTCCTCATAGCCACTTTTAGGAGCTGCAAAGAAAATTCTGAGAATATTTACTTACATAGACGAATCCCGTTGCCAACCCTTCCCAACCGATGATGTGTTCCATATTCTGTGAACAAATGCATATAAATCAAAACTTGATTTCCTGTCCTTGATGGGCTATCGGAAGTTAATAACAATATAAGCTTTTAATGAACCATAATTCACTTATATACATAAAAGAACCTCTCAAGCATGACAGTAGAAGAATGCATACAGTACAATAATCGCAAATCAAAAGAGTCAGTTGCTTCCCAAGATCAATTCCTGGTACAACAAAAAAAAAGAATAAAATAACAAAATAGAAAATCTTCTTGTGAAGTACAATAAAAACCACGAGCCGTAATATGGAAGGTTGCTTGTAGTTAACTGCCCTCCCGCTCCGAGAGTTTAGTCTTCATATAGTTACATTGCAAGGAAAATTCTTTTACATGTATATAGGATTATTCTGCTAGTAGAATAGTTGATAATTTGTTTTTAGGATAGGCTGGGGGGAGTAGATAAATATGCCCAGCCCAGCATTAGTATATAACAAACAACAACAATAACACTCGCTAACGACAACAAATTTTTTTATTAGAATATAGAACAATTCCGAAAATTTAAAGTGAGACCATGTTACTTTTTCAATTTGCTAAGAAATTTATGATAAAGAATATATATTATCCACGCCTTCCTTGTATTGGAAAGACTGCTGCTATTGTTTAGACATAGTGAACAGAAAGAAGATCTTATGGTGGATAAAATGAATGAAATGAAAGGATCTTCTCGCTTCTCTTGTAGAGCTTGTGCAATTATAAGTTCCAAGACTCGGTCAACAAAACCAGCATTGTAAAATTTACGCAGACTGTCTTCTATCATGATATGAGCTAAGGAATGTGAATGATCAAGGTGCCAAGTGTGAATAGGCTTGAAATTATGTTCTTATGGTGCCAAAATCTATGTTTTCTACTATTTTCCCTAAATCATGAGAACCAACAATCAATACTAATAACTAATAAGTAATGACTGACTATTAAATCTCTTCTGCATATGCATCCATCATATATTCATACCTCAAAATCAAGTCATACTCCCTGATTTAGTAGGCAAGATAGTAATAAGTACAATGCGCATAGAATTTCCATGAAGATTATTTCCATTCCAAATGCATGAGAAGAAATTTACAAGGAAAATTACTCAGTTGCTCAAATACATAACCAAGGAATGGCCAGGACATAGTTGCATTGGCAAATGAACAGCCAGCAGAATCATTTGGATAGAGGTATCTCCTTACAGGTCTGATTTTAGTTACTATTAATCAAATACCAATCCTACTCCTAAACGCTGGTTCTTTAATTAGTTTGTCATCTGACTCATCTCTGATGTGCTTTTCTCCTTTCGTATCATCTATTGGACATGAATCCTCTCATAAGACCATGAGCACCAAATAAAGCTTCATATTCATACCAGAACCACAACAATTTGAACAAATCACATAGCCCTAGCTCGGTCTTACATCTCCAACTTAGCATGAACATTATCCCAACGCTGGTTGCTTATCTATGAGAAACGGATGACAAAAAATCGCATGCATAAATAAAACAAACAAAAAGAGATACCAATCTCTATTTTCGTAACAGCACAGATACCACAAGAGTAACCAAATAATTTTTTGGCATAGTTCGATAAAAATAGCAACTTCAACAGCAACTGGAAAATAAAAAATATATAAAGCGGCAACAAACCTAAGGCGCCAAGTCCGATTCCGAGAACAAGCAAAGCGACAGTGTAGGGAACGCGCGTCCCCCTGAGAGTGTGCCTACACGCTATCCCCAACACCAAGCTGATCCCGAAGAACAGCACCGCGTCAGTGGGATCACCGCCGGATGCAGATTCATCCTCCAGCACTCTCAGCGGCAACGACGCCGTTCCAATCTCCAGAATCGACGCCATGATTCGGTCGGTCGCACTTCAAATCACTCTCATGCAATCAGCCAACTCCAACTTCGCAAAATCAAACTACCTCCTCCACCGATTAAAGCGTATTACGTCGAATCAATTGGTGGTACGCTGTGCCGTGGTACCGCCTATTGCTATGAAAAGTATGGTGGTGGAACTTGGAAGATGTAGAAGGATCGATCGTTAGGGAGTGGTGCTGTGAGGAGAGATACTGAACTTAATCAAAGTATCGAACAGTGTAGTTTTTATACAATGATTATTCCTTTACAGAAGCGCTCAAATGCCCGGTGGACACGCTTTTAATTTTTTTATTGTAAAGTTTAATTAATTTTAGTATATTTTTTATTAATTTTTTTATTTATATATCGGTGAGCATTGAAGCATCTCGATTTCTTTTTTAATGCTTTAGTATAAGGGAAATAATCTGCGTTATTAATTTACATACCGAACTTTGATGTTATGATGACTTTATCACCTCATAATGAATTTGAAGACGAAAAGTCAATTTAAACATGTATTTTATGATTTGTTTAAACAAGTTTAAACAACCATAATAAAGTCAGATATCTGATTTGCAAAGAAAGACAAAAAGTCTTAATAATTATAATTACCCATTTTTTAAATGTAGATGTTGAATCTACCTCTTGTTTAAAAATAATGTTAAAAATGTCCATTTTCTTAAAATAATATACAATTTGGGTCCACTTATGTTATTTGTCGGTAACATATAATATATCAATTTTTTTTCTTGCTTTGAATTGACTATACATACATGCATCCGTACTCGACTCAGATCGGGCCCTCGACTCGACACATTCATGAAAAATTATCATGCATATTCTCTATTAAAGTAGGAATTGTATTTGAATTAATATTCGAAGAAGGTATCTCATGCGATTGAACAATCTCCACTATATACACTATACATAAACACGTAAAATTTCAATTATCCATCAGAGAAAAAAAAAACATTGGCTCAAAATTATTTTAAAACTGTGTGTAAGATAAGTAAAGGAGAAAAGGTTCGTCGGAAGCGCAGCAACGAAGGAGTGCAAGAATCAGTGAGGTAAAAATTACTCCCTCCGTCTCGCCGAATTCGCTCTGTTTTTTTTTGCCTTTTTTGGCACGCTTTTCTACGCTTCTAGATGATGGGTTTTAAAATGTATTTTTAAAGAATTCTTTCTTTTACGGGATACTACGACAGCGTAGTATCCCGTAAAAGAAAGAATTCTTTAAAAATACATTTTAAAACCCATCATCTAGAAGCGTAGAAAAGCGTGCCAAAAAAGGCAAAAAAAAACAGAGCGAATTCGGCGAGACGGAGGGAGTATATTTTACGTTGTAGCTATTCAATGAATTTATGGTTGGTAATTGATAAATTAGCAATTTAAAATTAATTACGTTAATTATTGTCTTGATTTAGAAAATATTGTTGATTAATTAAAAAAAATACATGAAATGAGAATAATAAAAATAGAGAATAATAAAAATAGAAAACGAACATAAACTATCCACCGTCCGCGAAAGTGGCCGGAACTCTCCCACCGCCGGCAACCTTGTATCGCCGGCGGTGGGAGAGCTCCGGCAACTTCCACGGGCGGTGGTAACTATATTATTGCTTATTGAATTATTTTATCTATAATTACATGTTTAATTGTCATATTATATGTATTTAAATGATTAATTTAGGATTTAGTACTTTTCTTTTAATTGATGAAATATTGTTGTTAAATTTAAAATAGTACATGAATTGAGTATAAAATAATTCAATAAGCAATAATATAGTATCCACCGCCGGCGAAAGTTGCCGGAGATCTCCCACCACCGGCATCCTTGTGTCGCCGGTGGTGGGAGAGCTCCGGCAACTTCCACGGGCGGTGGATACTATATTATTGCTTATTGAATTATTTTATCTATAATTACATGTTTAATTATCATATTATATGTATTTAAATGATTAATTTAGGATTTAGTACTTGATAAATTAATAGTTTAAATTTAATTTCTTTAATTAATCTCTTAATTGATGAAATATTGTTGTTAAATTTAAAATAGTACATGAATTGAGTTTAAAAAAATGATTAAGTGAGTAATAAGTTATCCACCGCCGGCGAAAGTGGCCGGAGCTCGCCCACCGCCGGCAACACAAGTTGCCGGCGGTGGGAGAGCTCCGGCAACTTCCACGGGTGGTGGATATTATATTATTGCTTATTGAATTATTTTATCTATAATTGCATGTTTAATTTCCATAGTATATGTATATAAATGATTAATTTCGGTTTTAGTACTTGTAAATTCAATAGTTTAAATTGACGTACTTTAATTAGTCTATCTATTTTATGAAATCTTATGTTAATGATATGTTACAATTTTAAAATTTTATTATTATCTAACATATGCATATTTTTAAAATTTATTTGATTACAGATGGCTTTCGTGTACGTGAAAGTGATTTATGGAGGCTATTGGATTGGTTGTACCTATAATGGCGGCACATATTTAGATATCCCTTTATCCGAAGATGCAATCTCGATATACAACTTGAGATATCATGTATCCCTTTACTGCAACCCCTCAGGTAGTGATTATGATGTTTTCTATCTGACGACATCGGAGAACAGATGGACTGTTAAATCACGTCTCTGAACTGATGAGCTACTAATTTGGCTGTGTCGTACAGAGTCATTCCCAACAGTGTACGTGTCTTCAAGCGACGGAGCATCATCTTCACATGCAGGGGCATCTTCTTCATATGTCCCTACGTTCGATCAGGAGCAGACGTACAACGTATCATTCGGCCTTGACACCGAGGGCACCGACAATTTGCAGGCTGAGCTCGAGCAGATCCGGAGAGTTGCAGCTTCTACAAACTGGACGGGGGATGTCTATCATGGAGAGAGCAACATCAGTTTTGATTCATTTCATCATACTATCTCGGACCTCAATCATACGGTCGAACGTGATCAGGATGCTGGAAATGAACGGTCTTTATTTGACGACGATGACGAGAACGAGGATGAAGATTACGTCCTTGAAACGGATGAGAGCTCTGAGAGCGAAGGCGAGTCGAATTTATATGCTGGTGATAGGACCGTGAACAGGGCCTTATTCGCTGAGTGGACGACATGGATACACGAGGAATGCTGGATGCAAAAACTCTTAGATATGATGTATCCAGAGTTGAATGAGGATCAACCAGAGGTAGATACTGATACCGAGCACATGAGCAATTGGTTGGTTCCGATGGTCCTTCTTGAGCCTGGATCATCAGCAGTTTTCCACGAGGAGAACCTGAATATTGAAGATTTGGCTGTAAATGCCATTTACTATACCAAGGCAGAGATCGGTATTGCATTCGGTTTATGGGATTTGGAGAGGAGGAAAGAATACAAGGTGAAGAAATCTGATACTACGCGAGTGGTGTTGAAATGCAAGTTATCTGCAGAGTGTCGCTTCCATTTACGCGCAACAAGCTTCGGCGGGCCTTGGACGGTTAAAAAAATTCGCCTACAACACACGTGCGACGATTTTGGCATAACAAATGTGGTTTGTAGAAAAATCCATTCGAAGGTGATCGGGGCATTTTTTGCAAAGAAAATTTAGCGTGATTCAGAGGTAATGAAACCAAAAATAATTCAAAACGAGCTTCGTGCATTGTTCGGCGTTGATGGCAGCTACGATTTATGCTTGAAGGGGCGGAATTGTGCAATCGAGATGATATACGGCAAATTTACGGATTCCTTCGAGGACTTGCTGGTTATCTCCACATACTGAAGATGTCAAATCCAGGAACAAAAACCGAGATTGACATCGGACCGGACCTGCGATTCAGACACATATTCGTTGCATTAGCTGCATCTCGACATGCTGTCTTAGGCCTATTGTCTGTGTTGATGGCACACATCTGAAGGGAAAGAACTGTGGCATAATATTTGTAACTGTGGCGAAGGACGCCAACGAGCAGTTGTTCCCTTTGGCCTAAGGTATAGGACCGATCGAGAACAATGAGTCATGGACTTGATTCATGACAGCTCTTAGGACAGCATATGAGGCAATGCGGGAGTGGTTGTTCATGTCGGACCAGCCCGTATCAATAATACATGCAGTGGGCGAAGTGTTTCCGGAAGCCCACCACGGGTTATGCTATTATCATCTTAGTGAAAAAAATGATGGGTTTCGGCTCCGAAGTTGGCGCCTACTTCCAGCGAGTTGCTTACACATACAATAAGCACGTTTTTGACACCATCATGGCAGCACTTCAAAGAGAGGCACATGCAACATATCGAGAGTTGATTGATATCGGAATAGAGAAGTGGTCCCGATCGATGTGCCATGTTCGACGGTTTAGCAACATGATGTCAAATGCCACTGAATCATTAAATAAGTCCCTTTTGTGGGCGTGATGTCTGTCAATCTGTGCTTGTCTAGATGCTGTGAGGATCGCAATTGACCGTTGGTTCATTGACTGCCGAACAAAGGCACGAAACGACAATCATCCCATAACAGTGGAGGCACGGCAGAAAATCTGTGTGCAATTGGAATGATCCCACGAGTATACCGCTGCACGGCCCATACAGATTGATAATATGGCTCATTACAAAGTTGTCACATCTGGGAGGACAGTGCATGTGGACCTACAGGGGCTTCTTTGTTAATGTTGTGAATGGCAGACTGATTGTCTCCCTTGTGCGCATGTGATTGCGGCAATGACGTGAGTTTTTTTTCCTATTACTTAACGATTAACTTCTAGTTTTTCCTTCACGATTAACTTATTAATTTGTGTTATCCCAGGGCACATGGACATGATGTCCTACAATACATTGCACACTATTACAGAAGGACAACATATATCGAAACTTACAAGACGCAAATTTCTCAAGTTCCTATAAAGGCACAATGGAGACTGCCGGCCGAGGTCAAAAGTACGAAAGACTTGCCCAACTTAAGGATACGTCTGCCTGGTAGACCGAGAGAGACAAGAATCCCGGGAGGAGCTGAACGAGTTCGTGGTTGCGGTCGTCGTCGCGCTCGTCGCCATGGTCGTAGATGTCGTCATTGCGGTCTTACAGGTCACAAACCAGAAAATCGCCCGAATATAGCTGATTAGGGTTTAGAGTTACGATTGTAATAATATTCGCGCTTGTTCAATTGTCATTTTATAGTTGTAGACTATTGTTACTTTTTGGTTTTATCCAATAATAATAATATTTAGTAACATTATAGTTCAATAATAATTTTCGAACAATAAAAGGTATCTTATTTTAAAACCAAAAATGGAATTATTAATATTTTGACAAATATAAAAATGTTGATTAATATATAGAAAATAATAACGAATTAATAAAATAGTAGTTCTAATTTACACGAAATTTATGTGTTATGCTCTTTGTTATATAATTAAAGTAATGCAACAATAATTTATAGGCGATAATAATGGCAACATTCTGATATGGAATAACATTCGCAGATCTGTCAACACAAATTAGTCAAAGTTAAAAATTACATGCAATCAAACTCTAGCTTGCTGAAAAATTATCTTTGCAGTAATCTCGCAATACAAGCCCACATTTTCAGCCCCTTCCTCTAGAGCTGGACACCCACTGATGGTTCGTTCCAAGTTCATGCAAGCGACAGGACCGGTACAATTTTGATGTGGATACTTGATCAAGGCACATTCAGAGTAAAATCTTACATCGAATTTGTTGTCATCTATCTCCAAATTGAGTTCGTTCATTTTCCAATACATTGCACCTTCAAGCCACATTGGTAGTAGAGTGATCAAGGCACGAATCTCATCCAGGGTTTTTTGACCTTCCATTAGTGGATCCTGCACGATTATTTCTTTTGTGCGCAAGGATACCGCAACGATTATGAACCGATCATCCACGATCCAAGGGATGAAAATCTAAGACGAAAAAAAAATAATTTTAATATTAATATTAGATATGGAAACTCTTACGAACTAATAATTATAAATATTAAAATTGTATGTGAAATAAGTTACTTACCGTATGTGCTTTCCACCAATTAGGTGTATCATAGCCATCACATTTAAAGGCCATTCTGCACAATGATGGGGCAGGTACCCACATCTCATCAATTACCTGTTTGATTTCATCCCAGTTTTTGGAGGCAAACTCATGTACTGCTCTATATGTTATTTGCTCAAAATTCGTCTTCAATTACATCTGAATCATAACAAATATAATTGTATGACTATTATGTTCAAAATCACGAAATATTAACTAATTATAGTAAAAAAAAAAAAAAAAATACCATCACATACAGATAGCATATGATAGATCCTCCGAATGCAAATTTTGGGTACACTTGAACACCACTTTTTAGCCGCCTGTGCAGTACCATCAAGGCCAATTCAAACATCTGCGCACGACAATTAGATAAGTGTGAGAAAATTCGAATTAAATGTACTTTAAAAATAGATATACATTCAATGAAAATGTATTATTAAATTTACCAGCGGATCCCATTCAATACCCTCCTTACATAGCCGCTTGAAGTCCCACATTGTTACCAATTAAGTAGCCTCCGGCACGACTACACCCACGTTGTCTTCATTTTTCATGAAGACATCGTAACGTTCTACAAAATCAGACGGAGGGGAAGGCGGGAGTGTGGGCTTCAACAAAGTGTTTTTTGCCTTCTTTAACTTCTTCAACTTCTTCTTGGTCGAAGTAGACGACTACATTAAATAAAAAAAAATAGGGGTAGAATTGAAATGCACGATATAACTCATTTTATAATAAATTAATCGATTAATCAATAACAAACACATGATGATGAATAACATTGTATAATCAATTAATCGATTATTAAGATTAATTTTATTCTTTATAATTGTGAGTACTCATTGTATATCTACATTATTTTCTAAGGATATATATATATACACTAAATTGTTCTTTATTACTATCGAGATTTTGTTAGCATTCAAAATATAAATACGTGCATCACTGCTAATTAAATAAAAACTAACTACCTATGCATTTATTTTAATGAAATTTTCATCGAAATATGTAAGATTACCTGGCCAATATCCACTGATGAGGTCGATTTACGCGGGGGATTCTGAGTTGTAACAATGGTGCAGTTGAAGTCAAGAACCCGGTAGTCGGTGTCAAGAACTCCGGTGCCGAGGTAGAGAATTCAAGCATCGAATGTCTTGGCGGCTCATTAGCATAGCTCGACAATGGTACTGGGCTCCAAACTCCGGAACGTATGATGATGTGGGCGCAGTCGTCTGTGATAATCATAGAGATTATATTATTAACAATAACTTATAGAACAAAAAGTAACACAAAAAATAGAAAATAAATGTAGTTAAGATTGTACCTCCCCAAAAATCAAATTGAATACACGTGTTGATGCATCACCGAATTCCACATGGCCCAATAGAGGGGGGAGAGATGTATCCCTACAAAGGCCGACGGCCTCGACATGCCCGGAAGATCGAGGCTGAAGGAGGTCTAGACCGATGTTGCCTGGGGTGGAATGGACACCTGAATCTCGACCTGACGAAATGATAGGAGGCGACCGACGATGAAGCTCGAAAACTGGAGGCGAACGCTGGGAGGAACTGCAGCCAAATAGGTCTTTCATGAATGCCAGTAGTCGATTCTTAGTGGCTCTAATCTCGGTTTTAACCTCTTTGTTGTCGTCTTCCATCTTTTGAATGAGTTTCTCAGTATGTTTCCCCACACAACCTCCTCGACGATTTCCTTGAACTGTTCTCGCGTGCTAGATGAATCCCCATGGTGCCACGCTTCCCAGTGTCGCGTGTTTCCTGGTACGGTTGGGAGGTGGACATGCCGTGATCGAGAACATGCTCAGGTACTCTACTGCGTGCACTCCTTTTGGGTCGGGCTCCGGCGGTTGTGCCCTCATCGGGCATAGGAAATGGCAATGGTAAGGGTTCGGGTTCAAGAGCCTCACTAGTAATCTCTTGTGTGGCATCCACTGCGTTCACCAGCTCCTTAAACCTTACGGAGTAAGAATCCTCGACATGTACCGAGCGATACCAAACTGTTTCGAGCTCACATGCTTCGGGTATTACATTCTGATGCGCTCCCTGAATGTCATCAAACAATTCGTACAACTCCTCATCAGTCGTACGTCTGAGCGATACCCTGTAATGCCATCTCAAAACTCGGGGATACAAATGACCCGCCACTGCAATCCCAGCTACATGGCCGAGCCCTCGAATTATCTCAAACCCCTATATAATGAGCGCCCACGCCGGACCACGAAAATGGTATTTCGTATCGGTCCCACCAAACGTTCTCACATAATACAGCAGTCTTGTGAGTGTATGCATCCCACAGAAATTTGATAAAGGTGTGTATATTGTCAGCCAAGAACCACAGCCAAGTGTAAGGTGGTTTTCGCGAATCGTGGCCAAGAAGGAAATTGTTGGCTATCAACATGTTCGCTAGTCGCAAGTGGATATCACCGTCCGAATCGCCGAAGGGGCTAGGATTTTGATTTAATATCTGGAGCAATGTGTTGGCGCTCTCATTTGCCCCTCCACAAACAACTTGCTAGATACGTGAATGCCTAGGATTACGCTTACGGCAAGGATCAAATGTTGTAGGCCCGAATTTCAATCCAGTAATCAAGGCATGATCCAGGTGAGAGTACTCTATATTTTGTCCACCGATGTGGAACCAAATTCCATGTCTTGAATGAATTGCCTGAGACAGTATACTGTTTAGTACGTTCTCGTAGCTCCTCTTTGGATTCTAACCGATAAAATGACCGAAAGGTCCCTCTCTCAATCTGTCGACTAACGCATAAGTTGAATAATGCTCTCCTATTGCCCTCCAACTGGTCAATGTAATAACATGTATAGGGCTTTGCTGGCTAGTTGATATAATGTGGACGACGATACCCCGATGCGGGCTTAGCCTATTTTTTCATTAAAAAAAAAAAAAAATAGATTCTTCATAAATTGCATAAAATACACGAATTACATGCAAACAAATATGAATCTAATAATGGCTTTGTTATAAGAACTAATCTAATACTAATCTAATAAATTGTCGTACTAATCTCTATTTTAATGAATAATTGTGTTAATTAATGTAATCTAATCATATGTTCGAAGTTCCAAACTAAATAAATTGTTTAAATTAGATTGAATCTAATGTTTTTTAAACATAATAATCAATTGCTTGTTTTTTTTTTTTTTATCAGGCAAAGTTAGTTGTTAGCGGTTAGTAGTTAGTACAACTCTCAGACTCCCAGAATTACTTCCCCTAGAATTCTTTCCCTCCAGGGATCGAACCCGGGACCTCTTGCTTTGCAGGCAAGTCCCATGGCCATTGGGCTAAACCCAGTGGTTAATCAATTGCTTGTTTAACAAGTACTTAACTAATTTCTATAGTAAACAAAGTACTAATCTAATTATCAACTAATTAGTTGCAAATATTATGAAACATTGCATAAAATAAAAAAAATAAAACTAAACTAATCAATTAATGAATGTGAAAATTTAACAAATTTAAGTAAACGAAATAAAAAATATCAAAAATTCATGAATCTCATTTTTTTTAAAAACGTTAATTTTAAGTCCTATTCACCCAAAAATAATAATTTAATTGTTAAGAACTACTAAACTAATTTCTATAGTAAACAAATTACTAATCTAATTATCAACTAATTAATTGCAAATATTATGAACAAGGCATAAAATTAAACTAACCTAATCAATTAAGAAACATTACCTAAAATTAAACTAACCTAATCAAATTATGAAATATTGCTTAAAATTAAACTAACCTAACCGAAAATTTAAGAAATTAAAGTAAAATAAATAAAAAAACTCAAAAAATCATGAATCTGATTTTTAAAAAAACGAGAATTTTCTGTCATATTCACCGCCGGCGTAAGTCGCCGGAAATGTCCCCCCGCCGGCGGTAACAGGTTGCCGGCGGTGGTCAAATTCCGGCGACGGCGGCCAGTTGTGGATAAGCTATAAAATAATAAACACGTAATATAAATTTTATGGGAGCCTCCACCGCCCACCACCATCTCCGGAAAATTTCCCACCACCGGCCGCAGTCGAAACTTTTTCCGGCTGGCGGTGGGAACTTCCTGGCCACGTTTGAGCGGCGGTGGGGGCGTCCGAAAATTTTAATTTTTTTTTTAACTCACCAATATCTCTTCGGTGAGTTCTTCTTCCGAATCGTATGCCATTGGCGTAGAGATGAGGGAGAAGGCGGCGGTGCCGGCGCGGTGGAGTTGTGGAGATGAGGGGAGAAGTCGGCGGTGGAAGGAATGGGAAGGGTGTCGGCGTTGGAGGTGGGGCACGCGGTGGTTTCTTAGGAAATATACTCCGGCGACGGTTCCGGCGAGGTTCGGCAAGAGAGGTGGTGCGGTGGAGTGTTCAAATTTCTTCCTTTAAACTAGCTCTACATTTAATTAAAATGAATTAATATTATTAATCTAATTAAATGGAGATTCTTGGTGGCTATGAATTTGTAACACCCCAAATTTTCGGTATTAGAAATTACGGGCTTCTATCTAGAACACTATAGTTCCACTCCCCATGATTGATTTTATAAATATTTTATGTCAAGCATGAATTTGCCTATGCCTAAATTTATTATTTTTGATGTGATTATCACTTGGTTGATTTCATGAATTTTTCATTAATGCTACATATGTGGAATTATTAATATATGATTTGTGCATGCATGGTATTAATGGATATATATATATATATATATATATATATATATACATATATTTATCTATTTATTTTTATTTATATGATTAATGTGTGCATGTGTGACAAGTGTCAAGTGTAGGAGGGAATAAAATCCTAACTACCTAGCCTATGAGTATGCTAACATATCTAATGATTGTTCCTAAAGATTTGGGGTGATGATCCTCTTGAAGACACATTTGACATGTGTCAAGATTGGATTTGGAGTTCAAGAGGTGCTCATAACCTTCCCATTGAGAATTCTTCCTTTTCTCATGTAAACCATCACTTCCTCTATCAATGTCACCATTCATGAGTACTCTTTCACTACCCAAGACACACATAACTCCTCTCCTCCTCTCTTCATCACCTACCCACGTTTTTGCCTCAAGCAAGAAGAAGAGTTCTTGTGTTCTTTGATCAAACAAGTCCATCTATTGTTGAAAGGTGAGAAAAATCAATGGTTATTCATTTTCTCCTTTTTCCCTCTTCCTCATGCTTCATTTCGCACTCCATTGTTCCATTTGCCCATTTTCAAAGTTCTCTACAGCCACCAAAGCTCCATATTTCAGATCTAAGGGGGTAGGAGGAAGATCTCTTGTGTTTTGCTTCGATCTCTTTAAGGTAGCCATGATCTAACCCCTTCTTGATAGTTTTGGGAGCAAGGGTTTCTTGTACGATTTTTCTTTCATAAATCTCTTCATCCATGAGTTATATGATGTTCTAATATGTGTTTTGTTGCATGAATAAGTCATTGGTCATTGGTGATGAGAATATGTTGATAAGAACTACGTATTTGAAGTATATGAAAATCTGTCAAAATTTGTGACTTGTGAGCATTTCGAAATTTTTATGCAAACTTGTATTGGTTATTTTTGTACGATATTTTCATGATAGTAACTATATAGTGTTAGGATGATGTGTGAATTTTTTCATGATTTAAAGATGCGTTTTTGTTGACGAAAATAACCTCTTTTTACAATATGTCAATCTGCATAAATTCTGAGAATGAAATTCTATGATTTTTAATTATTTTTAGAATCTACTTTTTCTGAAAATTCTTTCTTTGTAATTCAACTTCAGTGTGTTAGCTATGTTGTGTAAAAATATGAGACTCTTTTGGTGAACCGGTTATGCACAATGATCTTTTAAACTTACTTGCATAGCATAATTTTATTTGGAACATCACACTTGCACAGTTTTGTAAAATGCGTTTTAGATATAAATACTTGTTCAAAAATTATGAAAATTTTTGGAGTTGTTATTATGAATGTTGAGATTTTTTATGTTAAATTTCAGAATTTTTCAAACAATTTAACTATTTTTCCCGCATATTAGAAGCAACTCTTCTACTGATTTCCAGCTTTTGCTCCTTTTTCTTCAAATAAAATTTTCAAACCTCTTGAAGAACATTTAGATCAAAGAAACTAAGTTGATATTTTGTACATTCATAGTGATGGATTTTTGCCTATTCTTTTAGGAAATGTTTATTTATTTTATATAACACTCTTTTTGTTGAAATTGAATGTACATCTTATGAAAATAAAGCTCTTTGTTTTAGATTATGTTTTGGTTATTTCTCTTTAAGAGAATTGTTTATGTCATTCTAAAAATGTGAGACTCTTGTAAAAGAATAGTGAAATGCATGTGTGCCTATTTGGTTCGTTAACGGTTATTGCATAAGCATGAATATGTTATATGTGAACTTTACATATGTGAACATATATGTGACTACTATATGTGATAGTATGATATCAAGCATATATTTGCTTTAAGATGGGGGAATAGGAAACTATAGAGCCTAGGGGATTAGATGTCATTTGAATGTTATATGGAAGCTTAGCCCTTAGATTATTCTTGTAGGGCAAGTAAAGGAAGGTTGTGAGCCAACAACCAAGTCGGACTCTATTGAGACGTGATCACTAACGAGGTGGGTTTCTATTTTCAGTACGGTATTTTTGAGCTAGTGAGCTCCTATGTATATATATGTATGAAAGTATGACTATGCATGTCAAAAGTTTTTATGTCTTATGGCGCTCATACAATGCGACGAAATGTCGATGCGTCGAAATATCAATGAACAATTGTGCCTTGGTTGATTTAGACCAAGGTTAGTGCACTTAAGTCCATATTGGGAAGACTCGGCCGGGTCCCCAATTATGGTTGTATGGCGTATGAGCGAAGCGCAAGCAAGTATCTATGTACCTTGAGGGTAAACAAAGTATTTTACATATACGTAGGGTGAGGCTTTCCTTTTTAAAACTCCTACGTTATATGATGATGGACATGCATGATCTTCCAAGTAAAGTTTTATGTTTTTCACTGACAAAGGGGCAAGCGAAACCCACTGAGTGCACTAGTACTCAGCCCAAAATTCTTTTTAAATGTTTTCAGGTTAAGGACCGGAGGTGGGGACAAGCTTGCAAGAGGGGTGACTAGCTCATGGATTGTTTCTCCTTATAATATATTCCAAAACATGATTTGGAAACTCTTGTTATAATAATGACCCCTATCTATTTCCTCAACTTCCGCTTGAACAATTTGACTTGCTATGCATGTTTGGATATCGACTATCTTCTCTTATTTTGTTGAATAATCACTTCTCAAATACTCGACTCCTATTGGGTTCTTGATTACTCTATTTCAAGTTTATGACACGTGTCCCAATGTCTTCACACATTGGAAACGCGGGTATTCAGTGTGTTCAAAGTCCTATTTTAAATGTTTAAGAATGTTATTATTCGAGTGGCGTCCCTAAACCCACCATTTAATTATAAATTTGCATAGCCCCGGGTTTGGGTCATTACAGAATTAATTAAACAAATTAAACTAAACTAATTAAAATCATTAACATCACAAATCTAATACACATGTATAAACACAATGAACATGATTAAATTAAATTAAAACACTTTCACTTGATTAAAATGATTTAATTCTATTCTAATTAAATGGAAACAAGATTGCTAAAAAATTAATTAAACAAATTAAACTAAACTAATTCAAATAATTAACATCACAAATGTAATTTACATGTCGATTCATACAATGAACATGATTAAATTTAATTAAATCAATTAAACCTAAGATTAACATTCTAAAACTATATTAATCATGTATAATTATATATGCAAACTACACTAATTAACATAGATTTATCACACTAGTAAAAATTAGAAAAGAAAAAAAACAAATTTCGGAGCTCTCCACCGCCCACCTCCGGCGCTGGGAATGTCCCACCGCCCGCGACGCATAATCTCCGGCGGTGGGACATTTCCGGCACCGGAGGTGGGCGGTGGAGAGCCCCAAAATTTCAATTTTTTTGTTACTAACCAAATTTCATCATTCTTACTCCAACAAAGCCATTGATTTCCGATCAAAATTATCCGACCAAAATATCTCCGGCAAACGCACGTCTTTACTTTGGTGGGAGCAGCGGCGACGGTGAGGATGGGCGGTGGTGTCGTAGTGCCGGAAATTAAGGTATCTTGGCGGCGGAGGCTACAAGTACGTACAAGATTGGCGATGGGAAAGGGGGCAGCCGGCCCGCCAACAGCAATGGGAAGGAGGAGAGGGGCGGTGAGGGTGGCCGAGGGAGGAGGGTCTGAAGGTTGAGGGTGGGGCGCTGAAGGCTAGGCGGTGAGTATAAATATTGTTGTTTCAGTAGGGTTTATTTTGGTAGTATCTGTTTTTTTGTTTTTAGCTGTTAGTTGTAGTGTTTGAGAGAATTGATTCTCTGTTAACATTTCAAAATTCGAGGCTCGGCTTTTTCAATTTCCAAAGGCGACTATCTGCAATAAAATGGGGCCCACTTCCATTATTTTTTAAAAAAGGGGTATTTTCTACATATATAATTAAAAGAGGGTATTTTCAACAAGCTATATTTTGAAAGGGGTATTTTAAATTTTGACCCAGACAAAAATGTATTTTAATTTTATATTTTTTCCATTTGGATATCAAAACGACATGTGATGATTGATATCAACTTTCTGTTATCAAATTTAACTATGAGGCCATAAAATCACTACATGGTCAAACTCTGAACCAATTTTATAGTTTTTGAAAATTTGAATCATAAAGACATTGCGGTGAGTCAAAGATCTAAGTTAATTTTATAAGTTTTTGAAAGTCACTTTAAATTAGAGCTGTCAAACGCTCAGGTTGGGCCAGTCTGTGCCCGAGCCCGTCGGGCTTGAGATAAAAGTCGAGCCGGGTCAAAATTCCACCGGACTTAAAAAATTAATGCACAAACTCAACCCGTAAGAAAATTATAGTGTAAAAATGATCGGGCCGACCAGCCCATCGGACTTTTGAGTGTCTTGGGTCGGGCCGGACCGATCCAAAATTTCCATGGGCTTTGAATTTCATAACCCAGGCCGGCCCAAACTACAAATGGGCCGAGACTATCCATCGGGCCGGACTTTTTCGGGCCACATTTGACAGCTCTACTTTAAATGATCAAAGTTTAAGGTAATTTTATAATTCTAGAAAATTAGTCCATAAAGTAAGTAAGAAGTCAAATTTCAGTTCAAAAAATATATATAAGTTATATAACCATACAAATTAAAGGTTGGGTAAGAAAATCTATATATTCATACTTTTCTTTTCTTTTTTCAAAGTGAAATAACTTTCTTTCCTTTTCTTTTTTTAAAGTGACATTTGGTTTAGCTTACTAGTCTACGATAGACCTCGTTCTATTGCGAGCGCTTTTAGGTGAAACAGATACCACCAAAATTAAATTTCAAATATGGGTATTTGATACTAAATGATTAAAACATGATATAAAATAATAATAATAATAATAATAATAATAATAATAAATAAATAAATAAAACAACAACAACATTACAAAATTATCCATATAAAAATTTGAAAAATACCAAACCCTAGGTGAGAGGAAAAGTTGGGAGAGAGAGCATATTATCAGGGGCAGTGGCAGCGCGGCGAGGGGGCGGCGGCCAGCGGCGCGGCGGCCAGAGAAGGAGAAGGAGAAAGAGAAGGAGAACTACAATAGGGGATTTTGATTCTTAGATATTTTCCATCTCTAAATCGAGGAAAATAAATTCAACTATACTACTTCAAAAATCTAAATTTGATTTTTTGCATAGAAAATCTATGTATTATTATTATTATTCAAGCTTGTGAATCTTATCGAGCTGAAGGATTTAACTATTTACCTTATTAATTTGATTATTTGCATGTATGGTCTAAACAATTGGATCATTCTTTAATCATATGAAGACAACAAAGAAGCGCAATTCAGTTGGTAAGATGTTTTCCCTCCAACCAATAAGTCGGGCCGTTGGGGGTTCAAGTCACCCCGGGTGCTTGTGTGTGTGAGTGTGTATGTTGTGTTTGCCTGATCAATACAAAAAAAAAAAAAAATCTTTAATCATATGAAAATTGTCACTATGATTTATGTTTTAATATAAAGGAAAAAAAAGTAGAAACTAGAAAATTAAAAGACTTCACATTAACGAGAAAAATTATATTATTACGGCTTATAATTTGTTAGTTAACTAGGGACGGGCGGATGGAGATGTTTATATGTATGGAGGTACTAAATTGATTTTTGAGAAGATGACTTCATCTTTAGGAAAACTCATATGATAGAGTAATTCTTAATTAATATTTAAAAGAATTAATAGAAGACGTGAATTGAAAAGAACGAGTAAAATGTAAACCTATCCGACAAATGTCAACTTTCCTCAACAATCATCTATAAATGATATGCGACTTGACATTCTATCAGTTAATTATATCGAACGACAAGCGGTTATACATTGAAATGAATATAACTATACATTGAAATGAATATAACCATGCTAAATGATCATATCTCTCATTTTTTTAACCTAATTTTTTCGAGCAACAAGAAACTTGATATGAAAAATACAACTATTTGAAAAATGTTATCAATCATCAATTTATTTCTATATTTTTTTTTTTTTTTTACCGGAGAAACATCACCTCTCTAAATTTATTTTTCTATTACAATGATCAACGGGCCGGTTGACATTCAAAATGAATAAAACTAACCGAAAATGCAACACCTCATTGATCTATTTTTTTCTCTAATTTACATAACGCTATTTTTTTTTTTCTGAATGGATCATAATAATACTATAATCTTAAAATAAATAATTATATTACTATTGTTATTATTTTTTTAAAAAATATATAGTAAAAAGTGATTTCCGTCGTATTTCAATGAGCATTAAACTAGTTTTAAATATTAAAAGATTAAGACTTTGATTGAACATAATTCCCTTGATGGCAATTGCCACACCAAACAATTTTATGAACAACTTTTTTACAAAAGTAATAGAGGTTATTATTTCTTAAAATCCCCAAAGCTTTGTCTAATTAAAATCAATTAACCTACTTAATTCAATAGAAGGACTCTTAAATTAATAATAATAATAATAATAATAATAATAATAATAATAATAATAATAATAATAATAATAATATATTCTCCATACTCATTACAAAAAAATATATATATATACCTCCAATACTTATTATAAAATTTTATTTATATCATAAATATTTTTTTAGCAAATTTTGATACATAACGTGAAAAATTACAATCACATCCGTTAGAAATTAGAATAGGTAATGATGACTCCAATAAATACCTCTAATTAAACGAAGCAACTAAAAATTAAAATCTACCATCCTATATTATCATCATAAACAGCAGCATAATACCACCTCCATTTCATTCTAAACGTTTCTTTAATACAGTATTTTTGAGTATCGTGTCGAGTCGAGTAGAACGGGACTGAGGAAGTATAGATTATCAAAAAACGATTCTCTATCTCTAGGTACAATCTTTATTATTATACAATACACAAACAACCAAGATCTGCTTGAAATTTCAGGCACAGACGAAGAAAGCTAATGTGACACTATTGGTACAAATCCGTATAATTTATGCAAGAATCCATACTCGTAGTCGTAGCAATAAAATCCTACTATTCCTCTCTCTGTAGCTCATCTCCAGTTTATTCATGCATAGGAAAATTTCTGGTTTCTATAAACAGAGATACATAGTGGCAAAGTCAGCAGATACAAGCGTAGGGATTCAAGAAGCATGGCGGAAGGACAGTCTGCTTGGTGAATCGATTCTCACGATATGTTCATCCTCACACCCAGAATCATCACTCGACTCGTCTCTTCTTCCGTGGCTTTCATCACGAAGCAACTCTTTGCTCTCTGGTGCTTTGCGTACTTGTTTACTTTCTTGAATGTCAAATTTCTGCTGCAATGTATTCGACCCTTCTGATTTAACGGAGACCATGGGACGCTGTGTAGGAACTGAAGGAACTCTTGGATATGAGAGGCTGTGAGTTGGCTTTACTCTCGAATTTCTAGGGAAACTTCGAGTGCGCCGCCTTTTCAGGTTTACCTGATGACCAAACAACATTGTCATATAGGAATGGGTCCTTGTAGGAAGAAACTAAGAACCATCTAGTCCGTAGATCTTGACCAATTAGATGGCCAGGATTGATTTCTACGCTGAATAATGATATTTCTATACATAATATGCGTCTTTCATGATAATAAATTTTATATATTATAACAATGCATTTATATATTACGACAACACGTGTTTATGAAATCATAGATCAATAGTCCATATTAGTAGAGAGAGAGAGAGAGTTGTGAAACCTACCATGCTGCCGTAGATGCTTAGCTCCATGGCTCGTGCAGACATGTTGTTTTGTTGATGACCTGAAACTTCTCCATCACGTTGATTAGACTTGAAAAGATGTTCAGGCCAACTCATTAGACTACTATGCTCTCTACCAAGAGATCCCGAGTGACGGTCAGCTGAAGGTGATATTAGAGAAGATTGCCTTTTTAGAAGACTTCTACCAGCTTCAAATCCAGCAATATCAAATATGACTACCCTTGCCCTTGTCTCAACTTGATACACTGGAACTTGATGATAGAAACTTCCAGTCCTTGTGCCTACTAATACAATGCAGTACAAGATATTAGATATCGCTACCAATTGTAGATGAAATTTCAAGTGAAATATTGAAGCAACTTAATGAATCTTTTCAAGAGTTTTTCAATAAAAAAAACGTGCTGCTTTCAGCATACCAGAATTCTAAACATCAATCTGCCCCTCTTCTCTCGCTAATTTTTTTTTTTTTTTAAATTTTAAAATTTTGCTCTCATTGCATCCCCTACAAAATAAAATTGGTTTCCTTTTATCACTGGTTTCCCAAAAATTTGAGGGGTACAAATTGGCTTTCCCAGTTCAACAGTAAACATTGTTATTTCTCACCAACAGACTGTAACGCCATAAGAATTTTTCAAATTCCATGCGTTTCCTGTAACACCACTGATTAATCCTGAAGTACACCATAGACCCAATGATTAAGAACTATCCTTCTCTAAGACTTTAATATCCAATTAGTATACCAAAATATCAATTGGCAGATCAAGAGAAAAATTCAAGAAAATCAAAGGTGGAAAGCTCGAATAGCATGCTGAACAGAGCAGCATGAGTGACAGTTGGTTAGAAAGTGTAGCGCTGAAATATCTACCAGAAAAACGCAAATCTGACAAGTGCCAAGTATTGTACCTAATGATTCTGAATGGAAGGAATCTAAACGAGGCAAAATAGCTGCTGGAGCTGTAAGCATCTCTTCTAGTCCACCTTGCATTCTAACAAAACCTTCCAAAAGGAAACCGACATATTGAGGGAGCAATTCAAAACTCTCCCCACTGATGTAGATATTCATGACTGATCTTTCAGCAATAAGTGATCTCAAATCTTGCATTGACATTTTCTCGAAGATACGAGGAAGCATGACTTTGGCAAGAACAATTATACTTTCCTGCAGAAACGAGGCTACTTAGAACAACAGCTAAGGGAAAGCTCAAATGAATTCGGTTACCACTTGAAGCAAAGAGGATTTATACTGCTAAGATGAGGATGAAAAAATGAGCTCATGGATGTTCTGCTTATAGGGATGACAATATATGTTTTGTTGCCACTGCTAAAACATGAAGAAGTATGCAAACAAAGGAAACAGCATGCCAGAAAGACAACGAAAGGAAAAAAAGGTTATCAATACTTACCCGCCAAAAGAAATCTTCAACTACAGGATCAGATCTCAAAGCAGAAAGTATTTTTTCGGTCTCAATAAAGAAGCACAAGACCACAGAGTTGGTCACAATGTCACAGAAGTAGGGCTTCTCAGCAAGCACTTCATACAATCCCAGAGTGCTTCCATGAGTAAAAGTTGGGTGCAGTAAAGGCTGAGTACTTGTGTTTCTTGACCACTGCCAGGCACAGGTATTTCGCTCATGAGAAGATCAGAACAACATAAAAGATAAGGTAAGAGTCACAAAGAAAATATAATTTCTATATACCTTCACAACTCCATTTGATAATAACCAGATACCAGTCGGCTTCGATCCCTCCTTATAAAGGCTTGTTCCAGATAGTCTCATTATTTCTTTTGTAGATCCTGCTAGTCTCTCACGTGCTGTGGCTGGTAGTGCTCCCAACAGAGGATTCGCTGATATCAGATCCCTTATTTTAGGATTTTTCACCAAAGGTGGATTTCTCAGGAGTTTTTTCAAGTCAGTCTGCACAAAACATTAAGACTTTGTTTATCAAAATTTCTAAGAAAAACATTATAAAACGATGAGCATATGAAATGTATGATCATAATCTACCTGGACAGCATCATGAAGATGGATCATCTCCTTTTGTTCTAGTAAGCCTATCTTCTCAAGATTGTTAACATATTCAATCAAATGATTCAGCACCGAATGTGTAACTTGTCTTGTTTTCACAACACGTAGCACCTGAAGATTGTCACAAAATAAATTTCATGGAACATCATTGAGCAGCAAGCACTATGAATTTGCTTTTTATGTACCTGCGGAAACGTAACACGGACATCTTCTAAGAAGTTTCTTGCTTCCTCACCCTCTTGCTCACTTTCGCTGATGACCATGGCTGCAATCTCACTCTCTCCTATACAATCAATGCATGTATGAGAAATATCAAAAGAAAAACATACATTTCTTTCTAAAAATGTTTTAAGTCTATTGGAAGTGCTCTGAATATATAATTTGATCTATTATCTAATATAACTCTCTTACTAATATCATATTCAACCTAATGAAGACAAATTCTCCTCATATATCCAGACACAGTTTCATTTTCACACAAAAAGAAGTAATTAACATCCAATCAACAATCAAGAGGACAAGTATGCATGGATACCATCAACTGGAATTGTAAATAAAAAAGAAGCATACATAAAAAGCATTATGGAAGCAAAGAATCCTTAAAATTAGGGTGGTTTAAGTTATCCAAATCAGGTCTAACATGCAAGAAGCCAGCGATCATGAAATTCTTTTGTAGGTACATCTATTCAGCTCTATTAGGAGTCAAAAACCAGGTCTCGTGAACACATCTTCTAGGCCGGACATGATTTCTGAGAAAAAGGAAACAAAGACGATGAAGGGTAAAGCATGTAATTCCCAAAATGCGAAGACAAGTGCAGCAGAAAATTCTTACCAATGAATTCATGTATTTGCTCTCTAGCAATTCTATGGGAGCGAAGAAAGGCTGCGCAGATATTGCAAGCAGACTCTAGTCTTTCAACAGTAAAGTATGTAGCAAGCTTTTGAGGGACAATTTGTGATTGAAGAAACTTATAGTGATTTGGGATATTTACATAAGATTTTAGACCTTTCCAATCACACAAAGCTTCATGAGATACAAGGTCGATGGCTTCATCAACGGAACGCATCAGAAGATTCGCAGTAGTTTGGTTAATCCTTCCCTCATCAAGCATGACCCAGTAAGCTGCCTGAACACCTATAATTCCAGAATTCCTAAAATTAGACCCATAAAATAAAAAAAATAAAAATAAAAAAATAAAAAGAAGAAGATGCATCTGGTGGCACTCTGATTGTTAGATGCAAACAGGTCTTAGATATTATTTGACGATCAATTTTGTAGATATTAAGATTATATGTGTATACCCCTTCAGGAATACAATGCTCCATGGCCCACATGCTGATCGAATTGAGAGGTTTATGGCAGATATCATGTCTCTGTTTAAAAAGGTCTTCGAACCAATGATATACCATTGAAACGTGCATCTATTAAACCATGACCGAAATCAGACTGATGATACTGATTTACTATTACAAAAGCCCCTTCTTTAAGCCACTTCATTTTATCAAGGCGTGGGACTATGACGGGAAGTTGTCAGTTAACAGGTCAGTACATATACTAGATATACAGATTCTTACCATAAGCATTCCTGGCTGAGGATATTCAAGCGATCTTCAGCTATTTAAGTTGATACTAAAAATCCGCATAAGTAGTTACCTAGTCATTAATTGTTGGTATATTATCATTTGATATGTGCATCTTCATATTAAAAGAGTCTTTCTACGTCGTTCTTTCACATAACCTTGGTTTGTACATATACTTGAATTTCCAACAGATCTGATTGAATTAAAATAATCTTTCACTCCCTCCTTCCCATTTATAAAGAGATAAGTTGGACTGTCCCATTCATAATGGGATTTTCCCAAAATATAGATTTTTAGCCCCCAAAAAAATAATGATATTAAATCAAAAAAATTAATAAATTTTAATTATAAATCATTAAATTATGATATTCAAAAAAATTCTAATAAAAACTTTAATTTTTATAATTAATCATTAAATAATGAGTATAATCTATATAACCCACTACTAATCACCTCTGTCTTAATACCTGTATCACAAAAAATTTATCCCCTTATAAGCGGGACAGTGGAGTAAGAACTAATTATTTTACAAGGTACAAGTCTTGAGTTCTTAACCTCTGAGAACACAATTACAAGTATCATCTCGTTAGCTCAAGTAGAACTGAATGTCAATTCATCTACAACTTTTTTCGTCTCACTGAAGTGGCTACAATAGTTGCAATTTGCATATTTGACGTATAAAGAGATTATTAGAGAAATAAAGCTAATACTCATATAACTTATAAATTAAAGACATCAAGTCACAACTCACTATTTAAGAAGCGAACTGAAAATTTCTTTTGAACTCATATGGTTACTTACCATTCAAGAAGCGAACTCGAATATCTTTCAGATTCATATGGTAGGGAAGGTCATTGTTATCAGATGGAGAATGAGGGTGCATTTGTTCACCATCGACATCATTTAGGCTTGTTATGTATCTTTTAACAGTAGGCCAATCAGCCGGTCCTAGTTCTTCATCATCCCCAAGATAACCAAAGGCCTCTAGTGCTTTCTTTACCATTTCATACTTTGTGTAGTTCAATATACGTGTCTGCAATAAAATGATAATTAAAAAATATGTATTCTATTAAAGTATCAAGCGGAACAAGCCCCAATATATGGCTATAACAAGAATCACATTCCCATACACAACATTTATCCATATATAGTTACATACCATAAACAATCTTGAAAATCTTCAACAGATAAATTCATATATACAGCATATAAATTGAATATTTAAGAAAACAAGGAATCATTTGGAAATATTGAAAGGAAAGAATACAAAACCAAGCAATTCAAGATCTCATGCCTATTCCATAGTACTTGGGAAAATCCAGCTTTGAATCTGGTAAATGTACACACAAGATTGAATCTAATGCAAGAGCTACAAGCCATTTCACCAGAAAAAAATGGCAAATCCAAGGTGGTGGATGAGTTGAACTATGCATTGTGGCTATCATAATAGGGATTTGGTTAACTGCTAGAATTGCAAGATTAACATTGCATCATATGACCAGTGAATTAGATGACTTTTTGAATCCTTGGGCCAGAGTTTAGTAAGATTTCGCTACTCATTTGTCAATTTGTTTGATGTCATATTGTTTCTAATAATAGTAGTTAGCTTCATTTTACTTCAGTTATTAGTTTAAATAGTATAATTTAAGAACACCCGATTTGATTACTTATCAGCTAATTATTCACTAGTTCCCTTGGGAATTACTTAGGGCTGGGAATCGGTGCGGTTGTGGGATACCGAACCACAATTTTCGGTTAACCGCAACCGAAATCCCGCAAAAATAACAACTGATTACCGCACCGCATTATATTGCGGTTAACCACTCACCGAATTTTTTTTTCCGGTTCGGTGAATGTGTTAACTGAATTACCGAAAAAAATTTAGATAAGCAGACAATGAAGCATAAATTGTGTCCATTTATCTCAACCATTTATATTGGTGTCACCTTTTTCTTCTATATATTACAATCAATCTGAGGAAAACGACAGCTTATATCATTGATGAAGAATTGAAGATAAAATAATTAAATAATTTTATACAATCAACCGTTAGATTTAATTATGTGCCTCCAAATCCTCCTGAACTTTTTTCTGCAAATCTATTAACATAATTTATTTATTTTATCTACTGCATAAGCCTTACATAAAATTCTAAGAACTTGTACAAAAAAGTCAAATAACGACAAATGAAATGGTGAAACATTTCATATTCAGTCCAAAAATATTTATATACAGTAAGAATCAGTAAGTATTTTTAACATATCATATGACAGTAAGGCAGTTAAGCACCTGCACCAACATTTTACAAACTTACAGAACAAAACATAGCCTCCAACACAAACACACCTACATCACGAATCAAACATAAACACCAAGAAATGAAGAAATGCACAACCTCCATTTCCAAAAGTCCAAAATCCAAATCTTCCAATTTCCAAATTCCAACATCTAACTTAACAATTCAACGCAACAGATACAAGCATACATGCCATACAATTACTCGGTCCACTTTTACTACACATTTTTTGTAGTACAGTAGGGAAACAATAATACCAATTTGCTAAAATTCAGACAAGATCTATCAGGTCTTTCATTTATCAATATATATAAAACTTGGCAAAGACGAAGACCGAAACTATCAGCAAATAGTGGCATTTGACCTCAATTCTCATCACATTAAGTATAAAAGTTGAACGGAGATGCAAACTGACACAAAGATAGGACAAATGTACCTTCGCCGGTGAAAGCTTATTCATCTTAAGGAATTGTAAAACAAACTGTGTAGTAGATCCGTTCACAATAAGCGTAAGAAAAACAATTCCACCAGTAAAAAAGACAAACTGCAAAAGCAAGAGAAAGTACAGTGTATAATAAGACATACGGATATATAAATGCACATTCAAATCATTTGCAACACATATATATTTGGAGAGATAGAGAAAGAGGGAGGGGGCAATGCTCTCCTGTATACCTGACACGGGCACCTCAGTGAGCACCTTGTGAACTTGATGCTAAATAAATCATAATTTCAAAGCAAAATATCACTAGGTACTCACACTAGGTGTGTAGGATAGCATTCCTCTCTCACTCTCTCTCTTTCTCTCTCTCTCTCTCTCTCTATATATATAGATAAATAGATTGATAGATACACCATTTGATCAATAAATATATACTTCACTGCATTAAGGTTTTATCATGAGGATTCTAGTATGACATACCAAAGTTCCAGTATCAGGAGTGATATATGGCGAGTCGTCACTGGAACGCTGAAACACCAATAGCACTCAAAATAAGATGATAACTAAATTTGGGATACAATAGTAAGTTGGAGAATTGGGTTCAGAAATCACGGAATAATTAGTAATATTTAAGAAATCGTTAATAGCTAATATTAAAAAAAGCAAGTAACGCATAAACATTTTAATTATGGACGCCTTCTGAACCTGCATTATTTACAGCACAAAGACAGCTAGTATTGGAAAGCGATGCAGAACAAACAAAGGAAGTTTCACAAAACTGAAACTTTCACTGATAATTAGTACTTGTATTTACCTTCACTTAGAATCTATCTGCAGTACTTTCCACTTACTGGCCCTTATTCTAATGAACCAAAACTAGATTATATGAGCTACAACCTACAAGTATTGTGTTGGGTAATAGAGACTGATAAGCATGGTAAGCTAAGCTCCTATTTCCCAAATGGGTACTTTAGTATAATTTATATTAGAGTTAATTCATGTGTTATAAATACCCCTGCATAGTCACTATAATTTATTTCCTGTTTTCAATATTTTTCTCTCAATTCCTAGCATATTGATCGTGGTAGGAAAAAGACGGACAAAGCTGAAATTCATAGCTTTAGATATAAAAACAAAACCTTTATTAAAAGTTAGATTGGGAGGGGTCAATCAATGAAGGTCATAGAACTTGCCTTCAGTGAGAGCGACAGTGACAGTGCTACAGCCCCACGCAGGCCAGACCAGACAAGAATAATGGCTTCTCTCCAGTCCAGACCATAACCAAAATATTGCAGAAATGGAAACAACACTCCAACTACGACCACCCTAGCTACTTGAACAAACACATACAGAAGGACCAGATAACCCCAAGAATGTTCTGCGAGAAAATAACCAAATAGTATAAGTTTAAGAACATATATATAGAGAGAGATAGGTGCTCACAATCTCTAGAAAAGATGAGTAGTGGATCCGCCACTCATGAAAAATAACTAATCAATTTTGATTGTATTCATTCCATATTAGTACCCTTCTTCATTCTTGCACTTTCTTTCTAAAAATTATTAATTTCTAATGCTCGAAAGAAAATTTGGTATCGTTAAGCTCTTGAATGCATTTGTTAAAATCGAGATCAAAACATAAAAATATGAGTTGTATGTTTCCAATTATCTAGCATAATCAGCAACAATTTGTGATGAACATCTATTGTAATAAAAGTGATGATGCATCAAAATTTTCCACCATCTTAAGAGAAAGAGATGACATTACTAACAAATCTCAATTACGGATACTGCATCAGATGGAGCTAAAGGGCAAGAAAGATATATTCATGAAGTTACAAAGATCCCGATCGTGCATGTACCAAGAAGTTATCGAGAATAATGTTGGGTAGATAATTTGGGTTGTGGAGCCTGATGAAGAACTTGAAGAACAAGTAATCTTGGAGATCAAAATTTCCTTTGTAGAGTTTAATTAGGTTTTCTTTTTAGAGTCTAATTAGAACTTCTCCCTTCTTATATATACCTCTTATTGTAATTGTATAGTATGTTTAGACTACAGATCAGAGTGGATCAGAATAACACAAAGATCAAGTTAAGTTAGAAACAAATCATTGCAGATCAAATACTCTCTAGTGAAGAAAGTGTGGCAGTGCCCCCAGAAGTAGTTACGTTGTGATGTTTTACAATTATTTTTCCGTCGTATTCCTAACAAATTAGATGCTATCCATGCATAATTGATAATTAGGTTACCCCCTAAGGTGATAAATTCAAAAGTCCACCAAACAATAATTTATATTTGAATTAGCTCCAAAGGTATTCACTTAAAAATGTGGTTACTTCCACAAACAGAAGCATGCTAAACTAGATATAACAGAAATTAATTGCATCTTTATATGCTATATTATGTCCCTCGCGTGTTGTAACAAATGCTATCATCATGCCAATAGATAAATTTCGTGTTAAGGATGTATCATTCAATCGAAAAAAATTGTCTCCAATGAACCATATCTTGATAGATGAGTAGATGACTAATTGAAAATGAAAGAGTCCGTGGTTTTAGTGTTACTGAATTGTGAAACATGGATTCATGAATTTGCTTTGTCTGCAAGTTAAGAGAGAGAAGATAAATTACCATGAGTTTTAAATATGCTGTCGTTGCTGAGAATACTCTCAGCTATAACTACACCACTGCATAGGTAAAAATGCCATTAAGATCATGACAATACAGTAAGATGCAAATCATGCAATGCAAGTAAAGCTAGTAAGAAGTCTAATCTAGATTTTTGACACACAAAAACCGCAAATATGGCAGACAACCAAGATCTTCCATCGCACAGAGTATACTTCCAATTTTTCTCATCTAAATTGTAAAATAAATAAAATCGACTCAAATGAAGTATATTTTCAATTTCTTAAAATGTACAAACTAAAAAAAATGAAAAAGCTAAAAAGGGTCAGTTAGTCCTTTGTGGTTTTGCTTTCCAGTTAAGTTCAGTTGTAACCTAAAAATAACGTAAACAGAAATGAATATAAAGCAACCACCACTTTCCTTACACCAGATAAGAAAAGTATACTTCCTTACAGTTTTATAATTTGATTCTTTTGAACTTTATGTGAGCTGCTAGCCAAATTAATTGTATTTTTGTAGTTTCTAATTGGCTGGCTCTGCGTTGATGCCCTCCCAGCAATCACACACACGACTAGTGAACCCGACTCTCCATATAAGTATGATATTGTCCACTTTGGATAGAAGCACAAGATTGAGTGATTTTTGCTTTTGGGATTCCCCATAAAAGGCATCATACTAGAAGGAAATTTGTACTCTTAGTACGATCCTTTGCATATATTTCTAGCGTGGGGCTTTGTTGGCTGACCCTAACAATTCTCCCCTTAAACCCTTAAACAAAGTACCACCTACCCTACCCCCCCCCCCACCACATTGACATTCTTCCCATCTTCCAGAAAATTAGAAGTTTCAATTTCTTCAGGCATAATGAATTTTATTATAACCAAATGAGTGAGAGGGGCATGGGGCATGGAGTTGAACCTATAAAAGGAGCATAAATTACATGAGAATGGCAAAGCATTCTTACCTTAAGATGAAGATTAAAGTATTAGCGATATAGGAAACCATTTCCCTGAAACAAAGTGCACACCGAATAAAAAAGTAATTCTAGAATTGCTAGAAATAGTTAAGCATTTCAAAATGTGCAAGTACCATGCCATATAAACATACTACGTGAAAAGGATAGAGCTATAAGACATCAACAAAATCCAATAGGGTGCTCGCATTTCTAACTCTAATGTTTTTGAATGAGACATAGTTTAATCATCATTTCGAGTAACATTCATTTGATAGAATCAGTAGGTTGGGCTGTCCTAAATCACCAAGTATTATCCATCTCTGCATGTTTCGAAATATGAGAACTGTGTGATTTTATAATTCCCCTTTTCAGGCCACTTTCCAGACAAGTGTTTATTTATTCAATTTAATAACATAGAAATCAAATAATTAACCACAAAATTGCGTACAAACATTTAGAGCGAAGTTAAAAGAGCCAAATTTTAATTATCTTTCAAATTTTCTTGGCAACACAATTCAGATTTTAACAAAGAGCTTATTCAAATGGTTTGTACAACTGACTATTTCCAAATACTAAATATAGTCATCGAGCAGAAAATACCAAAAATGATGTAAGCTTTGCTGGCTTTCCCCCTTAAAGGCAGTCCGAGCGACAGCAGAGTAGAACCTGTCCATGCATCTCACTTTAGGAGCTGTTTATGCAAGTAGTAGGATCTATCTTATGGAAATTAAGATACCTACATCCCCAAAGTCATGACAGCCAAAACTCCAGATATTTCAAGTCCTTCTTGAGCCTGTCAACAGTGATCTGCACTCATTATGATCATATGAAAGACAATGATAATATATGATCATTTAATTATAACAAAAATTAATAGAACTCTCAAGTGTCTTATTCAGAGGATATATAGCATGTTTATTTTTTTATTTCTTTTTGACAGAGAAGAAACAAGGCAAAACATCCAGAATACTTAACCCATCAATCACTTCAGATTTCTGATCTTTGTTCAGGATTCTTTCATTTCACCATTTGAATTGACAAAATGTTCTGGTGGTTTCATCAAATAATTCTAAATTTCATGCTTTAGTCCTCCAGCCGCAATTGCAATTCAAAATCCGTAAAGTGTTATAATTATCAAAAGTTAGCTCAAACTTGCAGGATTTTTCTCAATCACTAGCTTGAAAACTAGTCATGTTTTGCATAATCTGGTTCAAGGATCAAAGCATTGTGATATTAATATGATGATAAAAATACAAAGGAAAAAAAGGATGTCTATGTCAATATCAGAAGACTGGATTTAGTTCAATTAAAGGAGGAGAATGGGCGGGATTAATTCATTAATACACTAATTAGATATAAGGGGAAAAATATCGTCTCAGTAAGGGTGGGTTCACCATACAGCAGGAACCACATGTGGGGTGATGGTAAAGACACTGAACTCTTTTGGGTCCTCAATTTGTTTTAGAATGACGGTAAAAGTAACATTCCTGAATGCATATCTGTTTTCAGGGACAGCTGAAGGATCTTTATGCACATCAGTAGAATGTAATCAGTTTCAGTTATTAGTACATCACTATCAAGATTCAAGAATACGCGACATGAATTGTCTAAAATCAATTAATAGTGTCCCTCAATATACACTTAAAACAAATTCAGCACATTAAACCAGCAATTCATCTATAAGAGTATGAAAAGAGAACTTCATAGGCAACACAATACACCCAGGTCAACAAATAGTATCTCATAATTAATAACACACAGATTTGGTAAGGTACATACAGTGAAAAACGCTAGGTAGCTCACAGCAAGTGTGAGAGAAATTTCAATAACAGTGTCATTGAATATAAACCCCAGCCACAAGACAGATGCTATTCCAAAAGCAAGGCCCATAGCCACACTGTCAAATGGGAATAAGCGATTAAAAAATATACATCGAATATATTTGTCTGCTAAAAAAGTACATGGACTTACGCTCCAAGAGTGACTTGTGACAAAAATTTGACTAAGCCTCCCCAATTAAAACTCCAGCCAAGAACCATTCTATAAAACAATTGATAGACCACGATTGCTGTCCTGAAATGAAATATCCGTACAATCAGATAGGTAAGAGATGAAACTTAGTTATTGCTATTTCTATGTTAACCATTCAAATGTCAGAACAGCTAAACAAAATCTCTTGACAGATATGGATAAAAAAATTATTGATAACTATACCCGTCATTCATCAAAGACTCTCCTTCAATAATTGTACTCAATTTTTTGCTAGCTCCCAGATCTTTCAGGAGGGCTACAACAGCCACAGGATCAGTAGCACTCAGGAGACCACCAAGCAGTAATGATGTTTTCCAGCTCCAGTTATACGGGAAAGCAAGCTACAGGTTTTCAATATTCAGAATAATAAAGATGACAAGCTAATATCAAACAATCAGAAGCTTCAAACCTTCAAAGCAGCCCCAAGACAAAAGGTTGAAATGAGCACTCCAGGGACAGCAAGTATAAACATTTGTACCATGCACCTCTGTAGTGAGTGAGAAAAACAAACAGAAAGACACTTATTCTAAGATTCTAGTCATAAGAACAATCATAATATTGATTTACAAGCAGAAGGTGATCACAGTAGGTCGGAAAACTCATCTATCCACATCACACCTAACATTACTTGTTCAGTCAGTATAGTTAGCCAATAAATGAAAAACCCAACTAACTATCATTTAGTTACAGGAAACAGGGCTTTTAAGATATTCAAAAATAACTCCTGGTCGTGTGCATGTATTGGCCTAGCGGAGGGGGTTATACCTGAGACCTTGAGACCAAAGGTCTCAGGTTTGAGTCCTCGTGGCATGGTCAATAAATTTCATGTTAACCATTTAAAATATATATATATATATATACTCCTGGTCAATGTTTACACTTCGGAAAATGTGAATTGTGGGGGTAGAAACATATACCGATGCTAGGGCAAGATAACAAACTGCAAGAAGATTGACTACGGCTACTGCTCTTACGATAGGATCAAATCTTGTCACCTAGAGATGCAAGAAGCAGGTTGTGGTCTTACACATAGTGCCGTGCCAGAAAACAGAACACTTGTTATTTGCATATGTGGTTATACTAAGAGAACTCAAGGTTGAAGTTTATAAGCCT
Source organism: Mentha longifolia (assembly GCA_001642375.2). Lineage (NCBI taxonomy): Eukaryota > Viridiplantae > Streptophyta > Magnoliopsida > Lamiales > Lamiaceae > Mentha > Mentha longifolia. The sequence goes on from CM038113.1 coordinate 30,488,759, forward strand.
CATGTTGCAGCCATCAGTATAGCTAAAAAATCATCAAATAACACAGAAATTGAAATTGATATTCACTTTATTTTAGAGAAAGTCAACACTAAAATCATCCATATAGCGACTAGACAATGGATTGCCCATGCACCAAAGCAAAAGAGTCAAGCTTTGATGAATTCAACTTTAACTTGCGTTGACAAGACATACAACCCAGATTGGCAAGGAGCATAGAAATTAAAATTTAATTATGTAAATGGGATAGAAGATTTGTTAGATTTTATTTAATATATGTCTTTCTGAATATATGAAAAATCTAATATATGTGATTAACGGTTCTAATTGAGTTCCTGATTTGTAGGATTTATGTTAATTTAGTATGACAGCTACTTGTTCGAATTTGTAACTTTCACCATCAATAATATGAAGAAAATTCAGTCAATGAGAAATTCTGCATAAGGACCTTTATCTGGTGCACTTCCATTGAAAATGCGCTCTCAAAGAGTAGTGCGGGAAGGAACACAGCCAACAGAAGATCAGGATCAATATTAGCCCCTACACAAGGAACAAAAAGACACCTCCATAAGTGGCTGACAGATACATTTTTCTTTTCCTCATAGCCACTTTTATGAACTGCAAAGAAAATTCTGAGAATATTTACTTACATAGACGAATCCCGTCGCCAACCCTTCCCAAACGATGATGTGTTCCATATTCTGTGAACAAATGCATATAAATCAAAACTTGACTTTTTCTGTCCTTGATGGACTATCGGTAGTTAATAACAATATAAGCTTTTAATGAACCATAATTCACTTATGTACATAAAAGAACCTCTCAAGCATGAGAGTAGAAGAATAAAGTATAATAATTGCAGATAAATGCAAATCAAAAAAGTCAATTGCTTCCCAAAATCAATTCCTGGAACAAGAGAGAGAGAGAGAGAGAGAGAGAGTAAAATAACAAAATAGAAAATCTTCTTGTGAAGTTCAATATATACCACGAGCTGTAATATGGAAGGTTGTTTGTAGTTAACTGCCCTCTTGAGAATTTAGTCTTCATGTAGTCACATTGCAAAGAAAATTCTTGCACGTGTATATAGGATTATTCTGCTAGTAGAACAGTTGATAATTTGTTTCTAGGACAGGCTGGGAGGAGCAGATAAATATGCCCGGCCCAGCATCAGTATATAACAGACAACAACAACATTAGTATACAACAGACAACAAAACTTACGCAGACTCTGTCTTCTATCATGGCATAAGCTAAAGAATGTGAATGGTCATGGTGCCAAGTGTGAACATGCTTGAAATTCTGTTTTTATGGAGTAACTGTATTTCTGAAACTGAAATAACTTGAGATTATTTGGAGAGTGTTGTTGCACCAAAATCTATGTTTCTATTATTGTCCCTAAATCATGAGAACCAACAATCGATGCTAATAAGTAATGACTGACTACCAAATCTCTTCAGCATATGCACCCATCATATATTCATATCTCAAAACCAAGTCATACTCCCTAACTTAGTAGGCAATATAGTAATAAGTACAATTGCGCATAGAATCCCCATGAAAATTATTCCAGTGCAAATGCATGAGAAGAAATTCAGAAGGAAAATTATTCAGTTGCTCAAATCCATAACCAAGGAATGGCCAGGACATAGTTGCATTGGCAAATCAACAGCCAGAAAAATCATTTGGATAGAGGTATCTTCTTACAGGTCTAATTCTAGTTCTTAATCAAATACCGATTTTAACTCTAAACACCGGTTCTTTGATTAGTTTGTCATCTGACTCGTCTCTGATGTGACTTTCTCCTTTCATATCATCTATCGGACATGGATCCTCTCATAAGACCAAGTGCACCAAATAAAGCTTCATATTCATAGAGCCCTACCCTAGCTCAGTATTACATCGTCAACTTAGCATAAACAATGTCCCAACGGATGACAAAAATCGCATGCATAAATAAAACAAACAAAAAAAGATACCAATGACAATTTTTTTTTCGTAACAGCACAGATACCAGAAGAGTAGTGCAAGTAGTGCAATTATTATTATTATTATTATTTTTGCATAGTTCGATTGAGTAGCAACTTAAACCTAAATAAAAAAATGGAAAAATACAGACGAAGTATCAAGCATATCGCGCCAAGTAGAGGTCAACTTAAACATCAACTGGAAAATAATAAATAGAGTATAACGCAGCAACAAACCTAAGACGCCAAGTCCGATGCCGAGAACAAGCAAAGCGACAGTGTAGGGCACGCGCGTCCCCCTGAGAACGTGCCTAGACGCTATCCCCAACACCAAGCTGATCCCGACGAACAGCACCGCGTCAGTGGGATTACCGCCGGATGCAGATTCCTCTTCCAGCACTCTCAGCGGCAACGACCCCGTTCCAATCTCCAGAATCGACGCCATGATTCACTTCAAACTTGGAGAGAAATCTCTCTCATGCAATCAGTACAGTAGCAACTCCAACTCCGCGAAATCAAACTTCATCCTCCACCGATTAAAGCGTATTTCGCCAACTACGTCGATCAATTGGTGGTGGTGGAAGATTTAGAAGGATCGATCGTTAGGGTCCTTAGGGAGTGGTGATGTGAGGAGAGATGCTGAACTAAAATTCTAAGTATCGAACAAGTGGAAGTGGATCTGGTGTGGCTGTAGTTGTGACACTGCTTCTGAAACCTGAATCTAATTTTATACTCCTTTTATGATTTTTTTTTTTTTTTTTTTAAGGGATTAACTTTTATGATTAATTAACTAATATGATGATAATGGCGCTTTTAATTTAGGATAACCCTTAAAATAGCCACTTTGATATAAAAAAACTCAAATACTAATGACTCATATAAAAAAACACAAAAACTAGTCACTTTTACCAATTACACGAATATATGATACGCGACTCATGTATTCGTGAAAATTCACCTTAAATTCACGAATAATATACGAATACATGAATACGACTTATGTATTCGTGAAAATTAACCTTGAATACACGAATACACAACTCACATATTCGTAAAAATTAACCTTGAATACATGAGTGGCTAATATTTTTATATGAGTGGCCAGACTATATTAAAGTGATTTTTAGGGATTAACTCTTTAATTTATTCAAGGAGGATTATTTCTTATTCATATTATAAAGGAAACTAGTGTAGTGCCCGTCGAAATTCAACGAAAGTCATTTTATATCGTAAATTTTGAGTAAAATATTTTTTTAAGAGTATAGCTAAAATGATCGTAATATAACAATTCATTGCAATAATTGTTAGGATTAAAATTATATTGGAAAAATTAGGTGTATAAGAGGTAAAATTTGTAAAAAAATTTGAAATGAGACTCATGAAGTGGGACATATGTAGTATTTAATTTTTTTTTATGTCAAACAACTCATTGCTAAGGTAATTATAGTTGAAAAGTTGTACTCAGTTTAAACGTCAAGCTGTTCGTTAATCATTGAAAAACAAAAAATAAGTCAAGAGATATAATATTTCCGAAGTCATCCGTCTTTCACATTAGCAAAAAATTATTAAGGTCGGGAATATATGTCATTTCTCGAGTAGATTAATTAAATTTAAATTTTAAGTCGTCCGTTGTTCGATGTAATTGAAAGTAGATCAAGGAGATTTTACAGGCAGTTGTACTCATTTAGATTGTCAATTTGCCTGTTATTTGGGTGTTTGTTGTAGGAGACGGTGAAAGTTCATTGGGTTAAGGAGGGTTGTTATTTCTTAAAAATAAACTAATGGAAAATTGAATTTAAATTTTCATCTTTTAAACTCAAATTGGAGAGAAATAATAAATTTTGAATGTGACATCTCATTTCATAAGTATTTCCTAACTGATGAAGTTTTATAAGCAATCGATGTGAGACAGTTAAAATTAAATAGAATTAATATAGATTAGCTCAGAAAAATATGTCATTTCTCGAATAGTTTAATTATGTTGCAAAGAAGTAGAACTTTTTTTTTAAGTTGTACTCGATTTAAATGTCATGTCACCCGTTGATTATCGAAATACAAAAATAGGCCAACAAAGAAAATATTTCTGACATCAGCCGTTGTTTACATAAACAAAAAAATTAGGTCAGAAAATTATGTCATATCTCGAACAGTTTAATTCAATTTAAATGTTAAACCGCTCGTTGTACAATGTGATTGGAAATGGGTTAAGGATATTTTTTTGAGCAGTTGTACTCATTTCGAAATCGAGATTTTACATGTCAAGCTACCCGTTGAATATCGAATTGAAATGAGACTAATGAAGTGAGACAAATGTAGTATTTATTTATTTTTATCTCGTTTGTTCAATATAATAACAGATGATTATATGGTTCTTTTCAAAAAAAATTATCTTCTTGTTGGATTGCAAGGGAGTAGAATTTAAAAATTTTAAAAAGATGTACACGATTTACATGTCAAGCTGCCTGTTGATTATCGAAATAACTAATATTTATGAATACAAAATTAGGTTAGGAAAATATATCATTTCTCGAGTAGTTTAATTTAATTTAATTTAAATGTTAAGCCACTCATTGTTCGATGTAATTGAATATCAAATAGAGATTTTCTATTCTTAAATTTAATTTAAATTATTAAAGACGACTAATTTTGAAAGGTGATATCTCTTTTTTATAGGGGTTTTCTGTTGATGAAATCTTATAAATAATCGATGTGGGATAGTTGAATTGAAATAAAATAAATTATAAATTATTAACCCAAAGCTATGAAAATTTAGGAAAAAATAACAAATTATTATATCAATATGTATACCTATTATATATTTCTATTGTCCTAATGTATAGGCTTAAGTGATAGTGGATATTATTAAATTTTCTATAATATATATTTTAATATTTGATGCATATCTATATGTGGATAAATTTTTTAGATAAAATTTATTCTTTGATCAAATGTTTTCGTAATATATATAAGATAACTATTGCCACTATGGATAATATTAAGTTTTTTTATAAAATAGAATATATATATATATATATATATATATATATATACATGTTTATATAATAAATTAAATGATTGAGCATAAATAATCGAGTATATATAGGTGATTTAAATTATGAGACTTCTATTTAAACTGAAATTATATGAAAATATATATTAATTGGATTAAAGTATTAATTAATTAGATAAAATTATGAGAATTTAACAAAATAATAATGAAAAATCAAGATAAATTAATATTTATTTTGCTATTAGATATAGATAGATCATTAGATAATTGCATACTGACTCGGGTATTGCGTGGCGTCATCAGTTTTTTGCTTTCTTCCTCTTTGTTTTCTTCCGCGTTAAATAATTTTTCTAGCCCGACCTATCATAGTTATGGTGATTATGTGGCCCGAAATTTTCCAACAATATAAAATTGATCCAACTTTGACATTATAATAATTTTAGGTAGTAGTAGTAAATAAATCCCAAAGACTATATTTATCAATGACCGAAAGCATGGTGGTCTACTAAAAACAAAAAAAAAATAGTTAAAAAAGAAAATCAAAAAGAAAAGAAATTAAAAAAAAAATTAGTAAAAAAAGAAAAGAAATAGAACAACCCGATTGTTGGAACAACCCATGGCACAACGTGGGTCATCCATTGGCTTTTCTGATTGGTTTCAATAACTTTTAGGATATAAATCTTATAATAATAATAATACATATAAATTTATATTCAAAGAAAATAAAAAAAATATGCCAAAGTTTACGTTTTAAAATTCTCTATAAATAGACACCAATATTATTATACTTTTTTGAATCACAAAAAAATATAATTTTTTCTTATCTTTTTTCTATCATTTGGTATTTTATTGGGAGATTATAATTTACAATTCTGTATTATATTTCTTGTAACTTTTGTTGTCTTATAATGATAATAATACATATAAATTTATATTGAAAGAAAATAAAAAATATACCAAAGTTTATGTTTTTAAATTCTCTATAAATAGACACCAATATTATTATACTTTGAATCACAAAAAATATATTTTTTTCTTATCTTTTTTTATCATTTGGTATTTTATTGGGAGATTATAATTTACAATTATGTATTATATTTCTTGTAACTTTTGTTGTCTTATATAAGTTTTAAATATAATAAAAGTTAATTATATAAACACATAATATTCAAAAATAACATGTAAAATAAATTATATTTTATATAAGGTTGGGTCATTGATAAAGTATATAGGTTGTGAAATTGGGTTGGGTTGTAGATTGTGTAGGTGGAAGAGAGAGAAATTAATATTTTATTTATAGGTTGTGTTGTAAAAGGTTGTTGCTAAAGATAGTCTAAGGTGCAAGTCTCAAACGCATATATCACCTAGCGTAATGTTCAAGCCGTATTTCAACCTATTGTGCATTAAGTGAAGCAAACTCACCCCTCCGTCAAATTCCACTACACCACATCACTATCACTAATTAATGTTAATTAATGCTTACAATATATATTCATTATTCAATCAATTTTGAATCATTATCAACTACATTATGGTCATCTATAAAATTATAAATATGAATATGTATATATTTTTTTTATTAATTTTAATATGTGTTTCTTAAATTTTTATGAACCTATACTATACAAATCATGGAATTATATATATATATATAGATGATGTGTTACTCCCTCAATGGTGGTCAACTCCTTAGGCACATTTGTCGTTTCATCACTTTCGCATTACTTTATTCGGTTTTTTCAATTGTTTTATATTCTAGTACCTTAGAAATTAATATATAAATCATAAAATTTAATAAATAAATAAAAATCAAAGCTCAATTTATTTTATTAGTCATTTTTTTGAAGTTAAAAAATAAAAAAAATAATTGGAGCTTTGATTTTTTGATTTTATAATTTCTATATTAATTTCTAAGGTAATTAGAATATAAAACAATTGAAAAAATTGAACAAAGTAATGTCAAAGTGATTAAACAACGTAGGTGCCCACGAAGGTGAGCACCGTTGAGGGAGTAGCATATATATATATATATATATATATATATATGTATATGTATATTAATAGATATAGTCACACATCAGAGTTCGCTCGAAAGCGTATGAAACTGGTGAATTAGATTTCTTTAAACAATCTCAAAACCACAGAATAAATCAAATAGAAAATTAAACAATGTCTTATTTAGGAAATTTTTTAGGTCACAAATTAGAAAAGTGACCAAATATTACAAATAGCATAAACTACCCTATAGTTCAAAAACTTGAAAAAATAGGATTAATAGGCGAAGATATCACTAAAACAAAAATAAATTATCTAATAAAACAAAATATTAAGAATCCTGATAAAAGGATTATTACAGCAAATATAGAATACTCTCATCTTGATAGAGAAGAATTCAAAAACAAATTCCAGAAATGTTAGAACAAAAATTAATTAGCATATTAAAAAGTCCACACAGAACATCAGCCTTTATAGTTAGAAATCATTCAGAAATTAAAAGAGGAAAAGGAAGAATAGTTTATAATTATAAAAGATTACATGATAACACAATTGATACAATTGATGATGGTTATAATATTCCATATAAAGATAGATTAATTAATTTAATCCAAAATAAAAAGATTTTTAGTAAGTTTGACATCAAATCAGAATATAATCAACTACAATTAGAAGAATGGTTTAAACCATGGACAACTTTTACCTGTCTAGAAGGACATTTTGAATGGAATGTTTTAAGCTTTGGCTTAGAAAATGCTCCATCAGTTTTCCAAAGATTTATGGACTCTATCTTTCTAAAATATGAGTTCTGCTTAGTTTATATAGATGATATTCTTGTAGCAAGTAATAACATTAAAGAACATGAATACCATTTAGAAAAAAATTTTAGACTTGCCTTTAAATTTTGTCTTTTTCGGCCAATTGTAAATTAGTGTCAACTAGAAATAGTTAGTGTCGGTCCCGAAAACTCGCTTTAGACACGATTTATAGTGGTTCGGAGCAACTACTCCTACGTCCACTCTTATCACCATGAACTTCACTCAAATCTGTGAGTTTATGCGATAAGCACTCATTAACCTATGAGTTTATACAATCGGCACTCATGGGCCTTACAACTTTTACAAACTACACTCTCAAACTTGGTTTGGGTTTGGGTTTGTGTTCGTATAGTTTCCAACTAATGAGAAATCCTTTTACAATGAAGCATAATGTAGAAGGCTGAGATTTCTCTCTAAGGCTTATGGATATAGAAGTTGAAGCCTTATTGATAAACTAGAAGGTTGAGATCCAAAGATCTATTTGGGAGAGATGTAGGATGGTTTCTACTTTGTTTGCTTGCTCTCTCTACCATTTTTATATTATGTAGCTTGAACCTTCTATTTATAGTGAGGGAAAAACAAATCTACCTGTTGGAAAGATAGATTGCGTGCACCTCTCGCCATGTCCAATCCGAATCATAACTTTTACTATTTAGCGCATAGTCTTAGGATAATAGTTGTTGACTTGTCAGTCCCTAGTCATGCGCATTCGGCGATTGGACGGTCCACCGTTCTTTTGAGCAATCAGAAGCGTACACGTGGTCTGGCAGCTGGCACGTCTCACCTACTTGTCAGACGCTTTGGCTCAATGGTAGTCTGCTTTGAAATTACAGTTGAAGCGGCTAAGGGTGGAGACGCTTTGCGTAGTGAAAGCGAGCTCCTTCACACTTAATCTAAGCACGCTCTTCGAGCTGTTCAGTCGCTCTGCTTTCATGTGGCTTTGTTGTAGACGCTTTGTTCTCACGCTTTGGTATTGGACCGCTCTTGAACTGGAAGCGCGCTCCGACTTTCCTTCACGCTGGCACCCCGGCTTTCTTTCACGCATGCGCTCTGGCTTTCCTTTACACAGGCGCTCCGGCTTTCCTTTACACAGGCGCTCCATGCTTCTGACCTTAGAGACGCTTTGAACTAGGAAGCGTGCTCTGGTCCAAATGACTGCTTTGGCCTGGAAGCTCTCTAGCTTTCCTTTTGCCAAACGCTTTGACGCTCTCACTTAGACTCTAAAATTACACTTCAACATATAGAACTCCTAACAGATGAGTTCTTCTAATACATTAAAATGTACATTTCGACTTTAGAGTTGGATCATCAAATGTTGGAAATATTCTATTCAAAGTCGAGTTTTTGGAATCGAATCAAAACACAATCTTTTATTATCAATTTGATTCAAATTCCCCCTTACATAATACATAATATCCTAACAGTTAGTCAATTAGAAATAGTTAGTAATAGTTTCTTTATGTTTTCCTATATAAAGAGCTTAGCTCTTATTGTAAAAATACACAACCACACACCTACACATGCGCATCAATGAAAAGAATGTGTTTCTAATTCCTCTCTTTCTTAGTTTCTAGCTTTATAGTTAATCCTTCCTAGTTCATATAATATATCCCAAACAAAAAAATAAAAAAAACGTTGTGCATACTTCTGTCTCTGATCAACCTGGATTGCTGCCCTAATTGTGAAAGCTCTCTTGTCGTAAGATCATCTTCTTACATATATATATATATATATATATATAGAGAGAGAGAGAGAGAGAAGATCTGCTGAGCGACCTTTGTAGGCGAAACCGTGGGCGACAAATTATGTGGCATTACACATCATCAATTTATATATTTGTATATTTTATCAATATTCTTTTTTCCTTTTCTCTTTGCTTGGGACTGCCAATGCATTTATTCCACTCCCTATTTCTTTCTCACTGAATGCAATTTTCTCTTTCGTTTTTTTTCTCTCAATCAAAGGATGGTGAAAATCAAAGAATTAGAAGAAAAAAAAAATCACGTACGTATGCTATTGATTTTTTTAAAGTAAAATTTTATTAATTTTTTTTGTTAATTTCAATTGTAATTAATAAATACTTTATAAACCATCATTGTAATGCATAAACCCTAATTGAATATTCATAAACCCTAATTAAAAATGCATAAACCCTAATTGGGAATTTATAAACCCCAATTGTAAATACATAACCCCTAACTGAATATTTATAAACCCTAATTATGAATGCATAAACCCTAATTAAAATTTATAAATCTCGATTGAAACTAATATACTTTGTTGATATCAATAAACTATAAAGGAAAATTAAATAAAATATATTAATATATATAAAATCAAATATGAAAAAAGAAAAGAAAAAAAAGAGACGTGCATGATTGGAGTGAGAAACGCAGAATATTACCAAAAAAAAAATGATACAGAATTAGAGATTGGGCTGATGTGGCAATCGCTCAAGTAAGTCGCTCAAATTCTATCGCCTAGCATATCAATTTCCTATATATATATATATCTATATACATATAGGTTGGTTCATATGTTAATAAATCTTGGTGTATTAAAAAAGAATGAATCTGGACCATTGATCTTAATCAAATCTATGGCTTTCATTGATTTAAGCATGGTTTCAAAGGGCAATAAGCATGTGTTTCATTTAAGCATGAATTGGTACATTTAAAAGCACAATTATCTAATAAGCATAATTGTATGCACATTTAAGCATAGTTTTGTACACCTTTAAGCATTTTTAACATTTTAACACGTCAGGATTTATTAACACACGAACCGTTCCATATATATATATATATAATAAATATTTTATAATTTGATTTAACATGTGTTTCTTAAATTTTTATGAACCTATACTATTTATTTATTTATGAACCTATAATATATATAATATTTTTATGTATTTATTTATTTATTTATTAAATGGTTCAACCATGGTGTCACGCCCTAATTCCCGAGGGAAGGCGCACGCGCCAAGGGTGTGACTAGGGGTTGGAATAAAGAAGCGGGGACAGAAATGAGACTCAATTTGTTACAATAATCGAAGGATGTTTTCCCGAAAAGTTGGGCAACATCTCATTTGCAAGGGGAATAAGCCAGAATAAAAGCAATGACAATTATACCCAATCATAACATGCATATCATTCATACTAGGATCGCATAGGATTCGATGGCTCAACGAATCAACAAAAGACCATCATATCAATACATAAGACGAGTTCAAATTCTCGACAAAAGATAACTAATATGCTCAGAGTGCAGTATTCTCAAACACAGCAAAAGAAGTACATTCCGCGGAAGCTTAACAAAAGATAGTCCTAGCCTCAGCTTCGTTCCGTCATCACAGCTGCATCAACCTAAAAACATTTGAAATATTTTGGGCTGAGTACTAATGTAGTTAGTGGGCTACCCATTTTGTCAACATGGTGAGGAAATATAACAGTTTATCTATATTACGAGCATAACTTAGAGGTTTTGGAAAATAAAAATTCAACTAAGCATGCTAAATCAATTTTACTTCCGCGCACTTTGTCACACTCTACAGTTACTCTTACTGTGATTCCGGACCTCTAGCTAGGGCTGGCTAAATGGTTTAGTTCGGGTAACCGAACCGAAATTTTCAGTTAACCGAACCGAAAATGGCATAAATCTAGGAACCAGAACCGAACCGAAAATAATATTCGGGTACTCGGAACCGAACTTGAAATATTCGGTTCGGTTCCGGGTAACCGAGAAGAACCGAAAATATATAAAACAATTTAATGATCTCAATTTCCAAACGTAATTGAAGTGAAAATGACAAATTATACTTCACCTAAAGTAACCAATAATTATTAACAAAATTTTACATACTTAATTTTACTATAAAATTTTAAAATTAAAATTATTAATAAATAATACTATTACATTACATTTAAATATTTAAAATTTTATATACTTAATTTTTATTTCGGTTCTTCGGGTAGAACCGATCGGTTCTCGGTTAGAACCGATCGGTTCTCGGTTAGAACCGATATCCGAAAAATACAAAATTCAAGAATCGGAACCGGAACCGAACCAAACACCGAAATATATGATTTCGGGTACCCGGAACCGAATCGGTTCCGGTTCGGTTCAGGGTTAACCGTAGAACCATTACCCGTTTAGCCAGCCCTACCTCTAGCCACCGACGAATCCATATATTCAGACTTCAAGTCGAAACCGGAAAGTCTATTTGAGCTGGTGAATTCCAAGTCGAACCCAGGAATTCCATTGAAATAGTATGTGAGAGAGATCAACCAATCACATAACTACCAGGGGAGTGTACACATAACTACCAGAGGAGTTATTTCGCTTAAATCGTGCATATATGCCTCTAAGGGCTCGTTTGGTAGCCAGTATAACCCAGGAAAAGCCTAGATAAGAAAATTTATCTCGGCTTTTCCAGTGTTTGGTATCCGAGAAAAATAATGCCATCGGCCCGCGAAAATGCTTGGGCCCGGACTAAATTCACTGTTACACTGGCATATACTATACCGCCTCTACCCCCGGATAAGTTGTGATAAGTTTTTTATTTTCAATTTTAATTATCAATTTTTATTTTCAATTTTAATTATCAATTTTTTATTTTTTATTTTAATTATCATTTTTTATTTTCAATTTTAATTATCAATTTTTTATTTTCAATTTAATTATCAATTTTTATTTCAATTTTAATTATCAATTTTTATTTTCAATTTTAATTATCAATTTTTTATTATTTTTTTAATTATCAATTTTTTATTTTCAATTTTAATTATCAATTTTTTATTTTTAATTTTAATTATCAATTTTTTATTTTCAATTTTAATTATCAATTTTTTATATTTCTTATCCCAACTTATCTATGTTTGTACCAAACACACAATATATTTCTTATCCCAACTTATCATACTTTTTTATCTCAACTTATCACATATTTTCTTATCCGCCCTTTTCTCGGTATTGCTACCAAACGAGCCCTAAAGGAATTAGAGCCCTAAAGGAATTAGACCCCTAAAACTCTATAGCAACATATATGCTCCATTTTGATAAAATGCTTAAAATAAACAAGGAGCCCAACAAGCAGCACAACCAAGAGATCAACCAATCACATAACTACCAAGCGAAATTGTTTTTGAGTTACACTATTTTGGCTCTAATATTATTTCGATTTTGAAGTTGCCCGCCCAAATAATTTTGATATTCTTTAGTTTGTATCGATAACTACAATCGATAAATCTTTGTAATGAAAAATATATTTTTAATTTTTAATATATTTTCTTCTTTGAGGTGGCCCATTGACCGTTTTTGATTCTTTTAGTATGTATCGATAGCTATAATTGTCGAATTTTTGTAACAAAAAAGTATATTTTTAATTTAAAATAATTGACAATATATTAGACACAAAATTGATTTTGAGGTGGCCATTGACCAATAAGTTTTTGAAATTCTTTTAATTGATAAGTATCAATGACTATAGTTGTCGATTTTTTGTAACCAAAAATTATAATCTAAGACATTTAACGATATATTAGACACAAAATGAGTATTGTTTTGATACGCATATTAATTAGTGTTATTTATATTATTTCTATTAAGTAGTTTAATTAATGGTACTGCGATGTTTATCGGCCCGTAGTTGAGTCGAGCCTATTAGGGTGCGTCTAGTTTAACTATTTAAAGAGTTGTAAGCTAGGGTTTTTATTCAATGAATGAATATATGAATTAGGTTATTCTTGAAAGTCAAGGGAAATAGGATTAGGCACATGCTCGAAGATGTGCGACCGATACTATCCTGGAGCAGGGTCGTATCAATTGGTGCTTTCATTGAGAGATTCGAAGCGAGGTCTTTTTCTAGAGGTATAAATCTATCTTTAATTATTTAAATAAAAAAAATCGGAGGAGGAGTTTCAGATTTTTTTTTGTTAACGTTTGTCTGAGTATTGTGATTTGGAATCATATTGGTGGTGTTTTTTGCGCATTCAAATTAGAGGTGATTGGGTATTTCATTTTTTATCGGAGTTGGTTGTTCGAGAAGGAGAAAAAAGAAAAGACAAAAAAAAAAAAAAGAAGAAAAGAAAAAAAGAAAAAGAAAAAGAAAAAGGGGAAATTCAATACTTTGCGGCTAAAGTATCAAGTTGTACGAGATATTTGAATTGAGAATTGAGTTCGTATGTCCAATAATATTACGTCTTTTCTTCCTTGAGATCTATAACATGGATGATTGTTGTTCAGTTAGTTGGCAACGGAGATTTGAAATTGCGATTAATAAGTTGGAGAGATTAATGCAAAATCAACAGAAATTATTCTGTAATTCTTCTCTGGATGCTCAAAGTAAATTATCCCAACTGTCTCAAGTAAGTTATGTTTTAGATTATCAACTTGAGTTTGAGAAATTGAATAGTCTAGCCATGGAGACATTAAATAGTCTCTTTATCTCTGGTTTGAAACCTGAGATCCGTTGGGAATTGCAACTCAATCGACCGTCTACTTTAAAAGAAGCTTTTGTCTCTACTCGATATCACAAATCTAGATTAGAAGATTTGAAACTTGTGATGAATAAAGTTGATAATGAGGCGACAAGTTTTGAATTGGGAGAAGAAACTAAAGAGGTTGGCGACGAGCTGACTATCCCTATTGGAGAAACAGAAACTAATAAAAATATTGTTGATGATTTTAAGTTGCAACTTGATGTTGTTAAGGTGTTAGTACCTATAGAGGCATATATTGTTGGTGATTCGTCTCTTCCAATGGAGTTATTTGTTGTAACACTTGTGGTAGAGAAGATAAAATTGTTGAGAAGCTTGTTGATTTTCCACGATTTATCACAATCGTACTTGATGAAAGAGTTGGATGGATTATGAGATGCATTAAACATGATATCATGTTTCTAGCCTTTGTTTGCGGAAGGATTTTGATAGCTAGAAGAATAGTTGTTTTCAAGTTATACGAGCTCAAGGAAGTCTATCAAGAGTCATATGATCTCCACCTTGAGGAAAAGGTGGTTTTGAAGGTGTTGGGAATGATACGCATATTAATTAGTGTTATTTATATTATTTCTATTTAGTAGTTTAGTTAATAAATAATTGTCTAAACGGGTACTGTGATGTTTATCAGTCCGTAGTTGAGTCGAGCCCATTAGGGTGCGTCTAGTTTAACTATTTAAAGAGTTGTAAGTAAGGTTTTTATTCAATGAATGAATATATGAATTATGTTCTTCTCGAAAGTCGAGGGAAATAGGAGTAGGCACAAGCTCGAAGTTGTGCGGCCGATACTATCCTGGAGCAGGGTCGTATCATGTTTCAACAATTTTCAGGCCATCCATATCGGGCTTAGGCTATTTTCAGATCGAGTTGATGGGGTTAAACTGCTTTTAAATTACATATTTTGACCCTAACACTCTTTTTTCTTTGAGGTGACCCATTGACCAAGAATATTTTTGACATTCTTTTAGCATTTATTTATAGCTATATATAATTGAATTCTTTTAATTAATATGTATCAATAACTATAATTGTCAAATTTTTGTAATAAAAAAATATATTTTTAATTTAAGACACTTGACAACATAATTAGACACAAAATCTGCATTATTTCAACGATTTTCAAGTCATTCTTATTGGGCTGAGGTTATTTTTCAGTTCGGATTGATCAGGCTAAATTGTTTTTTAGTGAAAAAATATTTTGGTCCTAACACTATTTCGATATTGAGGTGGCCAGTTGGCCAAGAAGTTTTTGCATTTTTTTGGCTCTGACATTATTTCAATTTTGAGGTGACCCTTTCGACAATAAGTTTTTGAATTTTTTTTGCACTTACACTATTTCGATTTTGAGGTGGCCCGTAGGCTAAAAAGTTTTTGAAATACTCTTAGTATGTATCGATAACCATGATATTTTTAATTATTAGATACAAATTCGATTTTGAGGTGGCCCGTTGGCCAATATATCTTTGAAATTCTTTAAATATGTATCGATAACTATAATTGTCAAATTTTTGTAACAAAAAGAATATTCTTAATTTAAAACACCTGAGAATATATTCGACATAAAATCAATTTTGAGATGACTCACTAGCCAATAAATTTTTGGAATTCTTTCAGCTATAATTATAATTTTTTTGTAACAAAAGTGTATATTTTCAATTTAAAACACTTCACAATAAATTAGACATCACTACAAGAAAATTACTCTATTGTGGCACTTGAAAATGTAACAGGAAATATATTAATAAGGCACTTTAACTATCGTGGCATTTGGTTGGAGTGCCTTAATATGAAGTGTAACGATAGGTAAAGTGTCAGTATAAACACTATGTTATTACATTTAAAAGTGTCCAGATAGACATTATGTAGAGGCACTATAAAGTGCCCTGAGATATAGTGCAAAAAATTGCTTTCCGTCTATATTTTTAAATATATTTTCATCATTTAATTTTAAATAATTATATATTTATAATTATTTTTTTCTTCATTTAAATATTTATAATCACATTTTTAAATAACTTTCTAGTTAATATGTTTATATCGAATTTTAACTAGAAAATAAATACCAAAGCAGATATAAAATAATAAATCCATAATGAACTATAATAAATCATCAAACAAAAACTCTTATACGTGACATAACAATTCATTAAACAAATATTCTATTTATTTCATTAAAAAGTGATAATACAAAGTTTACGAATCTAATGTTATTAGATTCGATACATAAATAAAAACTATTTACATATGCTAATTTGCACTAGCTATGATTAAATTTAAATGCAGTAAAATGTTTCAAAATCCACAGCCAGAGATCCTTATGTTACCTGCACATGACAAAAACAAAACAAGCAAAAAGTAGAAAGAAAAAAAATGATTGTGAGAATAGTTGGAATAACAAAGTACACCAATTGAATAAAAGAGAGAAAATTAATGGAACCCTATGCAATTTGTCTTTTCTCTCAAATCAAAATTACCGACCCCAACAAATAAAAATCCAAATCAAAATTTTGAACCCCATGAAATAAAAATCCAGTAATTGCGTCCTACAATATGAATATAATTTGTAGTATGAAAGACTACTAACCTTGGAATTAAATTGTGGCTTATGGGATGTGAAGAATAAATCCTTCTCAATGTTTTGTCGCCAATTAGGCGCTTGGATTTGGTCCTTTTTCTTCTTCTCCATATCTGGTGGAGATGGTGAATTTTCCTTCTTTCGTATCATTGTCAAGAATGAATGAAAGAAGAACCGTATCATTGGATTTAATCGCTGGGCAAGGAAGTTGAGAGATAATTTGTAGTGGAGGAGTGGGTAGTTTGTTCACTTTTTCAACATGAAAGGAAAATGTGTTAATACCCTAATTTTTTTATTTTTTATTTTTATGATTATGCTTTTATAAATCAAATTTAACTAATGGAAAAATAGAAAAATCAAAATCAATCGAGTTTGCAGAATGTAATTTGGGGTCATATTTAAAATATAAAAAAAAACAATGTTTAATTGAAATTATACTAATTTCTTTACATGAATAACAGGAAATGTAATAATGAAATGGAATAACAGTTAGTATTATATTATTCAAAATATGATTAGATAATTTTTTTTTGAAGCCAATATGATTAGATAATAAAAAGTTATTTCAAGTAATTCGTAATTATTAAGTTTATGTAGGCGTGATTGTTATATCGAGGTAGCAATAATTAATTATATATATATTAATAAATTATAAGAGTTTGTTCTTCTCTTTGCCACGTAAGACATGCCATTCTTTAATGCTTTTTCTTTCTTATTTTTGTTTATTTTTTTTATACAATTTTTTCGGAGAATTTTAAGGCGTATTAATAAGTGCCAACAAATGTGAACTATTAGGGCATTTAATACAAAATGTCATATAAGTAATAACGTAAAATGTAGTCACAAATCAATGTATCTATTTGGTAGTTTTAGTGACATTTTTTTAAAAGTGCCTCATACTTAATGCATAAAATGAGAATCGTTATAAAATTTCTCATTGATCGGGCAGATCCTTCATGCTATTTTCGCTTTTAATAGGTATAAGTAGAGTACAACTACTCGATAAATACTGGAGTACAACATATTAAAATATTTTTTTAATAAAATTTAATCTAACTTTGTAAAATCTTTTTCTTAACAAATTATCATAATACTACCATTAAGTTTGAGGTGGCACATCGGCCTATTTGAAGTTTTTGAGGTGGCACATTGACCTATTTTCAGTTCGGGAACACTATTTTCACTTTGAGGTAGCCAAGAATTTTTTTTTGAAATTATTTTAGTATGTCGATAACTACGATTGTCAAATTTTGTAACAAAAGATATATTTTTTATTTTAAACACAAGATCAATTTTGAGATGGCCCCATTGGCCAATAAGGGCACAAACTATTTTCAGTTCCGGTTGATCAGACTAAACTATTTATAGCTTAATATATTTGGACATGACACTAATTCAACTTTGAGGTGGCCCATTTGCCATTTAAAAAAAAAAAAAAAAAAAAATTCTTTTAGTATATGTTTTGTCAAAT
This sequence comes from Mentha longifolia, assembly GCA_001642375.2. Classification (NCBI taxonomy): domain Eukaryota; kingdom Viridiplantae; phylum Streptophyta; class Magnoliopsida; order Lamiales; family Lamiaceae; genus Mentha; species Mentha longifolia. The sequence continues at coordinate 30,507,083 of CM038113.1, forward strand.
TTTTGAAAACAAAAAATATAGTAGTATATGTTAAATACAAAATCAACTTTGAGGTGTCTGTTGGACAAGAAATTTTTGAAATTCTTTTATTATGTATCAATAGTTTTGATTGCCAAATTTTTGTAACTAAAATTATACTGTATTTAACACATAATGATCATCATTTCAAAACTTTTGGTTAATCTAGCAAACCCTTCAGGTTATTTTCAATTCGGATTGATTAACATAGATTATTGTTAATATATTTTTATTCATAAAAATAAAGTGATGCCCCGTCAAATTTCAACAGAATACAAGCTAGTTCATGAAAGTAAAATCCTCAGTTTGCATCTAACATCACGATACTATCATTTTCATTCTGTCACATACTTTCTTCATAACTCTAAACTACAAAAAAATGCAGAAGAACTGAGCTTTCTCGGCTTCATGTACAAGAACATATTAACTAGCACCGCAACGAGCTCTAGCATGCACTAAGAGTTGCTTGGTTTTCTACAGAAGAGACGAGAGTGCGCTATGAACATTCGAGGATATTCTCTTACGGACTATATGTAAACCGCCATTGGCGCCACATTTTACCTGTGTGGAGGGTGCGGATGACAGTTCAAACATTGATTTTGTGATCGTCTCGTGCAAGAAGGTATACCTGCAAGGAAATGAGTAAAATCTCTCAGATATCTACAGATATTATTAAAGAAAACGAGTTAAATATCATGCATGTATATTAAGAGTAGAAGTTACTGATGTCCATGTCCAATTGCACAAAATTCAACATACCGCCAAGATAATTCAGAGACGAGTTCCGCAGGCAAGACCTAAGAGAGCATTGTAAAGAGTTAAGTTTAATAAGATGCACCTTGCATAGATAGGGACAACGAGAGTATAACATCAAATGCGTGTGATTTACCTCGTCTTCATAAGGATTGCAATTATCTTTGAACCACAACCTCATCGGCTCAAAAGCTCCTACAAAATAGATAGTAGCAGTATAACATACGTATTAAAAGGATGGAAAAATCTCATCAACAAAAGGGATATTCCAAAACTTGGAACAAATATAACATATTTTATTGTATTTGATTTGTTTTTGTCTGGATTATACAAGTTGCATTTGTAATTGTTACAGAATGGCATATTTTATTTCTCAATCGATTTAGGGTTTGTCTTATTGTTACATAATATAATGTCCATAATTTATTGTCTTATTGTTATTTCTTTATTTTGTGACAGTGATGGAATTTATGGTATATATATTATTAATCCATGGTGAACAGTTTGGTAGCTTAGATGATAACATATTCTATGAGGGGGAGATTTGTACCCAGCTGACTTGATACCTGGATATATCTGGATACCTAGATTTGGTGGATGACATTGAAAAATTAGGTTGTGTCTTAAAAAACCATTTCTTACAAACTCACAAATTCAAGTAATTATGTCGTGCTTAAAAATGATGCACATGTGATGGAGATGCTGTCACATTTGGGAGATAGATATAGGATTTTTTGAAATATTTGTTGACTGTGGAAAAAGACTAACTCTAGACTTATTTGGAGGGCTGGGCTGCATAACACTAATGATAGGAACTTCCTTGGAGGATGTAGTACTAGGAGATAGGGTTGTTAATGATGATAGTGAGGAAGATGATGACTATGTTCCTCATGATAATTCTGACTTCACTAATGAATAATGATGGAATGGATGATGATGAATTAGGGTCTGATTCTAAGTACATCGATGCTACGAGAAGGCTAAGGGGTAAAATTCATAAGGGCTTATGTGTTGAAGTGTTAGTAGAGTAGGAAGGGAGTGTGGGTTTTTAGATTATGAGGGTTCTGATGGAGATATCTATTTATCTAAAAACTGATAAGGAAGAAGATAGGAAAGGGGGACAACATTTATTACTAAAATATATATATATATATATATATATATATATATATATATATATATATTTTATTTTTTTTGAATAATATACCCTAATTTTGGATTTATCAACCCTATTTTAGCTAATAAAATTAAAATTAAATACCAAAAAATAATTATAAACCCGAATCGGATGAGTGAACCCTAGAAAATAATTATAAACTTAAACTAAATCATTATAAATTAAAATTGTTGAATAAAAATATATAAAACTAATAGAAATTATAAGTTGGTACATGGTTGGAACACAAAAATGGGTGGTGTAGTCCCAAGTGTCTATTATCCTAGGATTGATCACAAACAACTAAAACTTGGAGTAATGCCCCCCTATCCACCGTGGGCATGTATAATATGCCCACGGATGAGGTGGCGTCATTATATTTAAGGAAAAAACTAATTTATAACAAAAAAAAACTAAACCTAAAAGGAAAAATTATTGACGTGGCAGTGTCACATCAACCGTGGACACATTAAGCGTGCTCACGGTGAGTAGGGATCATTTCTCCTAAAACTTGCCATAGGAGGTTTAAAGAAATATGTGAGTAAAAATTTCAATGTAAAAGTTTTCATCATCGAATCACCTTGTGACAAACATTGCTTAATTTATTGAGTTTTAAGATTAATTAACTAATCTAATGACAACGACGCTTTAATTTAGTCAAGGATGATTATTTCTTATTCATATTATAGGGGAAATAATTGCACACTCACCAGGGTATTGCGTCATCAATTTACATGCTCTCGCTTTCTTTCTCTTTGATTTTTTTCCCCGTTAAATATATTTAAACCGTGTTTTCTTTAATGCAAAATGAAAATGATTAAAAAGGGAGGGTAAGATTATGATGGAAAATATGATCTCTCACTTCTTTTATCATATGTTTTCTAAGGTGGAAAAAATAAAAATAAAAATATTATCACTCTAACTGGTTGGATAAATATTATCACGATTTGGAGTGAAAATGTGGAATAAGGGACTACCCAAAAAAAAAATCCCTTTTGCACAGGGAAATTATCCATCAAAGAAAAAATGGGAAAAAAAAAGAGAATTTTTTCCTTTTCCCTCCTTTTCACTCAAATAGAGTGCACCCTTAATTTTTTAGTGTGCGCTTTGATTTTATGGTGATTTAGAATTGATTGAACTTTGACACTAGAGATAAGCAATACTCTGTAAAGAGGTTTCTTCGGGCCGGAAGGAGATTGGCCCTTGAGTGCAAAGACAGAAGGGAGCTTGAACCAATCCTTCCCAATTCACATTTTTGTTGAAAACCTTCTTTTGTAAGTCCTTACATAAGAATTCAGAAAATACTGAATTCCCGCCTACACAAGCAAATTGTTGATAAAATTTCAAAATGAAATTTTCTTTTGAGAAAAGGTCTCATCCTTTAATATCATGATTGGGTTGACCGTCCGTCCCGTCTCATCCGCCAACATTCTTTCTTTGAATTCTAATGAACGGGTCGATCCCCCCCCTCCCCCAAAAAACTAAAAAAGCGAGATCAAACCGAAAATATGGTTCGATTATTTTTATTTTCGGTTCGGTCTTAAAACTTAAAAAATCAAAAAACTAAATAGAATTATTATATATATATATATATATATAGGGATGGGTTATGATGAAAACTAATTATTACGTGAAACCTGCAACCCATCATAAAATGTTGCATTTTATGAACAAAAGTGTTGCATTTTTATCATAAAATGTTGCATTCTCTTGATGATGCATTATATGCATAAAAATAATATAAAATAATATATTTTATTATGCAACATTTTATGTACAAAATGTATCATTTTATGCATAAAATGTAACGTTTTATAATGGGTTGCAGGTTTCACGTAATAATTAGTTTTCATATGATGTACTACCTATATATATATATATATATATATATATATATACTACCTCCATCCCAACATAATAGTCCCCATTTGACTAGCACATTAGCCAATAAAAAGTCAATAAAGTGATAAAATAAATAATTAAGTGTTAATAAACCCTAATACAGTAAAACCTCTATAAATTAATACTCGATAAATTAATGGGGAAAAAAAAAAAAAGTCCATGAAGAGATAAGGAAAACAAAATCTATCCAACATTTAAAAACACACAAATTTTGTCCAACAATTCAAAAACCTCCCCAAAATACCCATACTTTTACTTTTCCACTTTCTCTATCTTCCCTTCTCTCTTCTCTCTCTTCTCTTTTATATGACACACATTCTCTCTCTTCTTTTTTTATTTTTTATTTTCGTTTTTTTATATTTATCTTCTTTTCCTTTTGTTTCAGTTTTCCTTCTTTACTTTTTTTTCAGTTTTCATTTTTTCCCAATTTTCATTTTTTTTTTCTATAAGAAGCTATAACTATCTTTCTGTATATTTCTTATGTTCAACTCAGTTAGAGTAGCAGAATTTCTTACCTTCCTTCACAAAATTCTTAATTAGCAATAATTTATAAATGTCGTAAGAACTTGGCAAGACTTTGTGAATGTGGTAAGAATTTAACTTATTTCTTACTTTCTACTCAGTTAGAATTGCATAATTTCTTACCTTCGTTAACAAAATTCTTACTTGGCAAGAATTTGTGAATATGGTAAGAACTTGCAAGAATTTGTGAATGTTGGAAGAATTTAATTATTTCTTACTCTACTCAGTTAGAATTGCATAGTTTCTTACCTTCCTTAACAAAATTCATACTTGGCAAGAATTTGTGAATGTTGCAAGAATTTAATTACTTCTTACACTCTATCCCAGTTAGGTAATGATATATTTCTTAACAAAATTCATACTTGGTAGGAAATGATACATTTCTTATCACAGTCCACAAAAAAGGTAAGAAATAAAATTATTAGAATAAGAAATGTGTATTATAGTAAGAAATAAAAAACAATGTCATATATACATGAGTTGGTAAGAATTATAAAAATCTTACAATGAATGGTAAGAAACAATAATTTTCTAACCGAACGATTCGGAGACGGTTAGAATTTGATAAATTCTTACCACACGTGTCATCTTCTCCGGCGTGTCATCTTCTCTGGCAAGTTTCTTCCTCGTTTCTCCACCAAAATAAGCGAGCTACCCCTTCATCTCTTCGTCTTACCGAGGAGAACAAAGCCCAGTGGTTGATTGCACCACAAACACTCGAATTTGGCCTAGATCTGAAAAAAAAAATCCAAATCTGAGAAATAGGCGACACCTTCACCCACAATTCAGCCTCGCAGTCGTCTTCTCCAGCCTCGCCGTCGTCTCCTCCAGCCTCGCCGTTGTCTCTGTCACGACCAAAAGATGTCCAGTAGGGTTTAGGGCTTTTACGGTGAGAGAGATAGAGAGGGGGGAGGGTGTGCAAGAGTTGTGAAGCAGACCTTAATGCAATCCGATTCGCTGAGGCATTTGACAAGCTCCAAAGCCAGACCTTTGCAGGATTTCACCATTTTTGCAGCTCTTTAATTCTTGAAATCTGGATTTTTGAATTTTAGAGAGAGAGAGATGAGAGAAAATAGATAATGCTTTAGAGGAAAAGAGAGAGAGTTGTAAAGTTTTATGGGAGAAGAGAGAGAAACAAACTTAAAAGTAAAGTGGGGGTATTTTAGACATATTATGCAAAATATGGACAAAATTTATCTTTTCTTAAATTTTGGATAGAATTTGTTTTGCTCTTATATCTATGGACATAAAGACATATTACCTCTAAATTAATAACCTCTTTAAAATAATAAAATCTTCCGATCCCGACTTGGGCCTTTGTAAAAAATCATCAAATTCGAAAAGATAATAAGATAATAACTTTTCGAAAAAATCTTTTATAAATATTAGGTCCCATTAAAACTCTAAATTAATAATTTATAAATATTATTATAAATATTATGGTAATTTAGTAAAATATGAATCTATTGTTACTTGATTTTTCTTAAAATTTAAATATAATTGGATTTTATTCAACCCACGCTTGTAAATCTTTTTGAGTGCATGTAGGATGATCTCTCTTATACTCACATAATGCTTTACGCATGATCATTCATGGATGATTTTGCTATGTCTTTTAGATGAGAAGACATGGTTGGGTATTATGAATTATTTTATTTCCATATTGAGATTTATATAGTATATATTTCATTTATCATGCATGAATATATTTAATTGGCTATAATAGTTATTTAAGTGCAACGAATTAATGTAAACACGTATATTTAAGTAATTCCAATGAATTGAAACATGCGTCCATGGATATAATAAGTAGTTAATTGTATACAAAGAATTGATATTATACATGAATATGTTTAATTAATTACAAAGAATTAGTTGATGCATGAATATAATCAATGAAACATATATAAATTTATTTATTTCCAATACATATGTACTATATTTGTTGAATTTAAAAAGTCTCTCTTTTAATTAATAAAATATTAATTTATCGATATATTAATATCTCTTTAAATTAATAAAATTTCAATGTCCCAAGATTATTAATTTATAGAGGTTTTACTATATAATGGGCCCTAAAGTGATAAAGTAGATAAAGTAGATAATTACTCCCTCCGTCCTGCGGCAATTGTCTCTGTTTCCTTATTTGGACGTCCCATTTAATTGTCCAGTTTTCTAAAATGACAAAAAATGAGTGGCTACAATTAACTCTCTCTCCTCAGAATTAATTTCAACCACATATTCTACATTGTATTGACTATTGTGTCATTTCCCTACCGGACAATTGCCGCGGGACGGAGGGAGTAAGTGTTAATGGGCCCTGATTTTGAAAGAGAATATTAATCCCTCCGTTCCAGACAACTTGGACTGTATACTATATCGGGCCGTCATATACCAATTGGCATGTTTCCTAATATGGAAAAAATTAGTCATCAAAATGAACCACTAATAATCTCATTATTCACTCATCTCTCAGCACGTATCCCAATATAATTTATATCCTAAAATTTTAAATTATCATAAATTGCTCGTTTGTTCTCCGATTTTTATGATTTTTATGACAAATTAAAGGTCTTGATATGATCTTTCATTTAAGATGAGACATCAATATGTTTTTATGCATCTATGCTGGTCTAATTTTAAAACAATAAAATTTGCATGAAAATATTAATCATTACACTTTATCTCTACACACACTCTTCTAAAATCTCGTGCCGAAAAGAAATAGGCCAAGTGGTTTGGGACGGATGGAGTACTATTTTTGGAAATGAGACTAATATAATAGGACGGACCAAAACAAAAATAGGGACTAATATAGCGGGATGGAAGTAGTATATATATATATAAAATAGGTAGTTCTTGGACAATCTTTATGTCTTTGAACGAGTTTTTAGGTTATGGACTTTTAGTCATCGAACTCTAGAAGATATTTTTGTTATTATATGTAAAAAAATCTGTAAAGCTTGAATGACAATTTCAATTTCAATTTCAATTTTTTGGTATTTTGCCATAACCTAACCGAAGAATGTTGCTCGATTAAATTCGATTTACTCAATATTTGATTTGATTTTGGTTTTTTATTATAAAAATTTTGGTTATTTTGATTTTAATTATTTGGTTCGGTTTGGAAACCGAACCAAGCCATGCTCACCCCTATTTGACACTACATTGACTTTATGGCCCTGCAATGATATTTGAATACCAAAAGTCAATACAGACACGTGTTATGATTTGTTCAAAATAAGTTTAAACAACCATTTTGTTCAAAAAAAAATAAAAATTTGAGGTTAACAAATCAACTCTAACACTTAAATTTGATTATTAGTCTTAACTAGTATTGCACCCCGTGCTATTTACGGGATTTATATCACAATTAGTAACGAAGAAAAAAAATACAATAAATATAGAGATATTTTAATATATTTCAATAATTTGTTGCATGTAAGGGAAATTTAAAAATAATAGATTATGAAAAATAGCAATTACAACCATAAAATTATTTATTAGATGAATCACATGGCAAAAAAAAGCATACAAATTCTTAACTACTCATAATATTTTCATTAAATAAAGTAAATGATAGTATATTAGAATTAATGCGAGCTTAAGATGAAATAAATTAATGACCAATAAAAACTTGTGAAGCAAGTAGCAAAATTGACATATAAAATCTATATGAGCATTCACATCAAATAATTTAACAATAAACTTTCAAGAAATTAAGTATTTCATCTATAAAATTATTTTGCCTTCTAATTTTATAATTGATTATATGAATTTTTTTATTGAACCTTGATATATGGTCAAATCTACATATCACAATGGTAAAGTGGCCTATTAAATAATGTTTAGTTTCCGTCATTACTTTAGCAAGCTCAATTTAACAGTAATTCTTATAGCTTATATAGGCAAAATCACAATTTAATAGCCTCTAGTTTTATTAGCATACTCAAATATTTTATTGTATCAACCTAGAAAATATAAATTTATCAATGCTTCACTATTATAGATAGTCAACAAAATTAATTTTGTTGAAGCACATCTAATCCAATATGGTACAAAATAAAAGCTTGAGCTCCAAGTTTGTGGTTTTGAATTTCAAGATAGTCAATATAAAACTTGGTGGAATTTATTAAAGAACTATTGGACAATTGAAAATATAATTTATTGGACAATTGCTTGTATCTTTTGAAGGAAAAATAACATGTTGGTAATTTTTAACATCTATTTAGCTTTTATATATTGTAATAGAAGTTTTACATTCATCTAGACGAGGGGACTCAGGGAGAGTGAAATAGTGAAAATCTACCACTAATATAAATGGATGAAGAAAGAAAGAAGAAATTTTTATATTTTAATTTATATTACCACTTGGACATCAAAACGACATCTAAAGATTTATGTCTAATTAGAGAGTCAAAATTCAGGCTAATTTAGTATTTCCTCTGTCTCAGAGATATTAACTTTTTTTATTATTTTATACCTCACATATCAATATAAAAAAGGTCAATATCTCTGAGCCGGAGAAAGTAGTTTGTAAAAGTTCTGGCCATAAAGTCATGTAACATGGTCAAAGTTCATTTTATTCATGCATACCAATCTTCACCTCATGGATTTGCTTTTGCTCTGCATATCTCAATAGTGTAAATTCATGAAATTGAAATCACCAATTTGCATCTAACATCACGATACTATCATTGTCATTTGTCACATTCTTTCTCCATAACTCCAACTACAAAAATACAGAAGAACTGAGCTTTCTCGACTTCATATGCAAGAACATATTAACAATCACCGCAACGAGCTCTAACACTAAGAGTTGCTTGGTTTTCTACGAAAGAGACGAGAGAGCGCCACGAACATTCAAGGATATTCTCTTACGTATAGGGACCTACACAGGCAAATATAGGTTGTAAATACAATCTCTTAGTACTAGACGGAGTAGATGTAAACCGCCATTGGCACCACATTTTACCTGTGCAGAGGGCAGTTCAAACATTGATTTTGTTATAGTCTCGTACAAGAAGATATACCTGCAAGGAAATGAGTAAAATCACTCAGGTATCTACAAATATTATTCCCTCCGTCCATGAAGAGTAGACAAATTTTTTTTGGAGTTTAATGCGTTGTGATGATATATTAATAAATTAAAGTGTTAAAGTAGAATAATTGTGGGCCCCGCTAATATTTTTGTGTGTGTTAAAGTGTTAAAATGTTTGTGTATTGTAGGGCCTACTACCATAAAAGGAAGACGGAGGAAGTATTAAAGAAGACGTGAAATATCATGTAAAAAGTAGAAGTCAAGTCACTGATGTCCAATTGCACAAAATTCAACATACCGCCAAGATAATTCAGAGACGAGTTCCTCAGGTGCCTCAGGCAAGACCTAAGAGAGCATTGTAACGAGTTAAATTTAATAAGATGCACCTTGATAGATAGGGACAACAAGAGTATAACATCAAATGCGTTTGATTTACCTCGTCTTCATAAGGATTGCAATTATCTTTGAACCACAACCTCAAAAACTCCTACAAAATACTCATTCATATTGGAACTTGGACTTTAGTGTATGTACTGAATAGATAGTAGCAGTATAACATACGTATTAAAAGGATGGAAAAATCTCATGAAGAAAATGGAAATTCCAAAACTTGGAGCAAATATAACATACCTTGTCAATATTTTCAGGCTCAACACCATTCTGAAAGCGATCTTCATAAGAATCAGCAATCCAATATCTGCTCGAATCTGGTGTATGCACCTAAATGAGTTGACAAAAAAGGAGTTTTGTGAAAATCATCTTAAGTCCGTATAGTTGAGCTTTTTATCCATGAATCTCCAATATAGGTGCTTCCATAAGAAAATAACCTCATCTATCAAGAGTACTGCACCATCAGATCATTTACCAAATTCATACTTAGTATCCACCAGAATCAGGCCGTGCTCCCTTGCAATGTGCTGCAATACAATAAATTAGTACGAGTGAATAATTAAAAGATCCATGCATATTGCCATATGCAGTCCATTAAGATTGGAGAGGCATATAACATAACACATTCAAGTCTACTATAGTTAAACAAAGGAATGGATTAGCTCATTGCAAATGAAAGGCTGAGCACATGGATGAAGCACAAGCTAATGTTTTGACTTTAGTGCACTAATTGATAATAATTGCACTGGCAAAAGTAGATAACATGCATGGCTCGACTGTGCGTGATGTATCAAAAGAAAAGAAATTACAAAGTGGAGAAAAGGCAAAAAAGTTAATTGAAAATTCTTACTAAAATTAAACATACTGATCATATTACCACACCCATCTTCCATACGATTTTAGAATACAATAAAACAGTTTTAATCACCAAAGTGAAATTGCTTGTAGTTTCCCCAGCGTTATCATATAGTAGTTCATTGGTTTCAATGTGTCAACCACGGTATTATCATACTCTATTTCATGTAAGCTCAAAATATGACACTATTTCTCAGCAGCTTCCCATGCTAGTTTTCGACAACAATTTTAGCATCCATGATCAGATTTTATAGTACATAAAGGATGCATACAGTTTTATGAGGTTTAATATTAGTATGCTATTACAACAAAATTGAAAGAATCACTATTTGCAATTCCCACATTGGTAAATTTGGATTAAAAAAAATCCATAATATGGCTGAACTATTTAAAAGGTAAGATCGAGTTCATAAAATAAATAAATACAAAAAAAGGAATACGAATAGAGGATATTTGAGTACCTGCCCATACTCAAATAGGCTTAGTGCTGCTTTACTTGCTTCAATATAGTCAGATTCAGATATCAACCCTCTCTGGATAATCTGCAAGACCAATTGATCTCAATTACATAACATATGGACTAAAAAAATCAACTTGTGAATGATTTCAGAGAGTTTCTTCTGCCTAGAAGGTTTATATGAGAGTTTCACAAGCAACCACAAGAATGCTTTTCAAAAAATGGAAAAAAAAAATAAATCTAGAAAACAAAGCTCGGGCATATGCAGTGTGCAGTTACGTGAGATAAATAAATCTAAGCAACTACCATTTGGATTAATTTCATTATATCAGAATTATAACCGGGAGAATAACTTAGTGGGTAAAGAATAGAAAAGGTAAGAATCTCAAACCTCTTCTGGTGTTATAGGAACATCATGATCTGCTGCTTTAGTAGTCGGTGTGAGTATATTTGCTGTTAACTTTTGGTTTTTCACCATCCCTATTGCAGATAGTAAGATAGCTATGAGTAAATAAGATACTCGAATAAGTCGGACTTATTACACAATAACAGACCTCACCATCAGGAAGCGCATTCCCACAATAATTTCGGACACCCTTTTGATAGACAGTCCAGAGTGATGTATCAGTACTTCCAGTTACATAACCTCTGACTGAAAGGGCATCATCAATGTTCATTACAAAGACCAATAACAAATAAATATGGTAGTGCATGAACAAGCCCCAGAACATTCAGACCAAATAACCTCCGATTAAGGCCTGTGGAAGATAGACAAATGGAATCAAGCAGAATGCAAAATCTGTTAGAAAGACTAACCAACAAATTCAACAGGAAAAACAGAACATTTCTTTGCAATCGTTACGTTCCTATCTGGAGAGCACACAACTGCATTCGGAATAATGTGCTGAGTTTGATTAAACCACCACAGACTAATTTCATTAAGTACCTAAGAAAGTATCATTGACAATCAATATCAATTCAAAAGAAAATGATTTCAATCAATTTTGCTGAGGAATTAACTCAAAGATTAACAAAAAAAGGAGGCATGAATACCTGGCCTTTGAAGGGAATTGAAGCAAGAACTCTGTCAAAAGCACTCTGCCTATCAGTTGTGACCAGGACAAGGTAGTCTCCTCCGTCATAGATATCCCTCACCTTAAAAAAGACAATCCTCTGTTATTCCTCCATATAATTGAGCTACTTAAATAGAGTCTCCACATACATAAAAACCAAATTTATCATAATTGCTCATGGTGGAAAGCAAACATGCAAGAAATGTGTAAAGAAGCAAGAAACATAAAAAAATAATAATAATAATAAAGCCAGCATATTTAGACAATCCAATCTTAATGAACCAAACACTGTAGCATTCAACTCAAGAACTAATTTCAAACACGTGAAAATAGAACTATCATTTGCGCAACAACAAAAAAAAATAAATCCGAGAGATAATAAGTTCATGGAAGGCACCTTGCCTCTGGTCTTAGAATGGAGACTGGGAATATCTATATCCAGATGAGTTTCAGAAAGACAATCGGATAGGGAACTTTTGATAGCATCCATCAATTCACACTTGCGCTCGCTGTTGGTAAGCACAAGCGGTTTTGAGGTTCCGCCCGAAATTGTAGAAGGTAACGATGATGCAGATATAGCCATTGAATTAGACTTCCTTCGAGTAAATTTGCTTGAGAGGAGCGTTGTATATGAGTATGTGGACACGAACTTGGGGTTGGCTCGGAGGGAAAGATTTCCGGTGATATTCGTCGGAGGATTTACGCAGTGAGACTGAGCCATTGTTGCGTCTCTCCACATGAAGTAAAGCTCCTCTGGTATTTTTACTGTATAATGTGAAGAAGAAGAAGAAGTTGGGGTTTTATTTTCAGAATGTTTATTTTTAATTTATTTTAATTAAAAAATTGATGAAAATTCAATAAAATAACAATGATATTAATAAATAAATTAATAAAAATCATATCAAAATTAATTAAATATTATTAAAAATAAACTTTATCTAAAATAATTAAATAATAGTAACTGAAAAAATTGTTGGACGTGATACTGCTACATTAACAGCAATAAGCATATACCGTAAATGGTAGAGTGTTTCCTATTTAACTACTCCGTAAATGGTAGAGTGCCACCGTAAATGGAAGTTGTATAAGATAACATCTCTCTCTAGAAAATAAATCTATATATATATATATATATATATATATAATAGTAAAATAAAGGTCGATCAATCACGATTTTTCTTGATTATTTTGCTAAATTCTCATAATTTTGGCTAATTAATCAATATTTAATCAAATATATATAATTATTAATTAATTTAATAATGATCTTATGTATATCTACTTCTATTTAAAAGCAATGATTCCTCATCCCTTTAGAATTGGTTCCGATAATCACAAATATTTCCATATATTAATATATTTGTATTTTCAACATAAATAATATTTGGTATTGTATTAATCAAAGATATGATAATATTATTTGATAATATATAATAACGTGAGTCATTGGTGAACATTCACATATGTAAAAATATTTACATAATTCATATTGAAATCAAAATCTTCTATCACATAACAATATATGTAATATAATCATAATGTTAACTATCCGAGAATTGTCCACTATCCTCAATAATTATTTAAATGACGGGCGGCTTGACATTTTATCCTTCAATTATACAACGACTGACGACTCTATATTGAAATGAATATAACCATGCGAAAGAATTCGACCTCTCATTGACCATTTTTTTTTAGCAATAGGAAACTTAATATGAAAAATACAACTTAATAAGGATTAAAAATTTTGTTGTATGAATGTACAAATATTATCCTAATCCATGAGAATTTTAATAATTTTTATTTGATTTGCTATATTATTTTATATTTATGAGAAATTTAAAAGTATCATTCTTAAAAATTTAATTGGAATACACATCTATATATTTTCTTAATTAAAATCTCGATTTCAAAATGAGTACAACTATTAGGGGTGTCTAAATGGGATCGGGTATTTGGGTACGTTCCGAAATACCCGACCCAATCGAATATTTTGGATACCCAAACCCAATTTTAGCGGGTATTGGGATGGGTTGTGGATCTGTATTTTTTTTTTGGGAATTCGGTACCCGATTAACCAATTGGATATTTCCGAATACCTGATCAATTTATAAATACTTATTAATATTATTTTATATTTATAATAAGTAATTAAATACATTAAATTAATACTAAATTAATTTAGGTTTTATGAGTTGCATATTCATTAACATTTAGTTTTCTTAAATATATTAGTATTGATTTCTTGAGTAGGTAACTTTTAATTTTTCTATTCTAAATATATGAATCTGAATATGTAGTGTAGTTCACATGTAATAGTTAAATATTAAGACTCCGATTTTCTTCAAGAAAAATAAATCAACAATCTTATATGTAAAAAATAAAGCTTGGAAGAAATTGAAAAAAAAAATATAATATTATAAATCGGATAATTTGGGTACCCGATTACTATCCGAATTACCCGAACCCCATGTATTGCATACCCAACCATTACCCAATTCTTGGAACGGGACACGGAATGAATTTTTTACGTATTTGGGATTGGAAAAGATTGGGACAGACGGGTATCCTGTCCCGACCCGTTTAGACACCCAACTATCTGAAAAATATCATTGACCCATTTTTAATTACATCGAACAACGAGCGACTTTACATTTAAATCGAATTATGCTACTCGAGAAACGACATATTTTTCTGACCTATTTTTGTGTTTTATGATACTTTGATCGAGTACAACTTTGAAAAAAAAAAGTTCTACTTCTTTGCAATTAAATTAAATTAATTGAGAATGACATATTTTCTAACCTAATTTTTTTGTTAATATAAATAACGAGCGACGTTAGAGATATTATCTCTCTTGACCTATATTCTTGTATTTAAATAATCAACGAGCGGCTTGACATTTAAGAATTCATTAATTCTGCAACTTTTCGATGCTCAAGATTCATGCGCATTGTTTTAATCTAATTGTTTGGACTTATAAATTTCTCAATTGATTTATAGGTATTTTATGCAAGCTAATCATACTATTTTTTTAGAGAATCTATAGGATAACACATGTAAAAAGAGTTTAAGACAATATTTAACTTGACATTCAAAATTAGCAGCTACCTTAATATATTGAACAATGAGTGGATTGACATTTAAATATGAATATTCAATAAATGCTATGCCTCTTTCACCTACTTTTATATTACAATGAATAACAAATAACTTCACACTCACAACGATTTTTACTACTTAAAAAGTGACAACCGTCCTTAATTAACCTAACGAACTTTCACTTTCTCCAACAATAGACACCCAAACAATGGACAAATTGATAATTTAAATGAGTACAATTGTCTGAAAAATCTCATTAACCTATTTTCAATTACATAAAAAAAACGTCAACTTAATATTTAAATCAAATTAAGCTACTTGAGGAATGACATATATTTTCGACCTAACTAAATTTTTATTTAATTGATAGAAAAATTCAAATATGGAGTTACCTTAATCAATATTTAAATGACGGACTGCTTGACATTTCATCCTTCAATTATATTAAAGAACGGGCATCTTTACTTTAAATGATTATAACCACGCGAAAAAATATTATCTCTCATTGACCTATTTTTTTCGACCGAAAAATGTTAATCGTCAATTTATTTCTATATTTTTGAGTACCACGTATTCTTGACGGCTATACGAAAAACGGGACGTCACATAATCTACTTTTCTATCACAATAATCAACAGGCTACTTGACATTCAAAATGAATAAAAATTGAGAGATGTCACACCTCATTAATCTACTTTTTTTTTTTTTTTTTCTAATTCAGTTTAATTTTATTTTTGTTCTAATGGGATCCTAACAAACTATACTCTAAAAATAAATAATTCTATTATTATTTTCCACGATAAGTGAGCCCCGTCGAATTTCGACGGGCACGAAACTAGTGTACTAAATACTTATATGAGAAAGCAAAAGGACCAAAGACAATTACTACGTAGTTCTATAGTTTCGGACATTAATATTAACGACTCATTATCTTCTTTTTAATGAATATCTAAATATAAACCGATAAGTACTGTAATTATACGTACTGACTACTGAAAATCATCAAGTTCCGAAATTAATTTCGATAATTTTTTTTAAAAAAGATTTACACTATACTGCATCAGTCGCACATGAACACTGCGGCAGATAAACTCTCAAAGTTCCTTTTCTTCCTTTTGTAATGTTGCGGAATTTCCCATCCAGTTCTGGAAACCAGTGTCCAAAGACTCCATATTCCCCAATTGTATAAAAAGAAAACCCAGATTCATTAAAATAAGAAACCACCCAGAAAAAAAAAAAGAAAAAAAGAAAAAAAAGAAAAAAAGAAAACGAATTCGATGTGAAATAAGAAGTATCGATAGGTCATAAGAAATGGATGTAGTAACGTTCGGTATCATCGTGGGCATAATTTTCCTATTCTTATGTGCCGTTTGCGTCATCGCAATTGAAGGCACCTGCAAGCGAAGCAGCGCCCACTCTTAAATCCTTCTACTCTAGTTTCTTGATTTCTTTTCCATCTTTAGCCTCTTTCTCTTTCGCCAATCCAAACGCGCTGTTAGTGGGAAAATGGGGGCGGTTTCAGTTAACCGGCGGCAGATCTACTGCTGTGTGTTTGGCGTTTTGGCGGTGGTGGGTTTTGGGTTGTCTGCGGCGGCGGCCCACCAGTGCAGCCATGGCCACGACCACGGCCACCATCACCACCATGCGCATGATGATGACGTTATAGGGTTGATAGAGAAGAACCAAGGGCAGCAGACGCTTCTTCCGGAGGAAATTGCTGAAGAGGAAGATCTCAAGATGATGTGGGGCCTCGATGATCATGATCATATTTTTGAGCATGGGCATCACGAGCATGATGGTGATGTAGATCTTTCTGGGCTTGGTAAATAATTTGTTATCTTCTTCTTCCTTTTTCTTTGTTGCTGTGAGTGTTTTTCTTTTTCTTGATTGTTGTTTGTGGAGCTTTGTGTTGCACTGGTAATGCAATTAGGGTAAAGGGTTAAAATTTTCTGTTGATAATGCTGTTGATGTTACTACATTGCTTGTAAATAGTAATGTGTTTGAATGCTATCTAGTTTAAAGGGAATAACTCAAGTAGCTGGACATTACAGAAAAATGTAGGAGAAGCATTTTAGAAGATGCTTTTTTCAAGAAGATTTTGTGGTTATGGTTAACCCAGTTCTGATTAGTTTAATTTAATTTTGGCAGGGCTTTGGATCAATGCTATGGGCTGCTCGCTGTTGGTTAGCTTGGCTTCGCTTATTTGCCTTATTCTGTTGCCTGTAATATTTAGTAAGTACTCTAAATGTCATTACATGCTCCTTTGCTAGCTCTTAGAAGGATATCTACTTATGCATGCTGCTAACGAACAATGGTCGTATTTGAATTTTTGCAGCACAGGGGAAGCCATCAAAGGCTGTTGTTGATTCTTTAGCATTGTTTGGGGTCTGTTTCTTGTTCCTCTGTCCTCTCTTTTTTAACATATTCACGGTCAATAATTTTTTTATTGTTCTCTATGTTAGGCTTGTGGTAGATTACATTGTTTCTCTGACTTAAAAGACTATTCCTATGTGTGTAAAAGCTTGTGCTCTGCTGATCTATGTCTGAGCAAAGAAAGCATAGTTTGGTAAAGTTTTCGGCTATGAGAAGATTGATTCTTCATCAAACTTCCATACTAAGAGAAGATTATGATATTTCTTGATGGGTTACTAGGACAACCGGATATTTCTGATATTCAAATTGCTTCCGTACAGTGTGTGTTGTTCAGGGGTGTGTTGCAGATTAAATGTATTCACACTTTATAAATGAGAACAAGCTCGTTTTTTAATTGCTTTCCCTG
The DNA here is from genome assembly GCA_001642375.2 of Mentha longifolia. Lineage (NCBI taxonomy): Eukaryota > Viridiplantae > Streptophyta > Magnoliopsida > Lamiales > Lamiaceae > Mentha > Mentha longifolia. The sequence goes on from CM038113.1 coordinate 30,525,131, forward strand.
CCGTTAGTTTTTGCAGCATACCAATGTATCTAAGAAAAATAGTGGCCTTGGTTATTTGGCTCCTAGCAGCTAGAATACAAAATTATCAGTAGTTGTCCTATTATTATTATTATGATTTATGGGAAAATCGCTTATGCAGGCAGGAGCTATGCTAGGTGATGCTTTTCTTCATCAGTTGCCGCATGCTTTCGGTATGTATACCCATTAAAGGAATGAAAGATGGTTTTTGTGGTTATTTGGGGACTTCCTTTATGTTTGTGATGCATTTTTTTTCCTTTTCCTATTTCATTTTGTCTTCTATATCTTTTGTTTTTTCTTGCTGGCATTTTATCAATCTCGTGCCTTTTAGTATGAGCTATTCCTGGAAGTTGAGGCTAGGCTTGGTTTCGAGATTATTAGCTAAGTATATTTATTCTATTATGATCTGTATTTCTTTGGCTTGCTAGACCTCTGTTTGCGTATCATATGTAAGTTTTCTGGAAGAGAAATTGCTTGGAAGATTCCCTGAGTTTGTTATGTACAGTACTACTACATCAACATTAAATTTGGGGGGAATGCCACTATGTGTTCCTTCTCCAACTTTAATGCATCTGCTAGCTTTGGATGCCATATTTCTCTCCATCTCTTGAATACTCTGGTCTTAGATTCTTGTCCATACATTAGGAAAGTATCCAAATAGTTCTTCCATCTGGTCATGGCAAGGGAGATGTCTATCATGTTGAAAAAGTTGGTATTCTTACATTCATTAATCCTGCCGTTCTTGAAAAAAACCTAGTGAAACTTTTTGCTTGTTTAACCTTAGAACTTGAGGCCAGGTCTCATTTGGTGTGATGCTGTTGTTAAGTACCTTTTGTTCCTCTATTTTTGTGCTTTAAATCTATGTTTTCAGGTGGCGAAAATGCCCATTCACATGATCACCACGATGACCATCATCATCATCACGAGCATGTTGGGCAATCACATTCGCATTCACATTCCTTGAAGGATCTTTCCATTGGTTTGTCAATTTTGGGTGGGTGACATGTTTCTAAACCTACTGCTAGTATTTCATTTTGAGTACAATCATGCTTACTTAATTTCGAAGTTCTGACAAATTTGGGGCTCGTTTAGTTTGTATCTTCATTTTCCTCCTTTTAGTATTTCGAATTATATTTTTTATTGGTTTTCTTAGTGAAAATGAACTTATTTGCATCTAATGTAGACATGTTTGCGACAATAAATTTTTAGGGTTTGTTTGGTTGAAAGTATGGGATAAAGCTTAATACGTATGACAGAGATATTCTACGGTATATGATATCAATATTATGTTTGCTTAGAGGTATTATATTGTCTGCAATATTTGTACATTATTTCAAGGGGTGAAACTATGGAAATAATAGATAGTTAATTAATTAAGAACTTCTATAATTGTGGCTTGTATTACTTATCCCACCTAGTAGGTGGGATACGTAATCTCATAAATCCATATTATTCATACCGGGCCCTTGCTTTATGTAAGGCTCTGTGCTTTGAACCAACAAGATATTAGTATGTCATAGATATATTATATACCCTAATCAAATGAGCCCTTAGTAGTTAGTATAAACTTACATCATGAATTTAAAATACGTTGTTTTTGTTAGTTTTTGTCAATCAAAATTTTGTTGGTTTGAAAGATTATTAACTTAATAAATCTTGGATGTTTTGTGATTAAGATAAACTCATCAAGTTCTTAGCACTATGAATATATTTTGTCCCAGCTCATCAATGATATGGATTTTATTGAAAGTTACATGTGAAATGACTAATGTGGCACTTCTGTTGTAATGTAAGATGATAATTACAGGGATTGTTAAGGTTCATTAGCTGAAGTATCCTTTGTGTAAAGATAATTTGGCTGCATAACAGCCATACTCCTTCAGCACTGTTTAAGCTTAACATTTATTACATCTGTGGAGAAATTAAATATCATTTCATCACCACAAACTAAGGGTTCTCATTTGATATCTTAGTTTCCTCGTGCATCTTATTTCCCTCAACTAACTCAATACAGTATAATCCTTTACTTGCTGTGCGTCTTTCTGATATTTGTTTACTTTTCTATACGTCTGTGCGTGGATCCTTATTACTTTTTTGGTTTTCTACTGTGAATCTTATAACATACTTCTTGTTACAGCTGGAATTGTGGTGTTTCTTATTGTCGAGAAAATTGTGAGGTATGTCGAAGAATATTCTGGCGGAGTAGGTCACCACCACCACCACCATCATAAGCACTCTAACAAATTGAAAGATGATGATCATGTAGATGAAAATCATCAGGCACAGTCACATGATGAGAAATCATCAGAAGGAAAAGAATCGTCTAAGAAAGCTCGGAGTGGTAAAACTGGCGAAAATGATTCTCTCCGTAAGGTAGGGTAAGAAGTTTATTTGTGATGATCACTTTATATAATCACTTATAATCCTTCTTAATCTCGTCTAGAGATGAACTTCATCAAGTACATTTGTTCATTCCCTTCTTTTCTTTTCTTTTTTTAATGCAATTTGCTCGTTCTCATTTTCTCTGCAATTTGCTCTGACCTCAATTTCTCTAATGTCGTAGATTAGGCAATGGGCTTTTCATATAAATGTGCTAAATATTTTAAGTATGTGAAGCAAAAGTAAGTAAGAGATGCTACGTACTGAAATTTTGTTCATTATTTTGTCACTTCCAGAGAACTACAGGAGCTAATGCTCCTGAAGATTCACTTGCTGATAAGATCTCCAATGGTAATGTTGAGTCTGTTGAGACAAAAGCACCCATCAAATCACAATCAAGTTTGGTGTTTGGCTACCTGAACCTCTTTTCAGATGGAGTGGTAAGTCTGCTCAAATTTTATCTTCTCGGCAGCAACTGATGTCACATTGAGATTGTTGTCATTCATAGTAAAGTATTTATAATTTATATCTAGATTTATCTGATTAGGATATAATTGTGTATTTTGACATGACACTTGACCTTGCTCAGCATAATTTTACTGATGGGATGGCTTTGGGAAGTGCTTTCCTCCTCTATGGATCAGTTGGTGGCTGGTCGAGAACTCTGTTTCTGCTTGCCCATGAGCTTCCTCAAGAGGTTTGATATTCTGTCCGTTGTGTTCTGGTTGCCATTTTCTCCAAATAGGAAAAAAAAAATGAAAATTGAAAATTGTGGAGCAAACTCACTTTACAATGCATGCATAATGTCGCACTATTTTTCTGTTCTCCTAAAATTGTGGAGCAAACTCACTCTACATTGTGATTATCTTTTGGGTATATAGATATTAATTAAAACTCGATGTGGTAGACAAAGTTTTACCATTTCTCAGCTCTTGATTATGAGTACTTCGATCATTTGTATAGTGGCTAGTGCTTATATTCTGTCTTGCTTCAGTGATCTGATTTCACCATTTCTCAGCTATTGATTACGAACACTTTTCACCATTGGGTTAATGCTTGTATTTGTGTTTGGTGTTTCATGCAATTTCATAGCCCAAGACAAGTGGTCAACTCCGTAGTGATATCATATTTTCTTGAAAAAATGTTACACTACGCGAGCAGTTTATCTAATTTCCGGTCTTTGCAGATAGGTGATTTTGGAATTTTAGTAAGATCTGGTTTTACAGTCTCCAAAGCCCTCTTCTTCAACTTTCTATCTGCACTTTCGGCACTCGCAGGAACTGCTCTGGTTTGTAGTCTCTCAAATATAATATCAGCCTATTACAAGAAACACGATGGAGTCATACTAATTTGAGTCCGTCTTCTACAGGCTTTGATGTGGGGAAAAGATCCAGGGCAGTCATCTTTGATCGAGGTAATAGTTTTACAGCCAAGCAGCTACACGTTGCACGTTCCTCTCTAAGGAAAGCAAAAAAAAAACACACACACACACACTCTGCACAGTCGATGCTCTAGTAGTGTGATTGCGAAACTTTGTGTCATAAATTTTGCAGGGGTTTACTGCTGGTGGATTTATGTATATTGCTCTTGCTGGAGTTTTAGCTGAGATGAACAATGGCACACCAGCCTTGAGAAATACAGCCATGCAATTAATATCGTTGCTGCTGGGAATGGGTGTAGCCCTCTGTATATCACTTGTAGAATGATTTGGATTACATTTCTTTCATTTTATTATAAGTTCAATTTCTTGTATTTGGAATCAGGGGTAGAACTGTGAAATCCCATCTAAGATTTGAATCACTCCATCAATTATCACATTCACAAGCTGTTGTTGTATGCTTGTTGTAATACAGAGCAAAAGGGTTAAAGTAGTCATTTCAAATATAGTGCATTCTGTGTTTTATGCTGTTTTAAATATTGATTGTGGACCCTATATATTGTAAGTTTGAGATGAGCATCAAGGAAGTACTATAATATATGTCATTTTCTAAATTCAAAAAAAAAGAAGTAATAATAATAATAAAATAAAATTAAAAAAAGTGAATTATTTTGTAGACATTAAAATAGGCATGTGAAACAAAGAATCAACTTCGCAAGTCTTGTATAAGTTTGTGGTGCTTCTTGTCCGGTCATGGTTATAATATCTCGATCGATGTCATTTTCTAATTGTTTTCGTATTAGGTCTCTCAACGTTTTATGAATTTACATTGCGCTAGGGTAATCATGCATTTTGAATATGGTTTAGTGGTGCAACGAGTGTAAGAGAGTAGTGAAATGAGAACTATGACAAAATGAGAGAGAAGAGTTTGAGAGATTTTGAAATTTCGAAGAGTTTGAATCTATGTATTTATATATAGTAATCGCAATCAACCATTTTATTTCAAGTTCTCTCTCAATTTCATCCAAAAGGCTTTATTTCTTTTTGGATTTCCTAGCACGTTTTTTCACGATTCTTGATGATGGGTTTTAAAATGGATTTTTGAAGAGTTTTTGTTTACGGGATACTACGAAGAGTTTTTATTTACGGGATATTACGACAGTTGTAGTATCCTGTAAACAAAAACTCTTCAAAAATCCATTTTAAAACCCATCATTAAGAAGCGTGAAAAAACATGCCAAAAAATCCAAAAGAAATGAAGCATTTTGGGTGAAATGGAGGTAGCATTTGTTTTTGTTAGAGGATGCTTATCTTTTGGTTGCAAACCATGCTTATGTTCAGCGCATGTGAGAAGTCGGAGTGTTCGCAAAACATTTTTCTATCTTGATTTAATCTAAAGTGTTATTATTCAACTTCAATTTTTTTGCTTATCTCATCTGCCCTACCAAACAAGCATTTAAGAGTTTGATATTATTATTATGATATTTCAATTTTTTTTATTAAGTCTTCTCCCTATATGTAAGATTGACTCATGTGAATGTGAACCATTTCACTTTTCTTTTCATAGACTCTTCCTTTATCATATTCTTTCTCCAAATTTTATGGCACAAGGTTGATGGTCCATATTGTTAGTGAAAAGTTAGTGATTCCTTTTATTAATAAATTGAAAGTAAAATATAGATATACTAACTTCATCCCATTTATTAGTCTACATTGTAAATGACACAATAGCCAATGCAAATAAGAATATGTGGTTGTATCCATTCTAAGGAGAAAGAGTTAATTGTAGCCATAAATTTTTTGTCATTTTAGGAAAGTAGACTAATAAATGGGACGGATCAAAGCGGAAAGATAGCCTAATATATAGGATGAAAGTAGTATTAGGTATGGTTTACGTCCAAAAAAGGCAAAACGAAAGAATCTAGTAAACGAACTAAAACAATATTTATTGAAAGAAAATGGGACGGAGAGAGTATTAGTATTTTATTTTACTACTATAAGTTAACATCTTTGATCTTGGTTTGTTTCTCGTACAATAATAATCAATAAATATATGCAAGTGGGTAGAAGTAGAAGAACCCTTCAAACTTATAACAAAATAATTCCAAATATCCATAAATTAGCTAATTTCATCATCTCCACGAAGTCGAAGGACGGCTGCCCCACCGCAAAACGCGCCATCTCCATTGCAAAACTACTTGCAAACTAAAAAAACAGATAATACAAAATAAAAACAGATCAAAACTAACAGCACCCACCAAAAAAAAGAAAGAAAAACAGAAAAAACAGAAAAACAAAAACGAAAACGAAAATCAGAAGAAGAAGGTAGGTAGGCAGGGGCAGCGCAGTTACCGGAGAATGAGGCTATGGAAGCGAGCCTCGGGCGCCTTGAAGGACCGGGGCAGCCTCTGGCAGGCTGAGCTCGCGCGCCGCACCGTCCTTCGCAACCCCGACATCGACAAGGCCATCATCCGCGCCACCACCCACCACGACTCCTTCTCCGCCGTTGACCGCCACAACGTCGACATCGTCTGCGAGTGGCTCCGCCTCTCCCGCAACAACCTCAAGCCCATCCTCCGCTCTCTCTCCGCCCGCATGGCCAAGACCCGCAGCTGGTCCGTCGCCCTCAAGGGCCTATTCCTCACCCACGCCCTCCTCAACTGCAATTCCGCCGCCGTCTTCAACATTGGCCGCCTCCCCTTCGATCTCTCCTCCTTCAGCGACGCCCACACCCCACGCGCCAGCGCGTGGCCCTTCAACGCCTTCGTCCGCGCCTACTACGCCTTCCTCGACGAGAAATCGGCGACGGCGTTCCACATCGCCGAGGAGAAGCTGGATTCCCCGGGGTTCGCGATGCGGCGGGAGCTGCTGTTGCTGCAGAGGCTGCAGGGGCTCGTCGACCTCCTCGTCGCGATCAAGCCGGCGTCGACGGCGGCGTTCGTGCCGCTGATCCTCGACGTAATGGACGGGATCGTCATCGAGATCTACGACGTGTACGGCCGGATCTGCCGCGGAATCGCGATGGTGCTGCTCAACATCTACTCGGCGGGGAAGGCGGAGGCGGCCATGGCGCTTCACGTAGTGAACAAGGCGACGCAGCAGGGCGACGATCTGACCTACTTCTTCCAGTTCTGCCATAAGATCCGAGTCGTCAACGCCGCCGATTTCCCGGCGATCGATCGGATCCCGGAGGAGGGAATACAGGAATTGGAGCAGATAATCGAGGAATTGAGCACATCCGGCGATGGATTGGATGAAAATTCCAATTCCAATTCCAATTCCAATTCCAATTCTATCATGGCGAAGGAATCAGAGCGGAAAGATGAAATGAAGACGGTAATCACGGATAAATGGGAGGTATTCGAGGAAGACGACGGCGTTGCGATGAGATTTGAAGAGCCTCCAGATTTGATAACATTCTTATAGATGCATCGATCGTTTTTCAGTACTGTTACTATACAAACATATTGGAGGGAAGATCATTTGAAAACAGAATACTCTCCTACCTTTTACTGTATTTTTTTATAGAGGAATGAACTTGAAGAAGAAGAAGAAGACATAATTCGACATTTTGGAAATAATTATTAGTACTATATAATTGAAATTTACTAGTACTACAATTTACGAACAAATATAATAAATCAAGTACGATACAAAATTACAACAATCAAAAGTAAGAGAGATTTAGGGGCTGTATTCATTCTAGATTTTAAAAAATTTTGACATACTTTTTTTATAATTAGTAGATTCTCTGAAATCCATGGATTGTTTTAAATCTATGTAGAATTTAATAGATTCTGTTAGATTGATTTATCTACATTTTTATAGACTTTATAAGTCTACAAATTGTTAAAAAAAAAAGAAGCAAATATGAAATAACAATCCACAACTCAAATTAAATAGTCCAAAATTATTATATATGCTACCGAAAACTTTTGATTGCAACTTTTAAATTCACCAAAATAAATAAATAATAATAACATATGATGCTACTCATTAATTTCATCCTCATTGTTCTGATCTTTATTGCCACCCTCTTCGTTTTTATCACCATTATACCTCAGCCTCATTTCCCACATAGTATTGGCAATACTCGCCCTCCATGCATTAGCTTCTGCCCTTTGTTCTAATTGGCTTTGAGAAAGCAATTCATGATTTTTATGTTCCATGTCAAGATGTGGTGAAGCTTGATCTTTCATAGTTATTACCACAAAGTTTGGTAGGTGCGAGTATAACAAATATTCATTAGTAAATAACTTAGCTGTAGACTAGGGGAAATAATATATGATGATACGGCAGCCATCATATAATAAGAATATCACGTACACTATAGGCTAAGATGGAAGAAAAAGTCTTACATTAACAAGGTGGATTGTTCTTCAATTCTTCCCTCTTCACTCACACACGCACACTTTACTGATCAGGTATCGTTACTGGCCCCTTTTCTTTTTTGTTGCTTGTGGAGTTACAGAGGATAGAAATTTAGTGGTTTCTTATAACTTGTGCAATCTGAAGTAAAATATAATCATATATTTGTGCTTAGGGTGATAGGAGGATTTTGTGATGAACAAAACACCTTGAAGCACACCAAAAGTTAAAATCCAGCACGGAAAAGTAAAATTCAGTTATTTACATTTTCTACCAAAAAAGAAAAAAAAAAAGTGAGATATCCAAACCAACATCCTAGAATGAGGTGAAGTATTTATTTAAAAAGACAGTTTCTTCTTTTCATCAGTACTTTTTGAACATTTTGTTTGGTTGCTTTAAAGAGATTGAATTTTACGCAACTCGAATATAAATGCAATCACTTTAAAAATAATAGTTGATTGAACTACGAAATAATTTGCAATCTTAAGTGCTAGTATAGATAAGTTGTGTTTTCACACAAATCATAACTCGGTACTAAAATTCATGTTTATCACCATTCTCTAGGATTTGGTATAAATTGCTCAAAGTACAATTATCCAATAATTTCAACAAAACAGGGCTGCAAATTAGTAACTAAAAATTCAGTAAAACCACAGGCAATTTTATAAAGCAAGAAGCAGCAATTTTTGCCAACTAAATAGTACGGTGGGGCAGACCTAATTACTGCACTCTTAAATATGATTATTTAGATTTATGTTGCTTTTTTTGCTTATGGAAGTTCAGTCCTCAATTAGTTGTCTAATTGATACAGGGAAAAATTGCATATCATATATAGACTCAATCACTCATTCAATGGCCAGAAACGATCCCCTTTTGGAAGAATGCAACCAGGAAAACAAAGCACTATCAAGCGAAAAAATCAAATCTTTTTTAAGATTGAGGAAAAGAAAAATATCTTTGTTGTCGAAGATGAAGGAGACGGCGGCAACAGCAGCAAATTGCAGCAGGAGAAAGATTGCTGCTGGAGAGAGGTAGGAGAATCTCTGTTCGCGTTTGATCTTGGATGGAGAGAGGCAGACTTTCAAAATCTTTTGTGGAGAGGTGAGATTTTGTGTAGAGATTTTTTATTCATATTAGACGGTAAGAATCCTGTAAAGTCAATAATTTATAGAATTGAGGAGATTTTCAATATCACAAGATTTAGATGGATATTTAAAATCTGAATTTATTGAATACCAATAGATTTTTAAAGACTTTCTAAAATCTGAATTGAATATAGACTTTGAAAATAGAAAAAAATCTATTAAAATCTGGAATGAAAATAAACTATTAGTGCTTAGAACAGATGATGAAAATCACACATTAAATACATTTGCCACATTTCTACTATATAAGGCTAGATCAATTCGTCTAAAAGAATGTTGTAAACTTCTCTATTTTGAAGTTGTGATAAATGTTTAGATAAATGTTTATTTCATTTTCAACTGTCATAACGCATGATATTGCAATCAATCATTATCTTTCTCAAAATCTTACGATCCAACAAGAAACTTTGATGAAAGTGAAAATTATAATGGATTTATACTTTAAGAGAAAGAAAGAGAAAATCTGAAAGAAATATTTTCCCAAAGCTTTATAATTTGTGCTTAAATTAAAGAGGTTCAATCAGGGATATGGGGAATTGGGAAGAGGGAGTTTGGGCGTGGAAGTTGGGCTTTGGAGAAGAGAGTTATTTGGTAGAGAACTCGACGCTTTAAACTCTCTTTTATCGATGTTGGAGGGATTCTTCTTGGTTGATGCTGCTGGAGATGGATGGAGATGGCGAGGGAACTCTGACAGTATCTACAAAACAAAAATCTTCAAGATGGTATGGAAGAATTTAGCTCCACCAAAAAAGCAACAATGTTGTGGAGGCTTTTGTGGGATAGACTACCGATCGACAAGAGCTAATCTTTTGGAGAAGAAGAAAATTCATTACTTCAGAAGATGAATCGAGGTGCCCTCTCTGTGGTGAATCGAGGTACTGGAGACTGCCTCTCATCTATTCACTATTTGTAACACACGCGGATGCTATGGTATGTTATTTATTATTGATGTAATTGTCGATGTGGTCCTTACATAATCAAGTAAAAGATCATTGTCTCCATAATTTGGATATTCTTTTTGGAGTAGTTGCTACGAGTTTATGGATTTGCGTGGTATGGATTATTTGAAAATGGAGGAATAAGGTGGTTTTGAGAATGCTAGATGGAACATTAAAAAGACCGTGAAGGAAGTGAAAGGCAGACTATGAAATTGGGGTATGACGAAAAACACATTCGTGCGCGCCTCCTCGTTTAAAGATTGGATGTCTGATCCTATTGAATTTCTTGTTGGTTGTTGTTTTCGTTTTTTTTTCATTTCTCTATAATCTGTCTTTCTAGTTACCTCCTCCCGTACCTATTATGGTTACTAGTAGTAATATTCCTATTTTTCTGATAAAAATAATAATAATAATTAATCTTCATCTTTGGCCACCATGTTCATTCGGGTTTTGTCCACATGTCCGGACATGCCAAGGTTTATTATTTATTTTTAATCATCATATATTATATATATATTATACGTTCTGATGCGGATTCGGAGCACCAGAGCGATCCAAGCGCCTATGTGGCGCCTCCTGCGACCTCCGTTCCCTATTTATCTAAATTCTATATATTTATACATATTAATTATTATTTATACATATATTAATATATTACTTCCTCCGTTTCCTATTTATCTAAATTCTATACATTTATACATATTAATTATTATAATCTATTTATATCATACATAAAATTTGAAAATTTTAATTATGAGGATTGAAGGATTCGAACTCATGATCTCCCACATGATAGACTATGTTTTATACCACTACACTATATCACTAAATAATAGTACTTATTTAAGACTCACACATATATGATACTCACCTCCCGGTGGGCACCTTCGTGGGCACCTCGTCGTTTTATCACGTTTGCATTGCTTTTTTTTAATTTTTATTTTTATTCTATATTCTAGTATCTTAGAAATTAATTTACAAATCATAAAATCTAAAAAATCAATGTTCAATTTGTTATTTTTTATTTTTAACTTCAAAAAATGAGTATTAAATAAATCGAGCTTTGATTTTTATGTATTTTTTAGATTTTATGATTTGTAAATTAATTTCTAAGATACTAGAATATAGAATAAAAATAAAAATTAAAAAAAAGCAATGCAAACGTGATAAAACGACGAGGTGTCCACGAAGGTGCCCACCGGGAGGTGAGTAGCATATCATTTCTCTCTCTATATATATATATATATATATATTGAGTATATATATATATAATATGAATATGTATATATTTATTTATTGATTTTAACATGTGTTTCTTAAATTTTTATGAACCTAACCATATAAATCATGAAATTTTTGATATTTATCTATATATAAAAGATATTTTTATTATTTTATTTATTAAAAGGTTCAATCGATCAAACCATGACCCGAAAAATACTTCAATGTTGAGGGCATTTTTGCTACTCTTCTCAACATAAAAATAAAAAATGAAAGGAAAGAAAAAAAAAAGTAAATATTTTGGCTCGAGCTATTTTCAGTTTCAGTTGATCAAGCTAAACTGTTTTTAATTTACAATATTTTGGCTCTGACACCATTTCAATTTTGAGGGTGACATGTCCAAAAGATTTTGATATTCTTTTAGTTTGTATCGATAACTACAATTGACAAATTTTTGTAATGAAAAATATATTTTAAATTTTTAAACACAAAATCGATTTTGAGGTGACCCATTGACCACTAAATTTTCTAAATTCTTTTAATATGTATGGATAGCTACGATTGTCGAATTTTTGTAACAAAAAATATATTTTTAATTTAAAACAATTGACAATAATTAGACACAAAATGAGCTTCGTGACTAATTTCAATTCGGATTGGCTAAACTTTTTTTTGTGTTAAAATATTTTGGCCCTAATACTATATTGATTTTGAGGTGACCCATTGGCCATGAAAATTTCCATAATCAAGATTTCCTTCATTGATTTGATTTTTTTATTAATACGTATAAATAGAGTACAACTACTCGATAGTGGAGTACACCGCATTAAACTATTTTTCTAATAAAATTTAACGCGACTTTGTAACACATATTCTCTACTAAATTATTATAATACTATTTTTCAATTCGGGTTAGTCAGGCTAAACTAATTTTAGTAAAAAATATTTTTGCACTAACACTATTTCGGTATTGAGGTGGCCCATTGGCCAAGAAGTTTTTGAAGTTTTTTGGCTTTGATAATATTTTGATTTTGAGGTGGTATGTGGGCCAAAAAGATTTTAAAATGCTCTTATGTATTGCGGCATTGAGCCCAAACTGAGTTGAGGCACTTACGGGTCAAGGATCTGTCGTCCGCGCTAGCCGCTACTGAAGAGTTGGTCGACTTGAAGGCAAGTGGCTCTTTTGAGCCCGAACATGGGGATGCGGGATGTGCTAAGGACAAGGGAAAAAGTTGGAAGAAGAAGACTTTCAACGACCCAGTATTGGTGGTTCGGCGAGTCACACTTCGGGGGCGGGGACAAGCTTCACGGGTGCTTCATATGTGAGGGAGACCACCGGATACGGGACTGTCCGAAAGCGGAAGGCTAACGCTGGGAGAAGTTGAATGCTGTGGCCGTTGAATCCGTGGAGGAGGAGGCTTGGGTCAACACGATGCAGTACATTTCGGGTACAAGTGTTGGATGAGGGTCAGGACATGCCGAAAGTGGGCCGTTGGGAGCTTGGGAAGGACATGACAATGAAACAGCCAAGTGTGGGCCGTGGTGTGCTCACGTATGCAAAAGTCTTGGCAGGAGCTGCGTCAAACAACGGCCGTGGTGTGCCAGGAGAACTCGCTTGTGGAGAGCGAGTTGTTGCTGAAAATGGATCGAAAACAAGAGGCTTATCCCACTTGACGAGGACGTCGTCGAGTTTTGGTGGGGGAGGTTTGTTAGACCCCTTAATCGGCGGATGCAGCAGGTGCGCCTAGCCACAAGCGACTATATTTGATTTTGAGGTGGCCTGTTGGCCAATATATTTTTGCCTAAATCGGCAGATACAGCTGGTGTGCCTAGCCACATGCAACTCATATTCGATTTTGAGGTGGCCCGTTGACCAATATATTTTTGAAATTCTTTTAGTATGTATCGATAGCTATAATCGTCAAATTTTTGTAACAAAATGTATATTTTGAATTTAAAACACCTGAGAATATATTAAACACAAAATCGATTTTGAGGTGGCTCATTAGCCAATAAATTTTTGAAATTCTTTTAGTATATATCGATAGCTATAATTGTTAAATTTTTGTAACAAAAGTGTATATTTTTAATTTAAGACACTTCACAATAAATTAGAAATAAAATGAGAATTGCTTCAACAAATTATCATAATACTACTATTTTAATAAATATACAATAAAATGATACCCCGTCGAATTTCGACAGGATACAAACTAGTTACTCATATTCGAACGCCATGCGTTTTTTTAACCATTAAAATGGTCTAACAAAAACAAAATAAATCTATGTAAATGAGGTTGTGCCAAATGTTCAATTTTTCTAATTACTTTTATATTGAGTGGGATGGTATCATCTATCCCCAAAATGGTGTCCCATAATTCAATTTTATATTAATTTTATATTATTTTTTATAAAAATAAAAATACTATAATATAGTAAATCATAATAGACATTTATAAGAAAAAAATTGATTTTTTTTGAAATAATATCCTTTGGTTTTGAATTTTTCAACTCTAATATACTTATAAAAGTGAAATAAAATGTTAAAAAAAAAAAATTATAAACTCTAATGGGGATGAGTGAACCCTTGAAAATAATCATTAAATTAAACTAAATCATTATAAAATAAATTTATCAAAAAAAAAAGTACATAAAAATAGTAAAAATCGAATTTTTGGACACCATTGGGACACAAATTTGGGGATAGAGGATCTCAAGTCATATCGAGTATGTTGCACAAGACTCGCCTAATATAATTTACTTATCCCTTATAAAATAAAACAGTACTCCCTATGTCCCACTTATAAATGATCATTTTTTATTCATATAAGTCTATTAAAATAATAAAATGACCTCTTATAAGTGGGACAGATGGAGTAATATCGGATGTACTCTCTCCGTTTCGCCTCATTTGACTTATTTATATTCAATATGTGAGGTATAAATGGAGTGAAACGGATGGAGTATCATAATTGAGGTTGTGTTTGGTATTCATCTCAAGTAGGGTTGCAAACAAATCAATTAATTTTATTCGATTCGTGATTCGTATTCGATTAGCCCGATTCGTATTGGATATTTTACGATTCAAATTCAAAAAACAAATATTTTTTATAATTCAATTAATATTCAAATACAAATAATAAATTATGATATTCGATTCAATATTAGTAAATATATTCGTTTATATATATATATATATATAGAGAGAGAGAGAGAGAGAGAGAGAGTTGCATTCTGGTAAAAACCTTCTTTAGAGTGAAAACTGGAAACTAATACAAGCCATTGATATGTAGTTACTCCGTATTTAATGGTTGAGATTAAACCACAAATTGAATATTGCTTATATTTTTAATTTCCTATTCGTGAAGTTGAGGGCAAACTAGTCTAATTTCAACTACTAAGAAGTGCAAGTAATCACGAATCCCGATATTGAGGGGATTCGACAATATTTACGCACTATAATCATCTTCTTCTTCCCATCGACAACATTAAAAAAAAAATAGTAATAATAAAAAAAATCTCCCTTCTTCCATTCCAATTGGTTGCTGCAGTATTTTTTTTCTCGAGTTGCTTATATTATTGAGGATTAATGTCACGGCGACGGCCGGGTGGAGGTGTGATCGACTATCAAGAAGACAAGTTGCCTTCTACTCGTATTTTGGGTTTCAAATTTTTATTGCATAAACTAATACATCAATGTTACAATGAAAGTAAGATGAAACTTGCATGTTTATGCTCATGAATTATGATTTATTTGAGTATGTATAACTTATATTGGGAAACCACACAATTTTGAAAAGTGAATGGTGATTAGGTTATCAAAATTTTGATGAATTGTTTTGGTTATTTTGTTGCATATGATTGGATAATTACGCATATATAAAAAAATGTATAATTTTTTGGTCTTTTTTGTATAGAAAAATCTTTCTTCAATATGTGCACATTTGCAGATTTTTGGTTGCATCTTTGTATTCAGATATACTCCCTCCATTCTGAAGTGACCTACTTATATTTAATATGTGAGGTATAAAATATACAAGTAGGTTACTTAAAAAAAAAACAAAGGGAGTAGCATTTAGCGTATACATATATTAATTTGGAAGTCCTCATAATTTGATAATTTTGTTGCATATTCTTTATTAAAATTTTGCATCATAAATATTTTATTTGGAATGTTGCATAAGTATATTACTCATATCATTTTTGAAATCAACTTTCTGCATTGTTGCACAAAAGATATTTGTCAAAATGCTTTATTGATGGTTTTAGCAATTGTATTTATTTATTATCTTGGAATGTTGCATTTTAGGTAGTTTTTGTTGCATATATTGACAGAGCCGATGCATTTTATTGTCTCAATTAATGATTTTTGGGTTATTCACGTATAATGTCAAATTTTAATTTGTTTTGACTATATTGGTGTTGATTTGTAAGTTATTTTACCTTGTTCATGCTTGTTGTGCAGTTGATCAAAATCAATATTGAACATGCCCCAGCGTAAACATGATGTAACGCTCACAAATATGCAATAGGAAGAGTCAAGTGATGATGATATTTTTGGGCCAACTTCTGCGAAGCAGCAAAATACCAAAAGCACATCTGCTACTGTTCAAAAAAACATAATACCTGACACATAATTTTGCATATATTTGTGTTGATATAATTTTTAATTGCTATTGCTTTTAGATGAATGTTTTTTGGCATATTTGTCGTGCATCAAAGTGTGAATGTGTTGCATATTGTAACATTTTCAGTGCATATAAGTGGAAATTTATTGCGTATTTATATAGTTTGGCAAATTGAGAGAATATTTCACACATAACTATAGCATAATTATATACTTTTCTTGTATATATATTGTTATGTATTAAATTAAGATTTATGTTCTTCTCAGATATTTTAAAATGTAATGTCACAAGCATGCAATGATTAATATTGTTTGTGAGTTAAAAAGATGCATATGGCATATTTGACAATGCAGTATTTTGAATAAAAAATGCACCATTATATGTATAAAATGCAATCATTTAATATAATAATGCAACATTATATATAGTAAATGCAATTGTTTAATATAATGATGCAACATGAAAATGATCTATTGCATGCTAATAAATTCAAATGAAACGAAAATCCAAAAGAAATAAATAGACTTAACAACACTATGCAAAGCACAACATATTTCATCATGATTTCCATTATGCTTGCATTTGTTAGATGTCATAGCTAGTTTCCTTGTATCTTGTAAGCCCTAAACTAAACCCTAAACCCTAAAACCTGATCGAGTAAAATCTGAAATCTAAACCTTGAAATGTAAACTCTAAAACCTAAAACCTAATAGAGTAAAATCTAAACCCTAAACCTTGAAATGTAAACCCTAAACCCTAAACTTTGAACCTAAACCCAAAAACCTAATTGAGTAAAATCTGAACCGTCAACACGAAACCATGAACCCTAAACACTAAACCCCTAAATAAACCTAAACGAGTAATATCTGAACCTTAAGCCCTAAACCTGAACCCTATAAACGCTAAACCCTGAAATATAAATCTTAAACCTAAATCCTAAATACTAGTAATTCGTATAACTTGTGATACCAATAGAATTATGCACAGAATCACAATTTAATGCAACATTATATACTCCCTCCGTCCCGCCGAAATGACCTGAAAACTTTTCGGCACGGGACTTAAGGAGGGAGTGTTTAAGTTGTTAAGTGTGTTTGCTAATGAAAGAGTATATGTTTTTAAATTGAATTAATATTTATATTTTAAATTCAATATTAATAAAATAAAATGAAAATATATTTTTTTTTCAATCCAGATTATTTATTTCGGTATTCTTAATTACTGTTTGATTTTTTATTTTTATTTTTTTTTTTTCCGCCTGCAATTTTATTCAAAAATATGGTGATCACAACTGCATTTTCGATTTTTGATTTCTAAAAACAGAATATGAGAATTATGAAGATAAAAACACAAAAATAAGAAAACACTACAAGAAAAAATGGCTTTCTCTATAGTTCATACACTACAGTCTTTTAAAAAAACCGTAGTCTATACGTATAGACTACGGTTTTTAACATAAACCCGTAGTCTATGTACGAGACTACAGTGCATAGACTACAATTATTTCAAAAACCGTAGTGTATGATACCCAATAGACTACGGTTTCTCTTAAAACTGTAGTGTATGAGCGTGTTTTGTATAGACTATAGTCTTTTTGAACCGTAGTGTATGTGCGTATTTTATCATAGACTACGGTGTGTTATACAAACCGTAGTGTATGAGCGTAATTGACTTAGACTACGGTCTGTTTAAAACTGTAGTGTATGCATTTTTGGTTATACACTACGGTTAATTTTAAAAATCGTAGTGTTTGTTTAAAAAAAGGGTTAATAACAAAAAAAAAACCCCAAACTATTACTCTTTTATCAAAAATACTCTGAACTATTGAAAATAACCAATTAAATCCCAAACTATCAATTTGTTATCAAATCTACCCTATGTCCATTTTCTTCATTCGAACATTTTATCGAACATATATTGTGCACAGAGAAAAAAGCTCTCTTTCCTCTCCTCTTCTTCTTCTTCATCCCTTCCATTCTTTATCCTCTTCATGAGCGGCTTGATGGAGAATCCGGATTCTTGTATGGCGGCGATGGGGATTCTGATACAGACGACGGGGACTGTATACGTTTTCCCTTTCTCCTTGAGCCTCAGCATCTCGCAGCGCGTCGGCGGCCACACGCTGGGGGCGGCGCAGCCAGCGTGGGTGCAGCTAGCGGAGATGATCAGGATCATGATGGCGGCGGTGTACGGCTTGACGGCGGCGCAGGTGCTGGAGATGATCGCGTCGGTGCTGCCGATACCGGGGCTGGCGGAGGTGGCGTGCGGGGTGATGATGGGGTCGGCGAGGTCGAAAGTGGGGGTGCGGATAAACATAGCGGCGTTCTATCTGGTGGAGTGGCCGTGCTCCGCCGTGCTGGCGTTCAAGATGAAGTGAGGGTTTCAGGGGCTGTGGTCCTGTGCATGGCCTTTACATCTTGGCGATGATGGGGATGGTGGCGGCACAGGGGGAGTGCATGGCCTCTACACCTTGGCGATGACAGACTGGAAGCATGAGGCCAAGAGGGGATGAAGAAGACGAGGAGAAGGAAGTGCACACCATATGTTCGATAAAATGTCTGAATGAAGAAATTATACCTAGGGTAGATTTGATAACAAATTGATAGTTTAGGATTTAATTGGTGATTTTCAATAGTTCGGAGTATTTTTGATAAAAGAGTAATAGTTTGAGATTTTTTTGGTAATTAACCCTTAAAAAAAAGAAAATTGATAAAAAGAGAAAATATTAATAACCTAATATTTATTTTTCCTACTAATTTTCTCTCACTCAAGCAGAAAAATCTGAATCTCTCTCTCTCGATCATCTATCGTCCCTCTTCTTTTATCCGACTCCTCGCCAGCAGTCCTCGACCGGCACCACAAAGCTAACGCCGTTGCCGCCAGGCGAGACTCTCCAATCCCCTCTGGTTTCTCCTAAATCGAAAACCCTAGATTTCGAAACCCATCTCCCTAAAATTTCCTCGTGGTTATGATTTCAGCCGGCAGACATGGTGGCCACCTTCTTGGACCGCAGTAGCCTCTCCGCCAGCATCCTTAGCCGCCTCAAGAATCTGCCACCATTGCCGTGACTTCTCCTTCTCCTCGATAGAAAGTGTTCACAACAGGAAAGAGGGCGAAGCTCTTTCCCATTTGGTTCATTTCTGAAATCCCCTTTCTCCTTCCACTATTCTGGCTCTGACTACAATTAATTAAGGTATCTCACCGATTTCAAGGTCAAGAATGAGCGGAAGGAGACGGCTGAAAATACTATGCTCGCTTGCACTGCCGCTCAGGTTTGTTAATTTCCATCGCGCGAGATTTCCTTAGGGCTATTGATGCAAGATTAAGCCTATTACTTTTTTCGATACGGATTATTACTTTAATTAACACTCAGAGAAGTTTGGTGTTTCTAGTACAAATTTGAAGTAGAGCTATTCCGTATCTTTATGTACGTTAATTATTCTTTGTGTTGATCAATTAATCAATCTAAATAGGTGATTGCACTAGCTGATGATTTATGATGTTAAACGTGAAATGATTTATTTTTGTTTTCAATTTGGAATGAAAAGTCATGATGAATCCCAATGGAATCTATTTCAGTATCTTTATTTTCGGATGATCAATGACTAATGTTGATGATTGCCTTTAATAGAAGCGGTTGATGCCTACTGATTATGGCTGCCATGCATCAGAGAATGAAATAAAGAGAGAAACTCAGTGTGTGTGCACATGCGTAAGATAGAGAGGGACAGAGATCTGGTCCAAATTAGCTCAAGTAAAGGGCCTTTTAATGTAGCAATCAACCAAATTCATAAATATTGTATTTTGTTGAAGGATCTGAACCAGAATCAGAAGGATCTTGCTAAAGCAGGTATATATAAACTATTTTATATATACATATATGTATAGGTATATGAGAACTATTTTCTGCATGCTATTTTCTATATGCATATGCATATAAGCTATTTTTGCCTATTACGCACGTTCAGCAGCATGGTACAGTAGCTTCGACTCCATCTTTTTCTGGGGTGCAGATGAAACTAAGTGCACCATATCAGTCCCTTTCTGGATATGGTAAGCTTAATTCAATTGTTAATGGTTTCAGAGTTCCATCTCCTTTTCATTCATTCCATGTTGCCTATTTATCTATAGTTTAGTATTAGTTAATTCTACTTTTTATTAATAGATTATGGCCAAATTCTTCGGAAGGGGTCTTGGAGCTAAACGCTTCTAATGATAGGTATTGAACTACATTCTTCTATCTTGTTTATTTGACTGGGATTTACTCTTTGTTGCTTTTCTCAAACTTTGATTCTTAAATTTTACCAGAGGGATTGATGTTGTGAGAAACAAATTAAAGATGTTTTCCTAGAAAAAAGTTACATTACCTCTTGGAAGGCACAAGATTATTATTTTAGATGAAGCTGACAAGTCGGTATTCTTAATCGTTTGAGTGGCTCTTATCCCGTTAAAAGAAATTTTATGGGATCTTTTGCTTTTCTTTATTTAGCTTTTTATTCAATGTAGTCCTTAACAGAGACTAAAGTTGCTTAATAGGGATCTGGTGCATGATTCTTGTTTAAATCATGATTTGTGACTTATTCATTCTCATGACTTCAGGAGCTCAACAAGCCTTGAGGAGGACAACGGAAATATATTCTAATTGTACACATTTTGGGCTAGCATGCAACGCTTCATCAAAGGTTAGTCAGGCTATTCAGAGTCAGTGTACTCTTGTTCGTTTTTCTAGATTATCTGATCAAGAGTCCTTGGACGTCTCATGGTGGTGTTTGCAGCAGAGAACATAATCTCTTTGCAGCAGAGAACGTCTCATGGTGGTGGTTGTAGTTGGCATTTTGCTGTTAATCAAATCACATAGATAGATTGTTTGGACAGAGATTTACAATGACTGCAACAACTTTTTATTTTTATTCTCTTAATGCTCATATGCAGTCAATGTTAGAGAAATTGAAGCTTTGTATGAATTGTTTCAACAGTTTAGTAGTTTTGTGATCAGAGACAGCCTAATTAACAAGGTAATTTAGCTCATATTTTTTTCCAGATAGTTGATGAGGTGCCGAATTTGACGCAAAATGTTCCACAACATCAGAGATAAAGGTAAAATATTAAACTTTTTAATCCCTTCTCAAGTCTTTATATTCTAATTTAGCTCATATTTTTTTCCAGATAGTTGACGAGGTGCCGAATTTGACACAAAATGTTCCACAACATCAGAGATAAAGGTAAAAAAATTAAACTTTTCAATCCCTTCTCATGTCTCTAATTCTACACAATTTATTTTTCCATCTTTCACTTTGTGGAATCAACATGATAAAGTGAGTGAAATTTGCATTTTGTAATAGAGATGCTTTGGAAATTAAAGTCTAAAGTTCGATAAAGATTGTCATGTCCTTTTTGTGTATAGTTCATGGCTATTATTCAACTTTTCATATTGTTAACAAGCACTTTTGTGAATGTCTATTCTTTCCCTTCATGTTGTTTGCTACTTCTGATGTTTAATTACCAGTCTCCTTACGCAGTTAATAATAAAATTTGAAGTATCTAACTTTTTTGTTGGTATTCTTGAACTAGGAGTGAACAGTAAGAAAATTATTGGAGAAATATTTGAAGCTATGGTCAATGTTGAAGATCAACGGTGCAATTAGTTTTGGAATATTTTTTAGCTCTAAGGATTGCGTAGAAGATTCTATTTAATTGTATATTCACTTTAAATTGAAAACTTCAACATTGTTTGAGTTTTGGGTTAAGAATTATATTTGAATACAATGAAATTTTACATATTATAATCGTATTTGTTATTATAAATTTAGATTTAGCTATACATAAATTTAAATATTAAATTGCTTCTCAAGATAAATTCACTACGGTTTTGTTGTAAGAAACCGTAGTCTATACCCATGACCTCTCTCTACACTATCAATCTCTACAGTTTATTAAGGACATAGACTACGGTTTAAAACCGTAGAGTATAGTATTCATAGACTACGGTTCTGGACCGTAGTCTATACTAATTTACTTTCTCTATAGGTCTTTTCTCTACATTAAAAATCCTTAAAGACGACGGTTCTGAACCGTAGTGTATAACGTGTATAGACTACGGTTCTGGACCGTAGTGTATATTATGTACCTTTCTCTACACCTGCCTACGCTACGGTTTTTTATAACATACACTACGGGTTTTAACCGTTGTGTATGACGAGTATAGACTACGGTTCAGAACCGTAGTCTATACTAGGTACCTTTCTCTACACCTTCCTACACTACGGTTGGTTTATAGCATACACTACGGTTTTTAACCGTAGTGTATGAGCGAATTTCTAGTAGTGAAAGAAGAACTTTCATCAAAAATTAAGAAGCTCAATGTGTCATTTCAGCCTTCCAATCACTACCTCCAAATTACATTAGCACATGCCTAAGAAATTCAAAGTACCTAGAAAGTGTGAGTTTAGGCATTTCCCACCATAATTCAAAAAATAAACTAGGAGGGAAACAACTTTTACAAATCAAAAACTACATATAAACATCTCCTACCCACATTTTTTATCCTCACTTCAGACATTCTACAACCTAAAGAAAAAAAAAAAAGAGAGAGGCAGAGAAAGATGGGAGCCAAAAACGTCCCTCCAGAATGCAGAAACTTGTTGGTGCAGTTTCTTCTTGAATCTTGCACCAATGGAAAGCCACAAAGAGGGAAGATCAATGAAGCTGCTGTGAAGTTCAACATCTCCACTTCATGTGTTGGAAGGCTTTGGAGATGTGCAAGAGCACAAAAAGATGCTGGTCAGCCTATGATAAGTGTAAGCAAAATGAAATCAAGGAAGAAATACATAAAGCATGTACCAGACCCAGGTAAAATTCAGGCCCTTCATCTTAGAGATAGGACTGCATATAGGAAGATGAGCCCTAAATTGCATGTCAGCAAGAACACATTGTGCAGATGGAAACAGATAAGGATATTTAGGGCACACACTTCAGCCCTAAAACCCCACTTAACAGCTGATAATAAGTTTATTAGGCTCAGATTCTCACTGGATGCTTTGGAGTTAGATAGGATTCTCAACAAAATCAGATTTCAGAGTATGAATAACATCATTGATGAGAAGTGGTTTTTCATTACTAAGGGATCCAACAGATACTATTTGACCCTAGAAGAAGAGGAGCCCTACAGAGCATGTCAATCCAAGAAGTTCATAGGAAAGATAATGTTCATGTGTGCAGTTGCTAGGCCAATGCTAAATGAGGATGGAACTGTGTTATTTGATGGTAAAATAGGCATCTTTCCATTCACAGAAAAGGTTCAAGCAGCAAGGAACAACAAACACAGAAAGAAGGGAACATGGGAGACTAAGGCTATTCCATCAGTCACTAGATCAGTTATCAGAGATTGTTTGATCAACAAGGTAAAATCATTTTTAGCATTCAGTCAATTTGATCTCAGCCTCAGCCCATTGCATCATTGATCATTTTTTTTGTTCTCTGCATGCATTACACAGATTCTACCAGCAATCAGAGCAAAGTGGCCAGCTACAACAAGTAAAACAATCTACATTCAGCAAGATAATGCAAGACCACACATAACAGATAGTGATCCAGAATTCAGAGCTGAAGCAATGAAGGATGGATTCAACATCACATTAGTTCAACAGCCTCCTAACTCTCCTGACTGTAATGTCAATGATCTAGGCTTGTTCAATGCCATTCAGTCATTACAGCAGGAGAGGGTATGCAAGAACTGTGATGATTTGGTTGCAGCAGTACAGGAAACATTCTATGAGTTAACATCATGCACTCTCAACAAAGTATTCCTATCTCTACAATGTTGCATGACAGAGATCATGAAGGGAAAAGGCCACAACAAGTACAAACTCCCACACATGGGCAAAGATGCAATGATCAGATCAGGTACACTACCAACAACTCTAGAGGTTCCATTGGAGTTGGCAAGGGAATGCATAGAATATCTAATTCAACAAGGGCAAATAAATGGAATTGAGCAACTTATGCACAATTTGGGAATGCAGCAGATCACAGGGATACTTTGAGAATGCAGCCTTTCTGGATCTTCTTATATGCACTTTTTTGTGTGAATGCAGCTGAAGGGACTTGAAGTAGGAACTTCTGTGCATATTTTTTTTGTAAATGCAGCTTAAGGGACAGGTAGTAGGGACTTTTGTGCACTTTGTTATGTTAATGTAGTTTAAGGGACATGATTAGGGGCTTATGTGTGCACTTTTTTTGTCAAAAGCAATGTAATTTGCTAACTTTTGAATGTAAAAGTGCAGAAGTTTATTGTATCTCTCTTCTACTTTGCATATGATGGTAGTAATATGCATTTAATAAAAGTTCAGGCTTCCACAATCACTCAATCATACCAATACATCACAGAAACATCAACCACAAGGATGGATTCAATATGAATACCAATGCACAACCAACATACCAAAGCAACCAATGAGCACATAATTTCAGCCAGAACACATTCATAAACAGAGGAACATAAACATCCTAAAATTCAGAAAGAGAGATAAAATCAACGAAGAGACAACATAATAAGGGGCTTAACCAAATTCAATCTTCCTCAGATGAAGAAGACTCCTCAATGCCTAACTGTCTTGATATCATCTTCGTCTCCCTCTCTGCCTCAGCCCATTCTTCCTTTGTAGGATAGATGGGCAGCTCCCACGACAAGCCCTCAGGCCAACCGTCAGGGAGGCCTCTCACAGATGCAGGGGGATTCACCGTCGGGCTAATCGGAAGGGATTCGGTAACCGGCGACCCCTGCTCACGTGAGAGGGCCATCTGTAGATCTGAGGTGCAGATCTGAGATGTGGCTCTCCGCGGCGGAGATGGAGACGAATGGGGGCTTTCATTAGACTTCCGGCCGCCGCCTGCTGGCCCACCGCTCACACGCGTCATCGCGGCGGAGATTCCCGTACCTATTGGGATCGCGGTTTCTCACCGGTGTGGCAATCCGCGGCGGAGATGGAGACAATGGGGGGCTTTTCCTTTTTTTCCGGCCGCCGCCTGCGGGCCCACCGCTCAAACGCATCATCGCGGCGGGGGGGCGGCGGACAGTAACCCACCGTGAAGGAGAGTTCTCAGGTGAAGGGGTCCTGCCCATGGCGAGAGAGAGAGAGATGTATTTCAAAGATTAGGGTTCTTCACTGAGGAAGAATCGAGAGAGAGAGAGAGATTTGGGAAATTAGGGTTCTTCACAAAGGAAGAATCGAGAGAGAGAAATGTAGATGAATTGATTAAGAAATGAGAGAGAGAGGGATAGATGAATCGGTAGGTAGGGTTTGGGTTGGGGTGGGATGAATGATTAATTCAATAAAGATTGGGGTAGGTGAGTTTAGTTTTTGTTTTTTGTTTTTTGTCTTTTTAATTAATTAATTTATTTTATTTTATTTTATTCATAAATTTTAGATTAAATATTTTTTTTAATTATTAATTTTTAACAATAATAAGGGATGATTAACTACAACTAATACTCCCTTATTTTTCTTAATTCTTTCCTTATTGGGAAACAGGGTCATTTCGTTGGGACGTCCCAAAAAGGAAAATAGGGTCATTTCGGCGAGACGGAGGGAGTATCAAAAAAGCAACTATTTAATACTATAAAAAAACGCAACACCAAAACCAAAAACCAAAACTACTAAAACCTTGAAATCTGAAACCCTAAACCCTAATAACCTAAATACTTAGTCATTAAATAAAAATATTGATATGGCCTATCTTTTGCAATTTGAGAGTTTAAATGAATGGTTGCGTTTTTAATATTTTTGTTGCATTTTGGCATATTACAACATTAATGCATTCTGTAAGAATGTTTTAAAATTGTGTTTTGTTAATTTTATGAAGAAAAAAGTAATTATCTTTGACGAAATTTGAAACAAAAATAAAATAAAGATTTATATATATTTTATGAACACAATCGTGTATGTTATAGCTTATTCTTGGAAAATGGATAACATAAATAATTATAAAATATTAATTGTGAATATTTTATTTACAAAAATAAGATTAGTAGTATTTATTTACTTCAAGAAAAAAGCAAGAGGATAGATAAAAGAAGAAAAGAAGAAATATTGCACATGTAATGCAACTGCTATTAATAAGGAATTAATTGTTATGAAATCCCGTCAAATGTGGAAACGCAAGTTACAAAAAGTAAAAAATGACTTGATTACCCTAATAGATAAGTAAAATAATGATGAAACTGCACCAAAAATATAAATATCCAAAATAATCCTAACAATTGGATGTTAGAAATCAAGGGTCTAAAAAGGTTTCTAGTTTTCACAAGATAATTAGTTTTCATATGATATATCCCCTATATATATATATATATATATATATATATATAGGAATTGGATCATATGAGAACCTTTTTCATTCGTGAGAACATGAGAATCATGTTTATTTAGATATATTTTCATGTTTTTTTATATGTACAATTATGCTTTTTTGCAATAGCATAATTTTATATCTACAACATAAGCAGGATTCTCACGTTCTCACGAATGAAAGTATTCTCATATGATTCGATTCTTATAGAGGAGAAGGTTCTTATGAAAATCATTATTTTATAAAATGCGTAATAGCACATATAAAAAAGCATGAAAACATATCTAAATAAGCATGATTCTCACGTTCTCACAAATGAAAGAGTTCTCATAAAATCTTATATATATATATATATGTGTGTGTGTGTGTGTGTGTGTGTGTGTGTGTAGTAGTAGATCATATGAAAACTAATTATTACGTGAAATCTGCAACCATCATAAAATGTTGCATTTTATGCATAAAATGATGCATTTTGTGCATAAAATGTTGCATAATAAAATATATTATTTTATATAATTTTATATTATTTTTATGCATATAATGCATCATCATGAGAATACAACATTTTATGATAAAAATGCAACACTTTTGTGCATAAAATGCATCATTTTATAATGGGTTGCAGGTTTCACGTAATAATTAGTTTTCACCATAACCCATCTATATATATATATATATATATTATAGTAGTATATGATAATTTATCAAGTCCAATTTAAAACTGAATTCTTAAGTACTTTAAGAGCTCATAGCTCAAAGTCCAGACATTAATTTTTTATTAATTACTAAAATGAAATGAATAAAATGACAATACAGAAAAATTCAATTAACTTAACAGATTAACCGGGAATCACTCCAACGTCTTTTCTTTTTTTAATTTTGATCTATGTGACTAACGAAGTGAGAAGGGAATAGTACTATACTTAGTAATTTCTATAAGTCTATTTAAGAGTTGAGTTCTTAAATGCTTATAGATTTCATAGCTCCAAACTCAACCTATTAATTTAAGCTATTATCCAATCAAATAATTTCAAATACGGGTCATTTTTTAAACGAATATACAGAATCTAAGTGATTCGGGTATTTGATTCGATTTCGTTAAATTATCCGAGAAATTCGAATACAAATCGGATTTCAAATTTGCATAATATTCGAATTCGATTCGAATTCGCAAAAAATTTAACAAATTCGATTCGAATAGTGTAATATTCGATTCGATTCGATTTGGTTCGTTTACAACCCTAATCTCAAGATGTGGAAGGATGATTCATCACAAGATGATTCATATGAATAGTGTCAAGATGAATCATTCATCTCTCCATTTGGTAGCAAAAAATTCAGACTCAGATGATATTATATTGTGTTTGATACAAATTGTAAAACTCTAGATTAAAATTTGGACTGACCAAATTAACCTTATTAAATACCCCTACCGATTCACTTTTTATCATTGGGATTAAATTGTACCTTTATTATTTATTATTATTATTATTATTTGAAATCGTATAAATACATAAGGGTAAAATGGTAAGAGATAGAGAATGGGGAAAATGTGACTTTATGGCCTCAACTTTCATCCCTTGGTTACTTTATGGCCCTAATTTTTTATCTTGATTATTTTATGACCCCAACTTTCATCTTTTGATTATTTTATGACCCCAACTTTTGTCTTTTGATTATTTTATGGCCCCAACTTTAATATATTGAAATTTTAATTTAATTTTGATGCATATACATAATGATAATGTAAATGAATATATGCATCAATTCTTGCAGCAAAGCATATAATTCTTGCAGCAAAGCATATAATTCTTGCAACAAATTTAATACGTTGAATTTTAATTTGATTTTAATCATTAGCTTGAATTTATTTATTTATTTTGATATATTGTACTCCGTATATTATTAGAGTATATATTACATTATGTTGCCAAGCATAGAAGTTATTTTCTTTATGTATTTGTAGATTAATTTATAACTTCAATATTTATCGTTTTGTGCTTCTTTTTTTAAGAATACTTTTATGCCTAAAACAATGCATTTTTAATGCATTTTTTCAAAGAGTGTTTTGAGTATATAAATTTCGCATAAATATATGGCTTTATTGCATAATAGTTTTCACTTGTTGCATGCTTGGATTTTATTTTATTTTGTTTTATTTATTTTTTATTTTTTATTTTTTTTGTGCAAACTGTCATATAAATATATAGTTTTGATATATAATTTTTTTCCACTTGTTGCATTTCGTCTAGTATTTTTTTTACAAAGTGTCACTTTGTAAAATAATCAAGAGATAAAAGTTAGGGCCATAAAATAACCAAAAGATAAAAGTTGGGGTCATAAAATAACTAAGAGATAAAAGTTATTGCCATAAAATAATCAAGAAATAAAAGTTGGAGCCATAAAATAATCAAGATCAAAGTTGGGGCCATAAAGTAACGAAGGGATGAAAGTTGAGGCCATAAAGTCACATTTTCCCTAGAAAATGTTGTGTTACTGTTTCAATGAGTTTAACTCATCCAACCAAAAACGTGAAATGACTAAATAAGGCGAAACAGTGAAATATCAACGAGCCTTATATTCATTTTGGGTCTTTCAATTTATTTTATTTGGTTACCAAACAGTGAGATAAACTTAATTTATTCTTCTCATCTTGGTTCATCTTATTCACCAAACACACTCTGAGACTGAAAATAACTAAGAGATAAAAGTTATTGCCATAAAATAATCAAGAAATAAAAGTTGGAGCCATAAAATAATCAAGATCAAAGTTGGGGCCATAAAGTTACGAATGGATGAAAGTTGAGGCCATAAAGTCACATTTTCCCTAGAAAATGTTGTGTTACTGTTTCAATGAGTTTAACTCATCCGACCAAAAACGTAAAATGACTAAATAAGGCGGAACAGTGAAATATCAACGAGCCTTATATTCATTTTAGGTCTTTCATTTTATTTTATTTGGTTACCAAACAGTGAGATAAACTTAATTTATTCTTCTCATCTTGGTTCATCTTATTCACCAAACACACTCTGAGACTGAAAATTTCCTCTCGTTGTGAAAAAATGTCAAAACATCAATCTTCATTATTGAACGCTATTTATTTATGTAAATACTTACATATGATTGGTGTAGCAGAAAAAGTTAAAGCAATACCTCATAGTTAGGCAAGTCCATATAAATGACGCTAAATTACTAGCACTATTTTTCCTACATTACTACGTCTAGATTGAAAATATGAAGATATAGTTGGTTCGAAATGAATTCAAACATTTTCCGATCTTATCTTCAACAAACCATATCTTAATTTCTCTATAAAAAAAAGAACTTGTAATTTTGCCCATTTTATAACTGAAAGTGACAGCTAATATATCTTCTCGAGATGAAATATCATGTCAATCACAATTTTTCATATAGTTTGTCAGCAAACATATTATCCAAAATAAAAAATGGTGGGGTCTTCTAATAGTTGGGCACAGCGACAAGTCATATCGTACATAAAAGCATCAACCCTAGTACGAATTTTAGATACGAAGTATGAAATAAATCCAATTTTTGAATTCAAAAATAGTAGTACTTCTATATATATAGTATTTCCATTTTCCACTATTACTAATTTTTATTATCTTTTTATTTTTTCCAATCATAGTACCATTTATCATGCAATCCACCAGTTTCGAGAAATTGAAAGGCCAAGTTTCAGTTACAAATATCTTCAAAATCTAACTATGCGGAAACAGTCAAACTTCTATGCATCAAGCTTCTAAGAAAAAACAACTAGAAATATAAGAATGTATGTTTTCAGCAAGAAGAAAAACAAGAAGCAAGTGTAATGCTCTTCTGACAGTGTTATATTTAAAAGGGTGGATTTTTTGCCCCTTTATATACATTAATTGAAAAAATACCCTTATAAACTCAATATTGGTAAAACTACCCTTAAGCAATAAAATACATATTTTATGGGCCCACATGACAAATTTTTTTGGAGTTGTCGGTCGGCTCCCTCTTAATTTGTGCTGGTCAAAAATAATTTTTTTTTGTTTTTTTGGGTTGTGAACCTCTCTTCTATTGTGTGTGTCGTGTAGCTGGGGTGGGGTGCGAGAATCAATATATATATATGTAGGGTACCCGAATATACAATAATACATTTTATGTTATAAGGATACAAAACAATAAAACAAACAATACCTCAAAAGAAACAAGATTCACGGCTGCATGAGGTGAATATGGGGAATATATTCTCATAATAATAGATAAAAAATAAAATCCATCCCTTATAAACACACACACACAAACCCTAATCAAACATATATTCCCCCCACACACACACGAAGGAAGAGAAATTTTAACACTCTCTTCTCCCTACTCTCCACCTTCCTTCTCTCCCCCTAAACTCTCTTCTCCCTCAAACTTACAACCTCCCTTCTCTTTTCCTCAAGCACCGGAGTGATGTCGGCACAATACGTAATCGACCACGAGCACAAAGACCACTTTGTCTTGCCGGAAAATGAATCGGAATCTCCGTCGAAGTAATACCACGATGAATATCGGTATGTTTTTCGGCGAATGTCGTATATTCCAGTCGCCGGAAAAATCACTTTTCCGGCCACGGGATGGACCGGCCGGCTATGCCCGAATTTTTCTCTTATTTTTCTTAGTATGGATAAATTTTCATATGTAATTTATGTGTTACGTAATTCGTTTATAGAATTTTGTTTAAATTAATTGATTATTATTTAGTTTAAATTAATTCTCTTAATTGATTTAATTCGAAATAATTATAAATATGTAATGTTTGTAATGTTAAAATTTAAATTTAGGTTAAGAAAAAAAAGAAAAAAATTTGGGTATAGCCGGCCGGTCAATCGGAGGCCGGGAAAGGGCCAACCGGTCGTATATTCCGGTCGCCGGAAAAATCACTTTTCCGGCGACGGGATGGACCGGCCGGCTATGCCCGAATTTTTCTCTTATTTTTCTTAGTATGGATAAATTTTCATATGTAATTTATGTGTTACGTAATTCGTTTATAGAATTTTGTTTAAATTAATTGATTATTATTTAGTTTAAATTAATTCTCTTAATTGATTTAATTCAAAATAATTATAAATATGTAATGTTTGTAATGTTAAAATTTATATTTAGGTTAAGAAAAAAAAGAGAAAAATTTGGGTATAGCCGGCCGGTCAATCGGAGGCCGGGAAAGGGCCAACCGGTCGTATATTCCGGTCGCCGGAAAAAGCACTTTTCCGGCGACGGGATTGACCGGCCGGCTATGCCCGAATTTTTCTCTTATTTTTCTTAGTATGGATAAATTTTCATATGTAATTTATGTGTTACGTAATTCGTTTATAGAATTTTGTTTAAATTAATTGATTATTATTTAGTTTAAATTAATTCTCTTAATTGATCTAATTCAAAATAATTATAAATATGTAATGTTTGTAATGTTAAAATTTATATTTAGGTTAAGAAAAAAAAGAGAAAAATTTGGGTATAGCCGGCCGGTCAATTGTAGGCTGGGAAAGGGCCAACCGGTCGTATATTCCGGTCGCCGGAAAAATCACTTTTCCGGCGACGGGATGGACCGGCCGGCTATGCCCGAATTTTTCTCTTATTTTTCTTAGTATGGATAAATTTTCATATGTAATTTATGTGTTACGTAATTCGTTTATAGAATTTTGTTTAAATTAATTGATTACTTATTTAGTTTAAATTAATTCATTTAATTCGAAATAATTATAAATATGTAATGTTTGTAATGTTAAAATTTATATTTAGGTTAGGAAAAAAAAAAGAAAAATTTGGGTATAGCCGGCCCGTCAATCGGAGTCCGGGAAAGGGCCGACCGGTCGTATATGTGTTTAATTTATTGATTTTATATTTATTTGTAATTTTTATTAATTAAGTTGTAATTATTTGACTACAGATGGACGAGATCTACGTTAATGTTAAATACGAGGGTACCTGGGATGATTCTGGTTATGAAGGCGGCGAGGAGGTCAATATCCCATTATCAGTATCTTATTGGCATATGGTCCATGTCCGGGTACATTGTTCGTCTCCGATATGCACGAGTCTATCATACATGCTATCAAAGAGATCTTCCCCGCATCTAAGCACGGGTTCTGTTACTTCCATCTTGCTAAAAATCTTACGCACTACGGAAAGAATGTAGGCAACCAGCTCCAACATGCCGCATACACGTACGACGAGCATGATTTCCAGACATAATGATAAAAGTGTCGAATTCAGATTACAACTATTTGTGGTGACTGAAAATCCTGCACGCAACAATCTTTCTATACAGGCCTATCATATCATCCACATTAGTTACATTGGGGCATCCACTAATCCAGCGCTCGATATTCATTATGGCGATTGGACCATCACTGTTTGGCCGAGCACTTCTAATAACTTGATCTCTCAGAGCAAATTCAAACTGGAAGGAGTATGCCTTATCCCGCCAACCATGAACATTCTCGGTCCAATAAAGCCCTCCAATTAACTAAATTGGCAAAAGTAATCTCAAGGGCTCCAATTAGTTTTGAACAAGACGTTGCTCTTCTACGTCGAGTACCCAATACAACGGATCCATAACAATGACTTTTTTCTTTTCCGGGTCAACAAAACAAATAATATATCGATTGCCACGTGGAATAACCCATGGAATGACAATCTACATAGTCACGTAAAGGGAATAATTAATACCACAACATAAATAAATGTCTTAAAGATGAAATATGATTTACTTATAAGTCTTACCGATTTTGCAGACCACCAGTTAGGAGAATCGATTCCTCTGTATGACCCCAATACTAATCCAACCAAGTGAGGGTTGGGTTGCCAATTGGTTCGCACGTATCTCATAATGTTCATAGCATAACAGGGGCTATTCACTTCTGTAATATCCCGAATATTCTTATTAAGTTTAAATAGTTAAAATAAGTCTTATATATGAATTTAGAAATTTTTTCCTACTTTTTTTTGGGAATTTAGAATAAGATAATATACTCTACTAAGAATAATTCTTTTAATTTTGATAATTTTATGTTTAAGGATGGAAGTGTAATAATAATAATTTACGTATAGTAACTACAAATATAATAACTACAATTAGTATAATAGTTATTATAGTAATAACCTACTATTTACGTAAATACAAATGCCATGCAAAAGTGCATAGACTATGTATATCATAAAAATAGGATATTTTAAGTGAATAGGCTATTATATATGTATATATGTATAAAGAGTTAATATATTCATGCATATCTACCTAGTAATTCATTTAGTAATGTATTATTAAATATCTACCTAGTAGCCTCAATACGTGTCAATTCATGGAATGATGTAGGATTGTCTAGTAAGTCTATATATGATGACTACCTTAACCTATACTATCGACTAAGCAAGCTTA
Organism: Mentha longifolia; assembly: GCA_001642375.2. Lineage (NCBI taxonomy): Eukaryota > Viridiplantae > Streptophyta > Magnoliopsida > Lamiales > Lamiaceae > Mentha > Mentha longifolia. Next base: position 30,558,968 of record CM038113.1, read on the forward strand.
CATCATCTTTTTTTACCTATAAATACAAGGTTGAACCATTCCTTTGTCTTACAAGATTCAACATTAGAAGTCCGAGAATCTCAAACGTAGGTTAGTAGAAATTTTCTGGTTATTATATTAAGGAGGATAGCAAGGATCAAGGTCTCAAGTAATTTGTTATTTCAAGTTATCAGGTGAGGCTTTATTCTTCCAAAGTATTATTTGAGTTAGTAAGCTCTGATAAAATGGGATTATCCATGAAAATGTTTAATGTGTTATTACATGTTTAAGGCTCTTATAATGTATGTGATCGGGTCTTTCGGTTGGTCTAACACACTAATCGGGAGGCTGTGCGCACGGTTAGAAATCATTGGGTTGATCACCAATTGATTCTAACTTCGAGGGGAGAATCTCTGGATGAAATATTCTATTGTCTCCAAATCATGGCTCCATTTGAAAAGGGAAAAGGGATCCGACGGTGGTAATGTCCCGGGATCAATATAAGAGTAACATGGTAATACGCATGCGCGCGCAATCATGAAAAATGTGGTTTTATGTGCATGGAAGTAAATGATTTCAAAACCCTTCTATGTATACTTTATTATCATGGATATTCTTTTTATGATAAAAATGTTTTTGGCACAAGCCCACTGGGTACATTAGTACTCAGCCTGCAATTCCTTTCCAAATGTTTTGCAGATTAAGGAGCTGGTGGAACAGGCGAAGCTGGAGAGGACTGTTGTTGTTGCTAATGTATAATAAAAGCTTCCGCTACGCCTATAAATAAAATCTCTATGTTTTCGGACACCACGAGTTATATATATAATATTACGGGTACTCAGACAAATCGGCCAGCATGGGTTGTTCGGTTTAGCCAAACCCATAGTTTGAGCTATATGTCCCGATCCCGTATTTAAATATTATATTATTTTATGTCTACGGGTATTCAGACACAGGCGGCCGGTACGGGCAGTATGATTTATCTACCCCGTAGTTCGTGCTGTGGGTCCCGATCCCGTATTTAATTTCTTAACAATAGGATTAAATATCCCCAAGCCATGAACTCCTTTCTATCCCCGCTTCTTAATTCCAATCCCTTGCCATGTCCCGGCATACGTGTCTTCCCTCGGGAACTGGGGCGTGACAACTTCTTCAACCGAAGAACCAAACATTTCTTGTCCCTCTTCAAACAACCGGTAATAGTCCGCTTTAAGATCCATCTACAATCATGAACACGGGTTATACATATTAGTATAAATAATTAGCGTAAGTAGACGATAGTTAAATATATGACAGGAAATATTACAATGACGAAATTTTCGGGCATAGCCGGCCGGTCCATCCGAACGCCGGAAAAGTAATTTTTCCGGCGACCGGAATATACGACCGGTCGGCCCTTTCCCGGCCTCCGATTGACCGGCCGGCTATACCCAAAATTTTCTCTTTTTTTTCTTAACCTAAATATAAATTTTAACATTACAAACATTACATATTTATAATTATTTTGAATTAGATCAATTAAGAGAATTAATTTAAACTAAATAATAATCAATTAATTTAAACAAAATTCTATAAACGAATTACGTAACACATAAATTACATATGAAAATTTATCCATACTAAGAAAAATAAGAGAAAAATTCGGGCATAGCCGGCCGGTCCATCCCGTCGCCGGAGAAGTGATTTTTCCGGCGACCGGAATATACGACCGGTTGGCCCTTTCCCGGCCTCCAATTGACCGGTCGGCTATACCCAAATTTTCTCTTTTTTTCTTAACCTAAATATAAATTTTAACATTACAAACATTACATATTTATAATTATTTTGAATTAGATCAATTAAGAGAATTAATTTAAACTAAATAATAATCAATTAATTTAAACAAAATTCTATAAACGAATTACGTAACACATAAATTACATATGAAAATTTATCCATACTAAGAAAAATAAGAGAAAAATTCGGGCATAGCCGGCCGATCAATCCCGTAGCCGGAAAAGTGCTTTTTCCGGCGACCGGAATATACGACCGGTTGGCCCTTTCCCGGCCTCCGATTGACCGGCCGGCTATACCCAAATTTTCTCTTTTTTTTCTTAACCTAAATATAAATTTTAACATTACAAACATTACATATTTATAATTATTTTGAATTAGATCAATTAAGAGAATTAATTTAAACTAAATAATAATCAATTAATTTAAACAAAATTCTATAAACGAATTACGTAACACATAAATTACATATGAAAATTTATCCATACTAAGAAAAATAAGAGAAAAATTCGGGCATAGCCGGCCGGTCCATCCCGTCGCCGGAAAAGTGATTTTTCCGGCGACCGGAATATACGACCGGTCGGCCCTTTTTCGGCGTCCGATTGACCGGCCGGCTATACCCAAAATTTTCTTTTTTTTCTTAACCTAAATATAATTTTTAACATTACAACATTACATATTTATAATTATTTTTAATGAAATTAATTATGAGAATTAATTTAAACTAAATAATAATCATAACAAATTAATTTCTAAAATAAATACATAAACTACTTACTAAGCATAAAAATTCGATATTAATCGATTACCAATATTATTGGATAATCCGGAAACACAATGAAGCAATATAGCTCGATATCCTCCACAGTTAATCGCTCGTCTTCCTCTTCCTCAGCTCAAAACTTCTTCTCAGAACAATTTTTATGCGGAGTTGGTTTTTTGTTTTTTGGAATTCGATTGAAATTTCAGTGTTGTATATATTGAGTTTCGTGAGGTGTGGTTGGCATAGGATACCAAAAATTATTACTGTATCGTCTGTGATATAGCAGACGAAAATTGAATTATTTGCACCAAAAAAGCACTCAAAATTGTATATTGAAGCTTCACGCATGCATGCATACAGGGAAAATTTATTAGTTATACTGTTGATAATAAAAATTATAAATAAAAAAAAATTAAGAGATGCATCACTTGTCACTTCTTCAAAGACTTCATCATTGAAAAATAATTGAGTAGTATTTAAACATAAAAAATGGGATCCATTACATATTAAAATAATTAAAAGGATAGTTTTTACATTTCTTTCTTTAAAAGGGTAATTTTTACATATTCCTTTTTTAAAGGGGTAATTAACCATATATTGAGTATTTAAAAGAAATAATTGTATATCTTATGGAAAAAACATTAAAAAAAACTAAATTCTACAAAAATAAAGTTATTGACATTGACACCAACCAATGGCAGATTAAATGTGCACACGATGAGTAGAAAAACAATCATGCAAGAAGCAAATCACCCTTGCATTTTCATGAATTCTGAAATTGTTATTGCGCTTTACAATTTTAAATACACAACCTTCCAGTTTTATATAATTTTGTGCATAAAATCAATTTAGGCGAGAAATCGAAAATATTATTGAGGATTAAAACTGATTTGGCATCAAAACATCATTTTAACTAACATAAAATGGAATGGAAAAAAAAATCCAAAACAATGCGGTTTCATCGCTGACTCAATTTATACTTGACACATCATCTTTGATATTTCTCCTAAATTGACCTCTTGTACAAAATCAGATTAAATCATAACCAGAAATTATTGAAAGTTCGTATATTTAACGGCAATCAAGAAAAAGTAAAGTAAGCTTAGTCATACACATGAGGAAAACAAAGCGCCACAAGAATCAATGCGAGATCTTAAAAAATGGATAAACAATTAAACAAAGATGATAATAGCACGAGAAATTAAGGAAAGATATAAATCTGAAAATCATTCATTCATTCATTCATTAAGTAGTAGAATAAAAGAAATAATCCATTATCCTATCCTTGAAGGCCAGAAAGAATGCAGCTAGCCTATGAAAGAAGTAAACAACGGAGGAGGGAATTAATTAATGTGTTTTTTGTTCGAAACATAACAGTCAAGGATTTTCAAACATGTATCATGAATCTGAAAATTCGAGTGCTACTACAATTGAAACAACTGCAACTGCAAGAGGCCACAGAGAATATATACATGAAAAACGGACCATATTGCGCAACGAGAACGACGCTCCAAAAAGTCGAGAAAAAGTCAAAGAAACGCTTACTTTCCGTCTCTACCGGATGATCACAAACTTGTTGGTGCCGTGTTTCGCCCAGTAAGTCCTCAGATCGATCGGGTTAGCAAAGTTATAGCCCTCGGAGGCGAGCTTTTCTAGAACCTTCTTGAAAGCTCCTTGACTCATCTTTCGCCCCGCGATCCTGGCCCCACGTCTCTTCGTGCTCATGGGCAACGGATACATAGATATAGTCGTGGTGCAGCAAGCCGACTGCCACCCTCCACACCCCCATCTATAGCACTGCTGCGGAGTTCCGGTGCACGAGCAGACAGGAATCGGGATCCCAGTTATATCCATATCGATCCCGTTTATCACAACTTCAACATTCTTCTTGGCAGTTTTCGCACGCTGAACCGAGGGATTCCCGTTCTCCTTTGGCGCAGAAGCTTTCCTAGGCTTCTTCGCCTTCGGAGTTTTGGGAGTCGAATTGGCTCCCCTCTTCTTCGTGGGCACGCCTTCCTTTTTCACCGCCGGCTCTTCCATACTCGGCCTCATCTCTTTCGGAGTTTCCGGAGGAGGCGGCTGCTGCTGCTGGACCATCTGCATGGAATGGTGGCTTCCGGAGGACTCCGCGAGAACAGAGGTGTAAGGGATTCCGGGGAGCATGTGCATGAACTTCTCCCGGTGGTTTATCCAGCTATCTCGAACGTAGTCCATGTGCGTGACCGGTGGCTCCGTCACGACACAGTCACGGTGGTGGTAGGCCCCGTTGGATGAAACCATGACCGGATTTTCGCGCCCAGAGAGGAAAGGCTTCGTGTCTCGCTCCGCTAGAGACGTCATGAGCTGGAGACCTAAATTCTTGATTGGAGGTTCATAGTAGCCCCAATTCCTCAAGCTATCTTCGTCCATCTATGGAAGTGATAGCATTTCATTAAATTCAAGTCCCTAAAGTTTCCCATTTTATCACCAAAGATGCATTTTTCGACAAGGGTTCCATTATAAACTTCAAGATTTCCAAGCAGAAAATGCAATAATCAACGCAGTCAATATGCAACCGTAACACCATTTGCAGCGGTGAGGATCTAATCACAATGCAATCAACAGAAAACATAAATTTTGTTACCTGAAACTGATTTATACCTAAAACCGTAATTCACGAGAATTCGAAGCTACAAAATGCATATATGTTTCAAAACCATTTCTATTTTAAATTGCAATCCGCTCGTTTATTGGGCAATGGAAAAACATGAAGAACTGCAAAAGGCGTAAGATCTGAATCGGCGATAATAATCAAATTAAAAAGGGGGAAAATGTGAAATCAAACAGATCCTGCAAATTGAATTCACAAACAAACAACTACAACTAAAATCAACAAAAACCCATGAAAATCAGGAGCCCTAATCGAAAAATTCAAACTTGCAAACTTTGGCACAGATCTGAAGCACAAAACCGCATAATAACAGATCTGCAATCACAATCAATGCACCGATGCAAATCGGAACAATAATCCTATGCAGATTTTGGCGAATTGAAAATCCAAGCACATTAAATATTCCGATACATATAAAGGAAGGCGGAAAGAGGAGAAGCCCCAGATAATAATAATAATTTTGAAAGAAGACAGAGAGAGGGAGGGAGGGAGAGAGAAAGAGAGAGGGTGGGAGAGAGAGAGAACTTACTTGTGGGTAAACAGCTCTTTTAGGTTTTTTTTCCTTCTGGAGAGAGGAGAGAGGAGAGAGAATGGGGAGAGAGAGAAGATGGAAACCAGAGAGAGAGACAGAGAGAGAGAGAGAGAAAGAGAGAGGCCCTCAAAATTGAGTTTTCATCAAATAGATTTCCGCATTTATTATTAAAAACATATAAAATATGTTAATTAAACTTTATTACTACAGCTGTGCTATCGTTTATGTTTTAACCCTATTTTGTCAAATATCCCCCCTATTTCTAAATTAAAATAATCCACGACAGCTTCTTTTTCTTTTTTATTCACTACCTTCTCCTCCGTTCTTTTTTTTTTTTTTTTGAAACGAACCTTCTCCTCAGTTCTGTAAACTGAAATAAAACACCCACGTGTTTTAAAAAACCATGCACGATTAACCCAAACTGTGAGCACCTATCGCCGTTTGCTCACTTTAGCATTATTTTGTTCGATTTTTTTGATTGTTTTATATTCTAATACCTTAAAAATTAATATTCAATAATTAAACTTCCAAAATTTATAAAAATCGACATTCGATTTGCAATTTTTCCATTAAACTTTAAAAAACGAATAATATGACAAATCGAGTGTCAATTTTTTTAAAATTTTGAAGTTTAATGATTGCAATATTAATTTTTAAGGTATTAGAATATAAAACAATCGAAAAAATCGAACAAAATAATGCTAAAGTGAGCAAACGGCAATAGGTGCTCACGGTTTGGGTTAATCGTGCAGGGTTTTTTAAAACACGTGGGTGTTTTATGCAAATTAGAAAATACAAGGGGATTTCGTGTAGGTTTCTCAAAACACAGGGTAATATCTTGCAGTTTACCCCTGAAAAAGGAGAATAATTTTGTGACATTAGATAAATAATTTTATGCAGAAATTATTTTCGAAATTGTGTGAAATTATTGCCCACTTGGTAGACAAAGACGAATATCCCAAATTAATCCATATTATGTATGGTTATCCAAATTATCAAATATATCCAATATATATATATATATATATATTGAAGACATTTAAAATGCATTTTTCACTACTACGTTTGTAGTTTAAATAAAACTCACAAGTAGAATCAAGAAAATTGATTTATAATTTTTTCTTAAATCGCTTCACTTAAATAGGTATGTACGATAAAATAAAATATGTTAATTTCTTAATCTAGATGCAAGGGAGCCTCAAACTAAACTATACTATTTGCCACTTCACTTAGGCGAAATAATGGTTTATAGCTCGTACCAAAAAAATAATAATAATGGTTTATAGCTTCACCTTTAATTTTTACAAAAATGTTCTAACTTTGACTTTCTTTCTTTTTTTTTAAATGGTCTGAGTTCAAGAATAATTCAATTGATCATTAGTTTGTTGACCAAATATGAAATTGAAGATACATTTAGAATTCTCAAGACAAGTCTATCAGTTTGAGTAGTTGCGGTCGTTGATCGACCACCAGAGTTGTCTGAAGTCTATCTCGAAAGTTCAATATTGCAACATAATTGTTTTTTCAATATATGATTATATCAAAGACCGATCATTATAAAATCAAAGTCTAAATTTTTCTATACTTGAAGAGTTTTCCAATGATATGTCAGTTCATATACTTAAAAAATCTAGCTAACTATTTTGCAAAAGAAATTCAAATGTCATACTATTTTGCAAAGAGAATATAAAGATCATACTATTTTCGATAGAAAAATACAAGGCATGCAAATTTTATACTAGTAAATTATACCAAAGGTGAAACCATATATCATAATTTATCCTTTCATTTAAGATATGTTGAACATTAATTTTCTATAATTTTATTTTTAAGAATATATTTCCATTCTTTATAAAGTTGGAGTGTTCTCTTTTAGCTTGATATTTTGTTTTCTCATTAAAAAAATATAGACTTATGTATGTGTTTTGAACAAGAATCTCATGAGAATAACATCATGTAGAAGACAATTGAAAGGTATCGACTTTCTTTACATAAATAAGTATGTGAATATTAATGGATTAGATAAGATTCTTAAGTTTAGAAATCATCAAGTACGTACAACACTACTTTGCCACTTAATTCACAAAAACATAACACTAGCTTCGAAAGCATGCTAGTGTTATGTTTTAGTTTGATATTTGACGTAATTATCGAAGTGGAAAATTCCATAACATCTTCCACTATTTGATTTGTCTATTTCTCAAATTAAAATCGTTTAAGATATAACAATTCTTGAAACATGGACTTTTTTTTTGGTAAGTAAAAATTTATTCAATCGCGCACGAGGGGCGCAACTCATAATCAAGATACGTTTAAAATGTGAATTACATGAACTTGCTTTGCATAAATACGTATGTACAACGATACATTAAGAATTTAAGGTCAGACAAGTTCAAGCTTTTAATAACAAACTATATATAAGTTTATCCATTTAATTTGAAGTGACTGAGACGTGTACATTGAGTATCTATTACTTTTGAAGTGTTGACTTTAATATATTCTCTTTTAACTGAGAGCTTACTTTAATATCATAAGTCATACCGGTTCTATCAACTTTCATTTCTTGTTATTAAAGTGAGACAAGTGTGAAACAACTGTTAAAAAAAACAACAACAACAACAATAACTCGCGATAGACGATTAAAAGTTTTGATGAACTTGATCGACATAAAAGGAACGATCTTAGAATTTAGAAATTATACAACTTTTTTCAGTTTCATATTTAAAGTGTCTATTAAAAATTGAGATAGATAATCCTCTCACTAATATCAAAATTTCATCATTAGACCTACTCAAAATAAATGTGCTTGAGATATATATAGGCATATTTAAATTAGCCACATGCCAATTTAAAATATATATAAAATTATTTCAAACTTCACTAAAAAGAAAAATATTATTTTAAACTTAAAATGAATGTCCATTCGATGCCCTTTTTTTCCTTCCAAGTGGGTCAATAGAGAGAGTACCCTATTCGCCAATATAGTCCTCTGAATGTTTTCAAATGAGCTTCTTTTTCACATAATCAATTGTTTGGTTGGATTTAGTGGTCCAATTTATAGGGGAAAAATTGATAATTATACTAAACTATGCATAATGTATAATTTATTGATTGCTTTGTTTTATAAAAATTACTCAAAAATAAATATCAATTCAAATTACATATAACAATTACGAGGCAAGAACTAATATATCTAATGCGTAGAAAAATTGAGAGGTGTGTATCACCAATTATTGCTCATTATCTTGAAAAATACATTTTCTTAAATGACTGTACCTAGAATTATTTAATGGGAAAATGTGACTTTATAGCCCAACTTTCATCCCTTAGTTATTTTATGGCCCTAATTTTTATCTTAATTATTTTATAACCCTAATTTTCATTTCTTGATTATTTTATAGCCCCAACTTTCATCTTTTGATTACTTTATGACCCCAACTTTTGTCTTTTGATTTTTCTATGGCCCCAATTTTAATATATTGAAATTTTAATTTAATTTTGATGCATATACATAATGTAAATGAATATATGCATCAATTCTTGCAGCAAATTTAATACGTTGGATTTTAATTTAATTTTAATCATTAGCTTGAATTTATTAATTTTTTTGATATATTGTACTCCGTATATTATTAAAGTATATATTACATTATGTTGCCAAGCATAAAAGTATTAGACTTAATACCCCAATCTACCTAATACTCCGCATTATATAGAGAATACAAATTTTATCACAAATATAAAAATGGTCAAATTATACTATTTTTTCAAATATGAGACAAAAATAACTCAGGTACACTCTCTCTTCTCTCTCTCATTTTCTCTCACCTCCCACATTTCTGCATTCATTTTCTACAATATGCTTATCTACTCTCTCTCTCTCACTCTCACTCTCACCTCTCCCCTTTCTCTTCTCCGACGCCTCCCCTCTCTGTTCTCTCATGTTTCTCTCACGCGTCGCTCGCCTTAAAAGCGCTGCAGCATCCGAACGCCGAAACTCTAGACGAAGGCGGCTTGATCTTCAACCCAAAAGCCGGCAGCGATTCCGTTCGGGTCGTCGATAATGGCGGATTTCCAATCCTTCATAGCAACGTACGCAGCCGGGTTGATGTTTGGGCGGTCGGAGGGGTGATGCCGCTGCTGAGGATTAATCCGGCGTTTGTGGTGAAGATGGAGAAGAGTAGTGATGGGGGCAGGGCAGCCAGCTTGGAGTGATGAAGGAAGGTTGGTGTCGTTTTCTATATCTAGGGCTTTCTGTTCTTTTCAGCAATTCTTAGGGATATATGGAGTTTTTCAATTTCCGTTTGTTTTTTTTGGTCTTATTAAGAAAAATAAAAAGAGTAGGAAAATGAAAGATTATTGTTCGTTCATCAATTCTCGTCATTTGTTTTTCCCCTTCCTTTGTTTTTTCTATTTTGATAATTTGTTTGGGGAAGGGGAATTGGTTGGATTTGTAGAGTTAGGGTGTATTGCTGTCAAAAAACCACAAAATTAAGGGAAAATGGGCAGTGGCTCTTCATTAATCATTTATCATAATTGTCTTCACATTTGATCTGAATTAGCTATGTTTGACTTATGAATTTCTTATTTTGTTGTTTTGTTGCAAATTTAGAATGTGAAATAATTGGTAAGAAGTTGAATTTATTATATTGTTCGAAATTGAGACGAAAATAATTGTTCGAAATTTTACCAACCTTAGGCAAGATATTGAAATTTCTTGTCTTCTGCGAGCAAGTAACTAACGTTTTCTTACCATCAGTAAGTAATAAATTGTGTAATTTTTTATCTCGTATTTTTCCCACTTAATGGTAGTTGCATTACATTATCAAGGCAAGAAGTTAATTATTTCTTGCCATCACTAAGTAAGAGTTTTACCATGAATGAGTTTCATTATAAGTCGACCGTAATGTGGCTTTTAAACAATTTCTCTAATCTAAGAAATCATCACATTTCTTGCCTTCTCCGGGCAAGTAATTAACGATTTATTGCTATCAGTAGGTAAGAAATGGTATAATTTATTGTCTCATTTTTTCCGCAGTTAATGATAGTAACATTACCTCATTTCTTGTCTTATCAAGGTAAGGAGTTAACAATTTCTTGCCATTAGTAAATAAGAGTTTTACCATTTTTGTCATCAATAAGTAAGAGCTATTAGTTAATATTTTGAGATGCAAAAACAATAAAAACAAATATTTTTAATTCGAGGATTGTTCAAAGGAGAGGGTATTTTTTTTTAATGGTGACTTAATTCATTTTCTTACTATTCTTGTGTTCTTTTGCGTATAACTTGCAATGAATTATCAAAAATTTTGCCTTCGGTATGTAAGAAATCACCTCATGTCTTGTCTTCTGCGGGCAAGTAACTAACGATTTCTTACCATCAGTAAGTAAGAAATCGTATAATTTCTTGCCCCGTCTTTTTTGCAATTAATGGTAGGTACATCACCCCATTTTTTGTCTTATCAAGGCAAGAAATTAACTATTTCTTGCCAACATTAAGTAAGAGTTTAACCATTTTTGTCATCAGTAAGTAAGAGCTACAAAATACCGACTATTCTATTTTTTTTAAATACTTATGTGTATTTTTTTTGGAATGGAAAATCCAATGCCCGACAATATTTCATTAGATTTGAGTATTACTTTATTTTTTCCATGCTTTGCAATTACTTGCTAATGCTATGTCTAGTTCTCATAAGTGGTAAGGATTTGATAGCTGCAAATAACTTTTATAAGATTTCGTCAATAACTTACCAAATATTTAAATGTGCATGCTAAAAATATCTTAATTACTTGCCTTCTTTGTATTTCATTTCACACGAATGTCACACAATCTGATAGTCTTGCGTTCTTTGTATATAACTTGGCAAGACATTATTGACATCTTGCCAACTATCTTACTATGAATGGCAAAACGTTATCGGCATCTTGTCAACTATCTTACAATGAATGACAAGATTACATCAATATCTTACCAACTATGCAAAATTTGATGGTTACATTCGAAACCCACTTACAATACATTTTGGCAAGACGTTATTGACATCTTGTCAACTAGCTTATCATGATGACAAGATTTCATCAATATCTTACCAACTATGCAAAACCTGATAGTTTCATTCCCATTTACAATAAATTCGAAACTTAAAAAAAAAAAAAAAAAACGAGATAAGGAAATGAAAAAAGGATAAAAAAAACTGATTTTTTTAATATACATAGAACAAAAAATAAAAAAGAACAAATAAGAAATAAGCTTGAAAAATAAATGAAAAATAAAAAAGAATAGAAAAAATAAAAAAAAATAGTGAATGTGTGTGTGAGAGAGAGAAGCGCGAGGGGGGGGGGGGGGAAGAGAGATCACGTGGTGTAAGGTGAGGTGGAGGAGAGAGAAGAGAGAGAGAAAAGTATGGGTAAAGTGGGAAGAAAATTAAAAATATGAGTATATTTTGTATAAAATTATATTTGTGATAAATATTGTCATTCTTATGCCACAATAGGTATAATATTTCCCCACTCAAACTATTATTTTCTTAATGTATTTGTAGATTAATTTATAACTTCAATATTTATCGTTTTGTGCTTCTTTTTTTAAGAAAACTTTTACGCCTAAAACTATTGTGATCGATCGTGGAATTTTTAGAGGTAGTTTAGACGGAAAAGTTAGCCGGAAAAAGGTAAAGTACGCAAGAGATTTAACGTGATTCGACCGTTAATGAGATCTACGTCCACGGAGAGTAAAAATGTGTAATATAATACTGAGAGCTATTACAACGTACATTCTGCACTTTAACAAGTGGTATTTATAGGAACTTTGAGAGCAGTTACACCCGAGGTCGTGCCTTGAGATTGTGGGTAACTGCCTCTCGATCGTGGGGCAGTTGGATCGTGGCCGAACTCTCTGACTGATTGGACTTCTTTGCTGGGCTGAAGTGTGATGGGCCGAAGTGGGGCTTCTTTGGAATGGGCCGAGCTGCTGTGGGCCGAGGTTGACCTAGGCCCAATTATATTGGGCCTACTGCTTGGGCCTAGCAGCTAGGCCACATCCTATCACATCCCCCCCCCCCAAAGAAGTCAGAGAGTGAGGCGTAAGTGAAAATCATGCTGCTTGCAGTGCGAAATCGAGGTGAATTTACCCGCCCTTGAAATTGAGGTTTCGACGAGGACGGGGCCGAAGTCGAACTTCGAATTGCTATTAACCCCCCTTGAAATTGAGGTTCCGACGAGGACGGGGTCGAAGTCGAATTTATTGGGCGGGAGATGAAGAGTCGCCTTTGTTGGGAGACAGCTGTGTGGTACACGTGTCACACCCTGGTTGGGGCGCTGAAGGGGTGAGATTTGAAATGGCGGAAAATCCTCTTATAGTTGCGTCTTGAGTACGCTGAATATACTTTCGCTATTTTTTTTTTTCAAAAATTTTGAGAGCCCTAGCCGCTGTTGCCGTTTCTGAGCATTCGTTGTTGACGAAAAATTTAGTCGAAAACTCGCCGGAGAAAAAGTAAGTTCTTCACATCTTTCATGGCTTCTTCCTCATCTTAGTGTAGAAATGTTTGTATCGTCTGGGTTAGAAATTATGTAGCCGGGTCGAGAAAATCAATCGGCACCGACGAATTCTCCGGCGGCGGCAGAGAAGGTGAAGCGTCCTTTGCCGCCGCCGGGATCTTATCCGGCTAGGGTTACGACGTCTTTGTATAGTTTTGCTTGCCCTGCTGTTGTTTTACTTGAGTATCCCGAATTAAGGGGGTTGACTGCGGCCAAAGGGTATGTGAGTACCATGAGTGTACCACATATGGAGAATTTGGCCCGGACTTTTCTTTTTCCGAGGTCGGCGGAGTGGGTTCTACCTCGCGAAGTCGACCGAGGTTGTACGCCACCCCTAGGTTTTTTTACAGTATACGAAGAACATTTAGACTTCGGGCTTCGTTTTCCTTTGCACCCCTTTTTTGTTTCTCTCCTGGACAAACTGGAGGTATCTTTAGGTCAGCTAGCCCCCACATCGGTAAAGCAGATCGTAGGCTTTATCGCCGAAGTGAGCCGAGGAGGTGGGGTTGCTTCACTGGACTTATTCTTCAAATTCTTTAGACCGAAAATAAGTCCGACGGGGTGGATTTATATCTCCCCTGTAAATAAATTTAGAATTCAGACGCCATCGAAGGTGTCGAACTGGCAGAAGAAGTTCTTCTTCTGCCGTCAGGAGGGTGTGCCTCTACACCCGTGGTCCGGTGAGAAGTTCGAGTCTCAAACGATTGGAAAGCCAGTGGGCGATCTCGAGATGAGCTTAGCGGACCTCGGGTGTATCGAGCGCGTGTACACCGAAGTGGATCTGGCCCGATATGGGTTAAGTCCATATAACCCAACAATCCATGCGGACTTGGGTGAGGCCCAGCTTCGCTGCATTATATATTTATTATTTTTCTTTTTTGTATTTGCATTGCCTGCTGTCTAATTGAGTGCCGATGTTGTTGCAGTGAATTCCGCAGCATTGCAAGCCGCCACCACCGCCAAGAACAAGAGGAAAAGGTCAGCGACCTCGGTTGACAAGGTGGCCGTTTCGTCGGAGAAGTCCGCCGAACCGATAAGGTCGGCGGTAGTGATCTCTCAACCTAAGGGGTCACCTCGACTGAGTTCGCCGCCACCTCGGCATGTAGCGTCAGCACTACATTCGTTCACCGAGGTCGGGACTTTTGTGATCGAACAGCTTCCCATGGAGGAGGCACATGATCGTCTTTTCTTTCCCAAGGTAAGTGTAATACTGCGGTAGCTTGATTATCTTCCCTTTTTTTTTCTTCTTTTTTGTGTTTTTTAACCTCTTCCCTCCTGTTTTTTTTTTTTATTTTTTATTTTTTATAGGAGGCTGGCACGATCTTGGCCGGGCTTCAAGGGATGGCCAACTTCGTCACAAGCGGAGTTGGTCAGTATAATAAGCTTTTGGCCGAGCTGGAAGCTGTGAAGGCCGAGGTGGCCACTAAAGTGCCAACAGCCGAGGCGAAAGCCAAGGAGGCGGCCGTCAAGGAAGCGAAGGCTATTGCTTCGGCCAACAGGGCAAAGAAGAAGGCCTCTGATTTGGAGGCCGAGGTTACCCGGCTGAAGGCCAAGCTGGAAGAGGAACGGGGAAGGGTAGCCCGAGCTACTGCCAATCAGAGAGGCGTGCTCGGAGCTTTTGCTGAGCGGATCTTCCGATCCGAGGGCTTCGGTGGAATGGTGACGCAATTGGTGGGCCGAATGAGCCCGTCGGTCGTTGCGGGGACCATCGACCGTATTGCTGTTGAATTCCCCAGCCTGGACAAGGCCAAATACGATTACGCCCCAATGTCCCCGGAGGAGATGCTGCAGGAGTACGCCGAAGTGCTCCTGGAATTTGCTCCGAACTTGCCTGTGGTGCAGCAGCTATCTCAGCTCGAGTCGCTGCTGTCCGAGGCGGAAGTTCGTGACTTCCCGGTCGACCGGGACCTAAAGCTGGAGGCAGTTATAGCCGATCTGCTGAGGGATCAGGCGGCCAGAGAGCCCAAGGACGCCGAAGCCGGCCAGGAGGAGACCCACCATGAGGTCGACTGAACCTCTTATTTTTTATTTTTTTTTGTTTAGCCTTGTATATCGTCACCACTAAGGCCGCGCTTGTACTCTTTTGCCGATCTCGGTTAATGAATGAAAACATCTTTATAAACTGTGCTTTTTCTTCGTGTACTGGTCTAACTTTTACACTGCACTTTATCATCTTGTAGTCGCCTAACTTGCACACTCCCTCCCACTTGAGTGAGGAACTAGCTGCACTTCGAAAGGCTGTTGCCGAAGCCGAGGCTTATGCTAAAAGATGGAGAGAGATCGCCCATGACACCAAAAGAGACATGGAACATAAGTGCAGACTTGCCGAGGCCAGGGTCTTTGCTATTGAAGAGGCTTACCGAAGTGTTGAGGTAAAACTTCAAGCTGCCGAGGCCAAGCTTCAGGCTTCTGAAACCCAGCTCGGTGAGATGCACGCACAATTTCTTGAGCTTTCTGACAAATACGACTTGGCTAAGGAAAATATCCAAGACCTTAGGGAGATGGGCGAAGAAAACCTGGAATACGAAGAGATCGTTCATCGAAGTGGCGAGCTTACAATTCGCGAGGTGCGTGATAAAGTAAAAGAGAACTGGACCCTCCTATGTAAGTATAAGCAGGAGTTCAGCAAAAATTCTGACGAAGTCCGGAAAGTTGAAGCCGAACTGCTCGATCTCGGGTCGAAGTACAAACTTATTTTGAAGAGAAGACCAAGATTCAGAGAGTGGCTGCTTAAGAAGAAAGCTGTGACTGCCTGCTACCTCGGACCGGACCTCGGGTGACCCTACCGCCGAGGCATTTTTAGAAGGAAGGCTGCCTGGAGTGCACCCTCCTAGTGCCGCCCTGACAAGAGAACAAATTTTTGCAATTATGGGGCGAGGCGGAGGTGCTAGCCGCAGACCGTCAGGAGGTCGAAGTCAGTCCGTTCCGGCTGGTCGAGGACAAACTTCTACCCGAGGTCGTTCCTCATCCACTTCGAGGAGAGGGGGTCATGGGATGGCACTCCTAGATAGTGTATATAGAAACGGCTCAGGTTCAGAATCGGAACCCCGCGTCGTTAGGAAATATTTTCGATGTAGTGGTGCTCCCAGTCCGGATAGGCCCACGTGAAGTAGCATCCTGTAATCTTGTAAATATTATTAATAACATGAGATTTTACCTGTCGCTATTTGTACTCGCATTTTTTTTTTATTTTATTTTTTTAATTTGCATCAATTTGCTGAAGAGGTTAGATTGTTGGACTGCCACTTTGTCCAGAGACGAAGTGGGTAGCTAGACGGCCACTTTGTCCAGAGACGAAGTGGGTAGCTAGACGGCCACCTCGTCTAGAGATGAAGTGGATAGCTATGCCGCCACCTCGTTCAGAGACGAAGTGGGTAATGAGGCAGCCACTTTGTTTTGGAGACAAAGTAGGTTATTGGACTGCTACTACGTCCGGGGACGAAGTGGGTGATTAAGCGACCAGTTCGTTCAGAGACGAAGTTGAAGCTTAGGTTCCTTATTTGTCGAATTTATCGATTGGGGTGGTCCCCTGTTATGCGTTTATATGCTACTCCGAAAATGGAGTTTTTAGCTTATCTGGTCCTCGTCAGGACTGTTAGATTTAAAGATAAAATGTATAAGCGGTAAAGACACGATGATATGGAACATGTTAAGACGTATGTAAAAGAAAGATGTACTCGTTAATATAAAAAGGAAAATACTTTTTGAAAAAGATGAAAACATTTAAATTTGAATGATGTATATACTCTAATCACCGCTCATACATAATATCTTTTCAGGTGGGAGATGTGCCAAGTTCGGGGTATAGGCTCACCAGAGATGCAGACAAGCTTATAAGATCCTTTGCCGAGGACTTCCTGAACTTGGTACGGCCCCTCCCACGTGGCTTCCAACTTGCCGAGCTTTTTTGCTTTACTGACTTCGTTGTTTCGTAGTACGAGGTCGCCTATTTGGAATTGCTTATTTTTTACCCAGTTGTTGTAGTACCGAGCCATTTGCTGTTTATACCGAGCTTCATGTATGTAGGCTTGCTCCCGCTTTTCTTCCAACAAATCTAGGTCAGTTCGGAGCTCTGCTTCGTTATGTTGGGCGTCGAAGTTGAGCGTTCGTGGGCTTGGCACGCCGATCTCGACTGGAATTACCGCTTCGGTTCCATACACCAGACTGTACGGAGTTTCGTCATGGGATGTTCGCGGGGTAGTTCGGTATGACCATCAGACTTGGGGTAAGTTAGCTGCCCAGTCCCCTTTTGCCTTGTCAAGACGGGTTTTTAGCCCTTTGACTATGGTTCTGTTGGTGACTTCGGTTTGACCGTTAGCTTGGGGATGGGCTACCGAAGTGAACTTTTGCTGAATGTTCAGCTCATCACACCAGTCTCTGAACGCTCGATCTATGAACTGAGTTCCGTTGTCTGAGACTAGTGCATGAGGTATGCCGAACCGGCATACGATGTTTTTCCAGACAAAGTTCAACGCGTTTTTCCCCGTAATTCTTGCCAGGGGTTCGGCCTCGACCCACTTCGTGAAATAATCGATGGCCACGATAAGAACTTTCAACTGGCCGGGTGTCTTCTCGAATGGGCCGACGATGTCTATACCCTACTGCATAAACGGCCAAGGACTCTGCATTCCGATCAGTTCGGTTTGCGGCAGCCTCGGCACCGTTCCATGGATTTGGCACTTCGGACAATGCTTAACTGAGGTTGACGACGTCCCTAAACATGGTAGGCCAATAGTACCCCCACCTCATGATTTTTTTGGTTAATGTGCTTGCGCCGATGTGACTCCCGCATGACCCCTCGTGGACCTTGCGTAATGCATAATCTGCTTGGTTGGTACCAATGCACCTTAACCAAGGCTGGAGGTATGATTTCTTGTACAACACTCCTTGTTGTAGGGTATAGTTGACGGATTGGACTTGGATTTTTCTTGCTTCGACCTTGTCAGCGGGGAGCTCGCCTTTTTCTAAGAAATTCCGAAGTGGAGTCATCCAGTTCGGTCTGTCCTCTGTTACAATGTTGACCTCGGTTTCATCAATACTTCGGGATTGCACTTCCTCCATCGGAAAGGTCGTTGTTGTCGCTGCAAGTTTGCTTAAAGCGTCAGCTCGGTTGTTCTCTCCTCTCGGGATGCGAGTCAGCTCGAAGTAATGGAAACCTTGTTGCAGTGATTTCGCCTTGAGGAGATATTTCTTCATTCGCTCTCCCCTGGCTTCATACTTGCCCAGCATGTGACTTACTATGATTTGGGAGTCACTATGGAGACGAACTGCTTGAATCTGAAGGGCTTGTGCTAGGCGAAGTCCGGTGATCAAGGCTTCATATTCCACCTCATTATTCATGGTGGAAAAGTTGAAACGGAGTGCGTGGATAGATTCTTTCCCCTCGGGCTGATCAGCAATATACCAGCTCCGCTTCCTTGGCGACCTGACGCACCATCAACATAAATGTTCCAGCAATCACGTGGTGGTGATGGTGTTTGTTCTTTTGTCGTGTGTCGTTTAGTTCGGTGGATTTTTGGTCCTCTGCGAACTTAGCTTCCACTAGGAAGTCAGCCAAAACTTGCCCCTTTATAGCTTGCCGCGGTGAAAAGGAGATTGCGTGCTCGCCGAGCTCTACTGCCCACTTAGCGATTCGTCCTGAAGCTTCGGGTTTTGTAAGTACTTGCCGAAGTGGAAGGTCGGTTAGCACTTGTATAGGGTGCGCCTGGAAATAAGGCCGAAGTCTCTGGGCCGCATTTACCAGCGCCAGCGCGATTTTCTCTAGCGGTTGATATCTCGTCTCTAGCCCTTTTAAAGCTCGACTGATGAAATAGACCGGGAGTTGACGATGTTTCTCAGTCTCGAACTAACACCGCGCTGATCGCCTCATCTGAGGCTGCAAGGTAGAGGGAAAGGACTTCGCCTTCTTTAGGTACGGACAAAGTAGGGAGATTTGCGAGGTATTTTTTCAGCTCGTCAAACGCCCTTTTATGCTCGTTACCCCACTCGAAGTTGGGCGCCTTTTTTAGTACTTTGAAGAACACAAGCTGCTTTTCGGCAGCTTTGGATAGGAACCGACTGAGGGCAGCCAGGCAGCCTGTCAGCCTATGCACGTCGTGGATCGACTTCGGTATCTGCATTTCTTGGACAGTTCGTACTTTAGATGGGTTGGCTTTCAGCCCTTCATGGGAAACCCAACACCCTAAGAATTTTCCAGATCGGACCATGAATGTGCATTTCTCTGGATTTAACTTAAGATTAACCATCCGAAGTAGGCTAAAAATGACCTTGAGGTCGGTTACACACGTAGCGATTTCTTTGCTCTTGACGACAATGTCGTCTACATATACTTCAACTATTCTACCGATGTGTGCCTCGAAGATTTTGTCCACCATCCTCTGGTAGGTCGCCCCAGCATTTTTTAGTCCGAAGGGCATCTTCTTGTATGTAAAGATGCCGAAGTCAGTGACAAAGGCTGTTTTCGGTGCGTCTTCGGCACTCATGAGGACCTGGTGGTAACCTTTATACAGGTCGAGGAAGCTGAACACTTTGTGGCCGACCAAGGCTTCGACCTTTTTATCAATGTTGGGGAGAGGGTAGCAATCTTTGGGGCAGTGTTTGTTCAGGTCGGTGTAGTCAATACACATCCGCCACCCTCCACCTTGCTTCTTCACCATCACGGGATTTGCCATGCCAGGTCGGATATTTTACTTCGAATAAAATATCCGCTTTCTGGAGTTAGCGTACCTCATCATATTTCACTTGGTTTCTTTCGGCGGCAAAAGATCTTTGTTTTTGCCGGACTGGTTTCACATCGGGATCAATGTTGAGGTGATGTGTGATGATGTTCGGCGCCACCCCGGTCATGTCCAGGGGTGACCAAGCGAAGACGTCCCTAAATTCTCGGAGGAGCTGGATGAGTTAAGGTCGGAGTTCGTTGTTTCCAACAAACCCTACTTTGACAACCTTGGTGAGATCGTCCTCGTACAATGTGACATCTTCCACCAGCTCGAGAGATGGAGGCGACGACTGCTCCATCTCCTTAGGACCCTTTAGTTGCTATGCTTGGGGGTGTTGATTACCCTCACTTCGAAGAGCGAGCCTGAAAACACTCCTTCGCTTGACCTTGGTCTCCGCGGACTGTGATTATCCCATTTTTGAATGGGATTTTGATCGTTAGGTGGTAAGCGGAGCAGATCGCCTTTGTTGCCACCAGCCAGTCCCTCCCTAGAATAATGTTGTAAGGGGAATTGGCCTTCACGATGAAGAAGTTAATCAACTTCGTCGACGATAGCGGGCTCTTCCCTACAGTCACGGGAAGTGAAATGATGCCCTCTGTCACGGTTTCTTGCTGCGTGAAGTTTTTAGTGGAGTAGACGTTGGTTTTAGGCGTGCTTCTTCAATGCCGAGCTAGTCGAAACAGCCTTTGAAGAGCACGCTTACGGATGTTCCACTGTCAATGAGTACCCGGTTAATGAGGTAGTTTGCCACCGCCGCTTGAATTACGGTGGCGTCCTGATGCGGTGCGGAGTAGGGGACGGGGTCGTCGTCGGAGAAGATGACGACTTCGTCTTTCTTGAACCTCTTTTGTACAGGTTCGGTTTGCAGCGGGCTTCTGGCCTCGGCCTTCAAGGAGGACTTCATTACGCCTGGGGACAGCCCGGTTATGGCTTGGATGACCCTGTCGTACTGAGACTGGTCCTCATCCTCATCTTCATCCTCGTGTTGCGGCTTCTTATCTTGGGGGGCGCAGTTATTTCCCCCCTTTCTCTTGCGCTTGCCCTTTCCTTGAGTTCGGGCATCCTGCTGGTTACGAAGCTGGTACTTCTTGAGAGTACCATCACGTACCAGGAGTTCGATGTCTGCTGCGAGGGCTCGACAGTCCTCCGTTTCAAGGCCGTAGTCATATCATGGAACTTGCAGAACTTCTCCGTTTGAGCTCGTCGCTTTGCTCATCCTTGGGACAAGGGAGGTGGCCTCTCGAACAAGTTCGAGTGCAATTCGTATATCTCGGCTCTTGGCTTCGTCAGCTGTGCTGGCTGACCCTGTCCCTGGTTCGGATGAGGTCCTAAATGAGATTCCATGGAGCCCCGTTGCAATCGATCGAAGGCACTTCGGCGACCTGGCCCATGGTCAGTGCGCTCTTCTTTTTTCTTCTTATCGCTGCGTTCGGGCCGATCTACAGCCCGCTTCCTTCGGTCGGCTTCGTCCGCTTCGGCGAAAGTGTCGGCGATCTTCCAGAGTTGCCTGGCAGTCGTCGGTCGTGTCTTTACGAGCTCTCTGAAGAGGGCTCCGGATTGAATAACATTTTGAAATGCTGAGATGAGGACGTCGTCAGAGAGACGATCTACCCTCAGACTCTCATTGTAAAAACGGGTCAGGAAGTCACTTATTGTTTCTCCCCGCTCCTGTTTCAAGGAGAGTAGCTAAGCCGGGCTGATTTTTGCCTCGGCTTTTTGGAAAAATCGACGCTGGAAAGCGTCAAGTAGGTCGGCATATGACCCTATACTGTGGTTCGGCAAGCTGTCGAACCAGCTTCTGGCATTATCGACCAAGAGTTCGGGGAAGACTTTACACATGTAAATATCCCCATGAAGCCCTTGGTTCATCATGCTATACTGGAAACGTGATAGAAAGTTGCTAGGATCACACGTTCCATTATAAGGTGGTATAGACGGCACCCTATAGTGTGGGGGAAGAGGAGTACGGAGTACTCTGTTAGTGAATGGGGTGGAGATTCGACCATATATGGCGAATCTTCCTTTGTATCGATCCTCGTCATTTCGCCGAGGTGACTCGTTACGTAGGGGAGGCGACTTCCGAGGTGACGCTGACCCTTGCCGAGGTGCACGGTGTAACTACCTTCGAGGGTGCTCGGGATCTTGGCCTCCAACGATCTGGAGGCTTGGAGACCTCCTTCTCCTGGAGGTGCCGATGTCGTCTTCAGCTCGAAGGCCGCGCTGCTGACGCTGGTTCGCAAACTTGAGAAAATCCTGCTCATGCAGGTCGAGGTAAGCTTTCAGCGTGTCCCCAAGTTCAGGTCGGATTGCGTTCTCTTTACGTCGGTGGCCCCCCTGATCCGTCCTTCGCCCGTTGGTGGAATCGCTGGATGAGGTGTCCTGCACGTGGTCCTCAGGAGTTCGTTCATGGATGAGTCGCTTGCCCGTTCTGTGTGATTGAGTCTGCCGAGCTTGACTGGTTTCGATGTCCTCCTCGGGAACTGGAGTGCGAGGTGGGCTGGTGGGCGGATCGGTTTGATTTTGTTTTGTCTTGGCAGCGCCAGTTCGTGTGGACTTCACCATCTTAATTTCTCTAAAAAAAAACTTGATCGGAATCACAGATTTTCTTCGGTTTCCACAGACGGCGTCAGTGATCGATCGTGGAATTTTTAGAGGTAGTTTAGACGGAAAAGTTAGCCGGAAAAAGGTAAAGTACGCAAGAGATTTAACGTGGTTCGACCGTTAATGAGATCTACGTCCACGGAGAGTAAAAATGTGTAATATAATATTGAGAGCTATTACAACGTACATTATGCACTTTAACAAGTGGTATTTATAGGAACTTTGAGAGCAGTTACACCCGAGGTCGTGCCTTGAGATCGTGGGTAACTGCCTCTCGATCGTGGGCAGTTGGATCGTGGCCGAGCTCTCTGACTGATTGGACTTCTTTGCTGGGCCTGAAGTGTGATGGGCCGAAGTGGGGCTTCTTTGGAATGGGCCGAGCTGCTGTGGGCTGAGGTTGACCTAGGCCCAATATATTGGCCTACTGCTTGGGCCTAACAGCTAGGCCACATCCTATCACATTGTATTTTTAATGCATTTTTTCAAAGAGTGTTTTGCGTATATAAATTTCGCATAAATATATGGCTTTGTTGCATAATAGTATTCACTTGTTGCATGCTTGGATTTATTTTATTTTGTTTTATTTATTTATTTATTTATTTTTGTGCAAATTGTCACATAAATATATAGTTTTGTTGTATAATTTTTTCCACTTGTTGCATTTCGTCTATTATTTTTTTACAAAGTGTCAGTTTGTAAAATAAGCAAGAGATAAAAGTTGGGGCCATAAAATAACCAAGAGATAAAAGTTGGGACCATAAAATAACTAATAAATAAAAGTTGGAGCCATAAAATAATCAAGATTAAAATTGAGGTCATAAAGTAACCAAATAATAAAAGTTTGAGCCATAAAGTCACATTTTCCCTTATTTAATCAATAGAATAAAAAGTACGGTCAATTTCGTGGTGTACTGCATGGTCACTTTTTGTTTTTTATTTATTTTTTGTTTTTTTAGTTTGTGTAAGTTTGTAAATTTTGATAGTATGGTAAAATAACTTATTTTCGTGGAAAGAATACTGTACTGTATATACACTTGGTCATGTACTGTCATTGACTCATTATTATACTGTTATAACCAATCTATGTACTTCAAATTGAATTTTGAATTTTTATACATGTATTTGCATCAAAATTAAGTATTTTTACTTTTTATTTGAGTGGGTACTTGTCGTTTATTATAAAAAAATTAAATTTATGTATTCAGTATATATTAAAAAAAAGAAGAGGTTTCTTATGAGGCAGATAAAATTAGAGGTGCTCATGGTTCCGGTTCCGGAATCGGAACCGAACTGGCGGTTCCGGTTCCAAGATGGTCGGAACCGGAACCGAACCGGAAAAGTCACGGTTCCGGTTCCGGTTCGAACTGAAAAAAAAATCACCTTTATTTTATTTTATTTTTTTCGTTCGATAATGATTCATGCTTCGTTGTTTATCGATCCAATTGTAAGACAATTCAAATTATGAAATGTAAAAAAATACTTAAGAAAGTGAGATTGTTTAATTTTTATTTATTTATTAATCCTAAACCCTTGGATATCACATGTCGATTCCAAAGGCTGAGCCTAGTTAAAACACCTGTGAGGAAAAAGAGTACTCGTCTAAGCATTTTAAAAGACCACTACATATTGTTAAAATCAAAATCGTCGTCAAAATCATCCATTTCTTCAGAGGCATCGGTGTCGGTTTCTGCTTCTGTGGTACTGATTGGATCATGTTCAAAGACCTCATCCCATTTGTTCTCTTGCTCATGGTGTTCGTCTAAAGTGTAGTCCTTGAGCAATACTTGAGCTTCGAGATTCCACGGGATCATCGTTGATCGTCTTTCGTCTAAAGTGTACCCTCCGTTGCTAAAAGCTTGCTCGACCTCGACACCGTCGAGGCAGGAATGGCACTAAAATTTTGAAACACCCTCTAAATTGTACAAATATAAACATTTCCATATAAAAAAGTGTAACACACTAAATCACTAATTAAATGTTACATCAAATAAGTATACAAATACAAGTATAATATTGAAACATAAAATAAAATCATAATTAAAAAAAAAAAACCAGTTCTTTTTGGTTCCGAACCGGAACCGAACCGACGATTCTCTGTTCCAAAGTTTCAGAACAGAAACCGAACTGGTGGTTACTTCGGTTCCTCAGGACGGTTCGGAACCGCCGGTTCTAGTTAAAAACCGGCGGTTCCGATTCCGGTGGGCACCTCTAGATAAAACTACAAAAACACAATCTTAAATGCAAGTTAGGATATAAAAAATGAGTAATACTCCAATGTCTATCGTGAGCATGGTCAATAGGCCTACTAATGACGTGATAATAGTCTAAATAAAGAAGTTAATAAAAATCATACCAAAAATAATTAATCCTATTAAAAAAAACTAAATTATACTTAGCACTGTCACATCAACGGCGTGCATATTAAATGTACCCATAGTGGTCGGTGGAACATTTCTGATAAAAAATACTTATCTTCGTATACACGAAAAATATATCTCTAACCCCTAGGCTATGTCAAAGGAAGACGCCTTAAAAAAAGGGAAAAAAAAGTAAATATATTTGATAAAGGAAAAGGAAGAAGAAGACATAGGGCTTGTTTGGTAGCCTCTATAAGCCAAGTTAAGATAATTTTTTTAGGCTTAAAGCCTAAAAATAAAGACAAAAAAAATATATGTATATATATATCTTCGCCTGACTTAAGGAAAAAAAAAAGTTTTAGAAAAGTGAATAAAGAAAAGAAAAATTATCAAGAATAAACTTAGATAAAATACTTTATGACATGCTTAATTCGTAAATAGAATCTTATCAATTCAGATCCTCTATTGAAATTCTGTATTGCATATCCTATTGCAATGACAGATAATTGTAAATGTCATGAACATTTCTAAAATCAGCAATAATTAAAGATTTTTATAAATTTTTGTTGCTGGTTTTGGAAATGTTAATGACATGTGGCAATCCCCCCGTCATTGCAATAGATGATCCGATTTGGGGACCTATGAGCTTGAATCGCATAATATTTCACGAACTTTGGACTAAATTTTAATCTCATCATCCACCCACCTCTCACCATTCCCTAATTAAATATCGTCACCCACTCACCTCTCAGCATGTATCCCAATATAATTTAAATTTTAAAAGTTTAAATTATTACGAACTTGCTCATTTCTCCGATTTTTATGATTTTTATACCAAATTAAATGCCTTTGTATGATCTTTCATTCAAGATCAAATATTAATATATTTTTTTATACATTTAAAATGCTCTAATTTTAAAATTCATATGCCTAAATACATAAATCACATTACATTCCTAAATACAATACACTTTACATCCATAACACTCTCTCCTTAATTCTCGCGCAAAATATTACTGTGTCAAATGGGTTGGGACTGAGGGAGTATTGAAGTGAAACATTGCAAGAAGCATATTCCCCATTAAATAAGAAAATTGAAGACGGGCAAAAATTCATGTATTTAGAGAAAAATTAAAAGTTCATGATTTAAACGATATGTCAGACGAGTAATGCTCCCCTACTCATCGTGGGCATACTTAATATGCCCACGGCTTAGGTGGTGACATTTTATTTAAGAAAACTTATAATTAATATACCTTATAAAAATAAACCCTACCATAAAAAACTAAACCCTACTAAAAAAAAGTGAACCCTAAAAGGAAAAATTATTGACGTGGCACTGCCACGTTAGCGGTAGGCACGTTAAGTGTGCCCACCGTGCGTAGGGGAGCATTTCTATATGTCAGACATAGTTAGTGTATTCATTTGCATTTTTACGTAACGTTAAGTATATTAAAGGATATTATAGACATTTTTACCTAACATTAAGTATATTAAAGGATATTATAGGCGAAAAATATATTTTGTAAGAATAGACTTTGTTATAATAGTAATAGTAAATTAGTAATAGATATATTTACTATATTATTTTTTAACATAATTAACTGAAATTTAAAGGTCGTGCCATGGAAGACTTGAACTCAGGACCTTTGGTCCCCAAAACTTAACCCCCTACCGCTAGGCCAACACACGCACATATATATTTACTACATTTATTATCTATGATCCACCACTTAACACTTTTCAATCACAATAAAGGTGAAATTCGATCCTACTCTCAATAAATAATGCAAGACAATTACCATATATTTCTTCTTAAAATTCGTACCAATGAAACGGGATAAGATTTTTGGGGACAAATGGAGTATGTAATAAGTAACTAAGATTACAATATAAAAAAATGTCATCCTAAACCTAATTTACATTATTATTATTCTTTTTTTAAAAACCGAACAAAAATTTATTTCGGCTGGGATCCGGTTTGATTTTCGACTGATTATGCTCGCCCTGTAGGAAAGATCATGTTCAAGTAAGATCGTACTCGCCCCTAATGTATACGGGATTGGATCCAGTGTTGTGCCCCTTTGCACAGCACACAATGCCGTGTATCATACGGCGTTGTCTAGTTAGTTTTTTTTTTTTTTTTTTTTTTTTTTTTTTTTTAAATGTTCCTATTTTATTTATATTGCCTTTATGTTAATCATATTAATAGGAGTAATTTTTCCCTAATAGGCAGTTATTAGCTTTCATATTAATCATTACTCTTTTATTTAATCATATTTATTATGACTGTTTTTTTTTTCCTTCCAATAATTTAGGCTTGTTATTAGTTCTTTTCGTTTTACTCCTAAATCATTTTTATCAAAATTGGTTATATTGTAATCACTTGTATTTGTAAATACATTTTCTATTTTTTGACTTGATTTTTTCAATTTTACATAATGTTGGAAAATGAAGAAAAAAGTAAAATGTGACATAAGCCCCAAAAATTACTTCATTTTATGTGGAAAAAGGGCACAGCATTGTGTGCTGTGCAAGGGGGCACAGCACGGGATCCAACCCCAATGTGTACTGAGTATATTGATATTGTTATCGTTTGGGTACGATAGAAAATTTTCTACTACACATAACAATATATATACATTAATCGGCACACAAATTTTAAAAATCATAACCAATTCATTATTACCAATAAAAGCATGTATTTAATGAAACAGACTTTCACTATTGGCTTTTCCATTCCAAAAATGGAAACACAGAATATTACGGATTTCGGCATGAAATATTTTAAACAAATTCAAACTGCTAAAGTCCTCTGCGCTCAACGGTAAAACGAAAACCATAGCCTTCCCGTATATATCCTATAAATACACGTACATTTCAGTTTCAATTTTTCATTTGTGTTTCTGTTTGCTAAATGTGTTCTCTGTATTTCTTTGATTGGTTTGGGTTTTTCAAAAACTATATATTACCGTTGCACTCTCTTCATTTTTCATCGTCTCTCAATTTCGCTAAACTCTCGGAAATTCTCAACACGCGGCCACAAATCTCAGCAATTAAGTGAGTTTTCCATTCAATTTTCGATTTTTGGTGCGATTTTCAGTTTGATTTCTTCACAAATCTCAATCATCCTTGTTTCTGTTTTTGTTTCTAGATTTTGAAGAAAGCGAAGCCGAAGACTTGACTGTTGAGTGCGAGGTTAAAGCTGAGGTGGTGCAGGTGGCGGTGGAGGCCGGTGAAGGCGGCGGCAGAAGAGGTCGAGAAGGTAGAGGGAGAAGTGAAGTCTTCGATTTTGCGTCGATGATTCTGTGCGCTGGTTTCCCTTACCTCCGTCTTTGTTTCTAATTGGAATTGATGGCGCTGATTCTTCTTCGTGATGTTAGATTTGTTGGGGCTTAGATGTTCTTGCTTGATGATGTACTGACGTTTCAGTTGGATTTTTTTTTACTGATTTGTGATTGCCTTATTTGCTCGTTTCTTTATCTTTTTGGTTCGTGTTTTTCAGTAAGGTTCGATGTCGATGATTCTCTATTGAAACTCTTAATTATGTAGAGTTATTTTTGCGCTCATATTTTCTTTACTTTTATTTCTGTCCGTTTTTTACTTTTTTGTTTGATTTTGTGGTTATGGTTATCTGTTGTTCTTCAATGTGTTCTTTAGATGGGCTATTCTGATGAATTCTTGTCTGTGCTTACTCTGCCTTGGATTCTGCTTTTGTTTTAGAATTTGATTTTTGGGTGATATTTATTTCGTGCTCTTCTTTAGTTTGTCTTTCGTTGTTGTCTGAATGTTTTTTAATAGATTGGCACATGCTCTTTAATTTGTAGTATTATATCTATGTGGAATGATGATATGCTCGATCAGTTCTTGAGTCAGAGGTTTAAATTGTAAGTCTTTCCTATATTTATTTCTGCACCGTTTTTCTTTACTTCCTTCCGTCTATGCTTTCTGTCTTTTATTTTCCAGTTCGATTTTGTGATTATAAATCTTTGCAGTTCCTCATTGTGTTATTTGAATGGGTATTAGATAAATTTGTGTTTACACTGCTTTGCGAAAAAATTTATTGAATTTGATTCTGGGGTGCTGATAATTTTTCTAATTCATGTGTGTTCTTGGTCTTTCACTGTGGAATGATGTACAATTTGGGTTTCAAGTATTCTCATCTTGGCTTTATTCACAAAGTTTTCCTCAGGTTTATTTCATGAGAAAGCTTCTCATTGTGTATGAGCTCTATTTTCTTATCTGTGGTTTCTAAATTTTATTATAGGTAAATCAACTGTTTACTATTCTCTACCTTGTGTTTGTTTTTAATATGAACAAGGTGCCAATTTTATGTATATGTGGTGTTCAAATAGAAGTTGCAAAATATGTGCTTTACTTTTGTTCTATTTCACTTTGCTTGGTTGTTTTTTCTTAATCCAATTTCACGATGATGATTGTTCTGCAGTTCTTGCTTGATTTTCCCCCCTATTTATCTCTTCTTTATATCCTTGTTTCTCTACAGTTTATTTCAATTCTTTATGTTCGTGAGGTGATGAATCTTTTTGTGCTTTGCCTTAATCTTTTACTTAGTGTTCTGTGTTCTGTAACATTATTTGGTAAACAATGATTGTTATGCAACAATTTAGTGTTAGAATTGAATTGTTTGTGTTTCCTTCTTTAGATGTTTATGCTTGCTAGTGTTTACTCTCTTAATGATTTGATTCTTTTTCATGGTTTTGTTTCTGATTGGACTTGATGACAGTGATCCATATATGTGATTAATTTCTTGTCAGTCCCTGTCTGAAATTTATGCTTCTTTTTTTTAGTGTGTCTTTGTTTCATTGTGGTTTGCTTGTAATTATTCTTGTACATCTCTTCATGTCTCTGTGATGTTTCAGTTGGATTTTCTTGACTAATTTGTGTTTGCCTTATTTAATTGTGCTCTTATGCATTGTTTGCTTGCCTTTTGGATATGGTTAATTTCATTTGGTGTTTATATTTGCTAGTGTTTTCTCTGTGCTTCTCTGAATGGTTTGAGTTTTTTTAGTGATCAATTTTTTGATGATCCATGGGTAATTCGTCTCATTGTTGGCTAAAATTTTCTTGGTTTTTGACCTTGTTAGTGTTGAATCTCCGATTTTGTCGCAATGGATTGAGATCAATTTGATCTGCATCGATGATTCTTTGCACTGGCTTTTTCCTTACCTTCTGTTTTGTTTCCTGTGGGTTGGTCTTTGTTTTGAATTGGAATTGGTGGCATTGATTCTTCCCTGTGATATTATAATTGAAGTCTTTGTTGAGACTTTTTGCTCTTTCTTTTATACCTTTGTTCGTTTTTTTCTGCTAACTCAGTTGATGAGGATGATTCTTCTTTGATTCCTTACTTAATTTTTAGCTGATCGTCTTTGCTTCATTTTTTTTACATTTTGCCATGCTCAGTGATGAGGAACTGATTTTTCAGTTTCTGTTTCTTTATGTTTTTGACTCGTGTTTCTTCAATATGGTTCGATATCGACGATTCTCTCCGATACTTCTAGCCTGTGGGGTTCGAATTAAATTAGTTGGTAGCTCGTGTTTTACTTTGTCATTTTTATATTAATTTGGTGGTAATGAGTGTTTAACAGTTCTTCCCATCAACGTCGTCTATATGTTTTTTTTTTTTTCAATAGATTGGCCTATGCTCTTCTCTAATTTTTCTTGCATTTTTTTTATGTGCTAAACGATGATGCTTGAACAGTTCTTTGGTGGATGATGTGTTTAGATTGATAGTCTTTTGTAGAGTTATTTTTGCTCTCCTATTCTCTTTACTTTTATTTCTCTATGCCTTCCTTTTTTTTTATGTTTCAGTTCGATTTTGTGGTTATATAATTCTTTGTCACTCTTCATGGTGTTCTTTTTATTGGCTTTTCTAATGAATTCATGTTTGTGCTTACACTGCCTTTTGATTTTGTTTTTGTTTTAGAGTTTGAATTATGAATGATGTTTATTTTCTGCTCTTCTTTAGTTTATCTTTGTTTTGTTGTGGCCTGATTAATAGCTGGCGCCTTCTCTTTTATTTATCGTATTATATCTCCGTGAAATGATGATATTCGTCTGTAGTTCCTGTCTGAAACTTATGCTGCTTCTTTAGCGGGTCTTTGATGTTTCAGTTGGATTTTTAACTAATTTGTGTTTTGCCTTAATTAATTGTGCTTTGCTTTATAGTTTGCTTCTTGCTTGCATCTATCTTCTGTAATCTTAGTTTTCAAGAGACTTATCTAGGATTATAAGTTTCATATGGAGTGTACAGCATCCCAATTGGGACCTTGAGCATTCAAGAGAAGATATCTGCTAATGGGGATGTTATGTAAACAGGTACCACTTTCATGTCTTTTGTGTTTGGTTAAAGATGATAATTATTTTGAAATTAATTTTTCAGTATCATTACAGTTTCCTAACACATTTTGTTGCGAAATATGTTATAATTTGACAGAGAATCAGGACTGGATCAACAAGCGAGGTATATGCAATCCTAAAACGTGGTTGTGATACCTTATTAAGATTAGATTATTGATCTACTTGAATAGCTTCAACTTAGCTCTTTCTACGTCTTCATTTCATTTTTGTGCTTCATTGTGTTTACCATCTACTTATTTCCTTATGGATTACTTCTCTTTACTATGCAAGTATTATGGTTGGACGTTGGTATTCTTCCTTCTTAATTTTGTATATTTTTATTATTTATTATATCTTTCTCACTTTAATTTAGAGTGTAGAGAGCATTCAGGTTGGGCAGATATTTCTCGTTCAAGAGGAAGATTTCACCAACTACGAATGGGCTAATGGGGTAAGATTTTTCATGTTAAAAATGTTGATTGTGATTGTTTCCATATGTTTCCATTTTCATAACTAATGTTGTTGATAATGAGGTACAATTCACAAACAATGAGGACTGCACCAAGATATCAAAATCCTATCGCACAATGCGTGCAAGAGAAATGGTAAGTTGTCGCATCTTCCTGAATAATTTTAGCGAATTCACTTGATAGCTTATCTTCTTATGTTCAGTCTGGTTTAAGTTGATAATTCTTTGGAATTCAAATTTAGTTCGTAGGTAAATAAATTGTCTTCTCCTCTCTACTATCGATTTGTGTGTTTGAACTGAAGTTGCTAGATTTGGTGCCACATTGATCAGTGATACTTCTTTCATCTAAATCTTTATTTCTCCATGCCTTCTTTTTATGCTTTGCATCATCATCATCATCATCATCATCCATTCATTCATTCATTCATTCATTCATCATCATCACATCATCATCATCATCATTTGTTTAATAATAATAATAATAATAATAATAATAATAATAATAATAATACAAAAGCAAAAACAATAAGAATAACATTTGCAATAATAAAAACAATAACATGACAATAACTTTTATAACAATAATAATAAACAAAAATCAATAAGAATAACTATAACAACAATAAAAATAATATAAGAACAACTTTAACAACATCAACGGCGACGATTTTGCAATAATTATTCTTTTCTAATTCTCTCGTGTGTGTTATTGGTCTTGGGTTTCAAGGAGTCTAGTGTGTTATTGGTCTTTTCTAATTCTTTTCTTGCTGCAATATGTTGTATGCTATACGCTTCATTGGCAACCTTCTTTCCTAATGTTTCTTGTATGAGAAATGTTTTCATTGATTATAAGCTCTCTTTTTTAAGAGGTATTATTTATAGAGAAAGTACAAGGTACGTGTTATACATTTTTCATTTATATTTTTAGCGAAAGTACTTTTATCCTAAAATCAGTAAGCACGACTAAAGAATCAATTGAATCAGTCAGTCTGGAGACAAGTTGTAATACAACTTCAAGAAGTGGAGTTGATTACATCTCTTTGCTAAGTATTAAGGTTGGCTAATTGCTTTTCTTCAGTTTTAAATTTGTAAGTTTCTTATCTATATTCTTCCACTTCTGTTTCCTTGTGGGAACATCCATCATAGACAAATAATTATTCGACATGGAGTTATGGTAAGAACCTTGTAAACCACTTATGATTCTGAGCAAATTATCTTCATCTATCTTGTGTAATCTTAGTTTCTGAGTGACTTCTCTACGATTATAAGTTTCATATGGAGTGTAGAGTGTCCCAATTGAGACCTTGAGCATTCAAGAGAAAGATTTCTGCTAATGGAGATGTTATGTAAATAGGTACGCCTTTCATGTCTTATTATTATTTTTTTTTATTAAAGATGATTATTCTTTTGGAATTTTTCAGTATGATTACAGTTTCCTATCAATTTTTCTTGAGAAATGAGTTACAATTTGACAGAGAATCAGGATTGGATCAACAAGTGAGCATTATACTTCGTACTGCGTGTAAGGTATAGGCAATCCTAAAAGCGGTTGTGATACCTTAATAAGATTAGATTATTATTGGTCACATCTGCTTGCTTAGCTTTAACTAACTCTTTCCACCTCGTCAGTTGATGTTTGTGCTTCATCGTGTTTACTATCTATTTTATTTCCAAATGGATTACTTTTTTATTTTGAATTTTATTTATACTGATGATTCTCTGCACTTTTGTCTGTGCTCTGTGGTAATTGCATTTAATGTGCAGTTAAATAAATAGTGTCTACTCTTCTATAGCTTTTGTTTTGTTTCTAAATTGAACATGGTGTTGGATGTTTCTAGTGTTTCTGTATGTTGTTTGAACTGAAGTTATAAATTTGTGTCTTACTTTTGTTTAAGAATTCATGTTTACAGTGCTTTGCATCTGGTTTCTGTTTTCGAATTCAGTTTATTATTTTCCAATTCTTTCATGTATGTTCCTTGTCTTGCATATTCTCATTCATGATCATATTAAGTTTCAAGTCACAACTGCTCCATCGATAATCTTTTTACATAAGTTTTGGACTTTGGTATAATGAGAAATGTTGTCAGTTTTTATGACTCTCTTTGTTGCAGGTATCATAGAGAAAGTACAAAGTACAAAGTATAATGAGAAATGTTGTCAGTTTTTATGACTCTCTTTGCTCACATTTATTCTGAAATCAACAAAGCAATGCTTCCTAAGATTTTACTAGTTTAGTTGAAGCAATCAATCTAGAGAAAAGTTGCATGATCAAAAAGTGGAGTGGGTTACTTCTCTTTACTAAGTAAGTATTATTCTTCCTTAATTTTGTATATTTTATTATTCATATCTTTCTCACTTTCATTTAGAGTGTAAAGAGCATTCAGATTGGGCAGATATTTATCATTCAAGAGGAAGATTTCACCAACTACGAATGGGCTAATGGGGTAAGATTTTTCATGTTAAAAATGTCGATTGTGATTGTTTCTTTATGTTTCCATTTTCATAACTAATGTTGTTGAGAAATGAGGTACAAATGAGAACTGCATCAAGTATTTGTGTCCTATCCCACAATTCGTGCAAGAGAAAAGGTAAGTTGTTGCATCTTCCTAATAATTTCAGCGAATTCACTTGATATTTATTCATCACTTTTTTTACTATTTACTTTATTCTTTATAGCTTATCTTTTTTATGTTTAATTTGGTTTAAGTTGATAATTCTTTGGTCTTCAAATTTAGTTCGTAGGTAAAAAAATTGTTCTCTCTACTATCGATGTGTGTGTTTGAATTCAAGTTGCTAATTTTGGTGCCATATTGGTTGGTGATACTTCTTTGATCTAAATCTTTATTTTCCCATGCCTTCGTTTTATACTTTGCATTGCATCATCATCATCGTCATTCATCATCATTCATCATCATCATCATCATCATCATCATTCGTTCGTTCATTCATTCATCATCATCATCATCGTCATTTGTATAATAATACTAATTATTATTACACTTATAATAATAATAATAACTATAATAATATCTACAAAACAAAAAACTATAAGAAAATTGCAATAATAAAAACAATGATACCAAATAAATAATAGTATAATGATAACTTTTAAAAAAACAACAACAACAACAAGAATAATAATAATAATAATAATAATAATACAAAAGCAAAAACAATAAGAATAAGAATAACAATTACAATTACAATAATAAAAACAATAATATGAAAATAACTTTTTTAACAATAATGATAATAATAAACAAAAAATGATAAGAATAACTATAACAACAACAAAATTAATATAAGAACAACTTTAACAACAACGATGATTTTGCAGTAATGATTCTTTTCTAACTCTCCCGTGTGTGTTATTGTGGTCTTCGGTTTCAAGGAGTCTCGTCTTAATATGGACTTTTTTTTACTGCAATATGTTGTATGCAATAGGCTTCATTGACAACCTTCTTTCCTAATGTTTTTTTTTATGAGAAAGTTTCTCATTGATTATAAGCTCTCCTTTTAAGAGGTATTATAAATAGAGAAAGTACAAGGTACGTGTTATACATTTTTCATTTATATTTTCATTGAAAGTACTTAAAGTTACATTTATTCTAAAATCAGTAAGCAACACTAACAAATCAATTGAATCAGAGTAGTTTGGAGACAAGTTGTAACTTCACGAAGTGGAATGGGGTACATCTCTTTGCTAAGTATTAAGGTTGGCCTATTGCTTTTCTTCAGTTTTAAATTTGCAAGTTTTCATATCTAAATTCTTCCACTTCTATTTCCTTGTGGGAACATCCATCAGGGACATAATTATTCTACATGGAGATGTGGTAAGAACCTTGTAGACTATCTTTATCTATCTTATGATTCTGAGCAAACTCTCTTTATCTATCTTGTGTAATCGTCGTAGTTTTCTAGTGACTTCTTCAGGATTATAAGTTTCATATGGAGTGTAGAGCGTCCCAATTGAGACCTTGAGCATTCAAGAGAACGATTTCTGCTAATGGGGATGTTATGTAAATAGGTACCGACTTTCATGTTTTTTTTTTTGGTTAAAGATGATAATTATTTTGGAATTAATTTTTCAGTATCATTACAGTTTCCTAACAAATTTTGTTGAGAAATAAGTTACAATTTGACAGAGAATCAGGATTGGATCAACAAGCGAGCATCAAACTTCGTACTGCGTGCAAGGTATATGCACTCCTAAAACGTGGTTGTGATACCTTATTAAGATCAGATTATTGGTAACATCTTTTTGAATAGCTTCAACTAACTCTTTCCACCTCTTCATTTGATTTTTGTGCTTCATTGTGTTTACTATCTACTTATATCCTAATGGATTACTTCTCTTTACTAAGTATTATGCTTGGACTTTGGTATTCTTCCTTCTTAATTTTGTATATTTTATTTATTTATATCCTTCTCACTTTAATTTAGAGTGTAGAGAGCATTCAGACTGGGCAGATATTTATCATTCAAGAGGAAGATTTCACCAACTACGAATGGGCTAATGGGGTAAGATTTTTTCATGTTAAAAATGTTGATTGTGATTGTTCCATTTTCATAATTAATGCTGTTGAGAAATGAGGTACAATTTCGCATACAATGAGGACTGCACCAAGATATCAACATCCTATCTCACAATTCGTGCAAGAGAAAAAAGGTAAGTTGTCGAATCTTCCTTAATAATTTCAGCGAATTTACTTGATATTTATTCTTTCTTTTTACTCATTTACTTTATTCTTTATATCTTATCTTTTTAATGTTCAATTTTGTTTAAGTTGATAATTCTTTGGTCTTCAAATTTAGTTTGTAGGTAAGTAAATTGTGTCGATTTGTGTGTTTGAACTGATGTTGCTTGATTTGGTGTCATATTGGTTGGTGATACTTCTTTGATCTAAATATTTATTTCATCATCATCATTCATCATTCATCTTTCATCTTTCATCATTCTTCTTCATCATCATCATCATCATCATTCATTCATTCATTCATTCATCATCATCATCATCATCATCATTCATTCATTCATTCATTCATTCATTCATCATTCATTCACTCATCATTTGATTTTTTTTATTTGTATTTCTCCGTTGTTAGATGTTTGTTTGTCTCGAATCGAATTGTTTGTCAGTGTTAACTTTGTTGTTTGGTTTTGGCTTTTGTTCCTACTTGGAGTTTGTTTGAATTTAGATTAGTTGCTAAAAGTTTATTTGTTATACTTTGTCTTTATTGCTTTGTGGTTTGATCCTTTATTTATTTATTTATATCAATTTCGTGAATATTTGTCGATGGTACGAGTGTAGTGGTGACTGTGCTTGAAGATTTTTGGCTTAGGTGTTTGAATTTCTTATGTTCGTCTTTACATTATTTTTATTCCTTTGTGCCTTTTGTGTTTTCATTAAATTCTAAGTATTATGGTATTTTGCGATTCTCAGTTGTGTCGCTTTAATGGAATTTTATGATGAAAGTCATGTTTATTCTGCTGTGTTTGGTTTCTGTTTTGGAATTCAATTTTGGGGTTAGATTGTTTTCCAATTCTTTCATGTATGTTCCTTGCTATTTATTCTTCACCTCTATTTACTTTATTCTTTATAGCTTATCGTTTTATGTTCAATTTGGTTTAAGTTGATAATTCTTTGGTCTTCAAATTTAGGTCGTAGGTAAATAAATTGTCTCTCTCTACTATCGTTTGTGTATTCAAGTCGCTAGATTTGGTGCCATATTGGTTGGTGATATTTATTTGATCTAAATCTTTATTTCTCCAAGTCATTTTTTATGCTTTGCCAATCATCATCATCATCGTTGTCATTAATAATAATAATAATAATAATAATAATAATAATAAGGAAAAACAATAGGAATTATGACAATAATAAAAACAATAATAACTTCTATAACGACAACAAGAATAGTAATAATAATAAGCAAAAAATAATAAGAATAACAATAATAAAAATAATATAACTTCAACAACAATACTAATAATAATAAAACATAATCTAATTAAATATTAATAATATTAATAACAATATAAATAACCACAACAATAATAAAAATAAAAATGATAATAATAAGCAATTGTATATTTAGCTTGATAAGGAAATAATGAATTTAATAAGTTTGAAAAAAGTAAGCATTTTCATTTGTGTTACTCTCTATGTATTAATTATAATCTACATTTTATTTTAGATTGTATTTACTTTTTGTTCTATTATATAAGAGCATAATTTAGCGAGGATAAAATACCATGTTTACTTTGAATGATACTCCATCCGTTCTCCATATATGTGTGCTTATTACCCATTTGGGATGTCCCCTTATATATGTGCATTCCATAAATAGAAAGATTCTCTTACCAAAATCATTTATTCACCCTCACTTTATTCTTACTTTTCTCACTTTCTACTTAGTTTTCTACTTTCTTCCTATTTTATTTTATTTTTTTCACTTTACACTAATTTTGTCTTAAACTGCGTGTTGTTTCTCTCTGGGCATATATATAGGGGACGGAGGGAGTAATAGATTTATACAATTATTTATATTGTGTTTACTTTGTAAAAAATGAATGAATAAAATATAAATATCTACATTGTCTTTATCTGTTATTGAAATCTTAGATGTGATGAACTGATGATAGGGAAGTTTTTTTTACAAAAGTAGTAAAATGTGGTATAAAAATTATCATACTATAATGGAATTAGCAGATAGGTGGATAATGCTTTTTTATATTATAAATATCAATGACTTTTACTATCTCCGTCCGCCATTTAGTGACTCTCTTTTTTCAGCATGTGTGGCACGCGTTTCCACGCTTATCGTTGATGAGTTTTAAAATAAATTTTTGAAAAGGGTCACTAAAAGAAAGAATACTTTAAAAATTTATTTTAAAACTCATCAATGATAAGCGTGGAAATGCGTGCCACACATGCTGAAAAAAAAGGGTCACTAAATGGAGGACGGATGGAGTATTATTTTTAGAATAAATTTTTGATATTTTTTTTTGCTAACAATTTCACATGTTACTTATTTATCTATAGAATAACATATAAATATCCGGCACTGCGGGTGTAACACTAATAATTATGAAACTGAAAAAGGTCATATAATATCAAACTTTAAGATTGTTATTTTTTATGTCAAGTAAGTTCGTCAAAACTTTCAATCGTCTTTCGCAAGTTATTTTCTTAAGAGTTACTTCACACGTGTTTCACTTAAATAAACAAGAAGTGGAAGTTGTTAGAACTGGTATGACTTGTGATATTAAAGTAAGCTCTCAGCTGAAATAGAATAGATAAAATCCATACCTCAAATTAAATGGGTAAAATTATATATAGTTTGCTATTAAAAGCTTAAACTTCTCCGAACCTTAGAATCTTAACGAATCATTGTACATATGCATTTATGCAAAGTAAGTTCACGTAATTCACGTTTTAAAAGTTGCACCTCTCTTGCGTGATTGAATAAATTTTTACTTACCAAAGGTTCATATTCCAAGAGTTGTTATTTCTTGAAAGATTTTTATTTGAGAATTAGACAAATCAAATAGTGAAAGATGTTTTAAAATTTTCCACTTGAATAATTAAGTCAAATATCAAACTAAAACATAACACTAGCATGCTTTCGAAGCTTCGAAAGTAACCGACATTCAACATAATTTTTTTGTGAATTAAGTGGCAAAGTAGTGTTGTACTTGATGATTTCTAAACTTAAGAATCTTATCCAATCTATTAATATTCACATACTTATTTATGTAAGAAAGTCGATACCTTTCAATTGTCTTCTACATGATGTTATTCTTGTTAGATTCTTGTTCAAAATACATACATAAGTGTAGATATTTTAATGAGACAACTAAATATCAAGAGAAAATAGAACATTCCAACTTTATGAGGAATGAAAATTAAATATCTCCTTAAAAATAAAAAAGGTAAAAATGCAATACACTAAATACATGAACTTTCAAGTTTTTCTCTAAATACATGAATTTTGGCATGTGTTCAATTTTCCCACAATTTGAATTTTCCCCCAAATCAGAACCGATGTGGCACGGATGTGGCTACCGGGAGTGTGTCCTATGTTAAACGACATCGTTTTAGGGCCCTTGCCACCTCCTTGGAGCCACCGTTCTGGCTGTGTTCCTCTTCTCCTTCTCTATACTTCCCACCAAGTTCTTTTTCTCTAAAAACCTAAATCGAAAAATTGACCTCTCCCTCTCTTCCTCAAGTTTCCTGGCACCGACGCTACTCCCGGTATCTTCCAAAGGGGCCATCCCGCTCTCTGCATTTCACGGCCGACGTTGCCTCGTTTGAGACTTTTCAGCTCCGATGCCATTGCGTTCTTGATGGGACCCCCGCCGTCAAGCCCATGCCGGCATCACCGTCCCCGCCTCAGTCTTCTCCGATGGGCTCTGCAGCCTATCCTCCGTTCGTGTCGTTTCCACCATCGCAGTTTCGGAGCTGTTGGTTCCTTCAACTTCATCGGTCCATGCCAACACCGACGTTGAGTTCTGGAGTACGTTGCCACTGCTCCAATCGTGGCAGTGAAAAGGGGAGTTCCCTATGAATGTCATTTATGTATTTTATTATTTATATGATTAATTTAAAAATCCACGTAAACTGCCAGTTAGGTTTCGATTTGGCCAGAAATGTAATACTCATGTATTTAGAGAAAAAATTAAAAGTTTATGGTTTAAACATATGTCAAACATAGAGTCATAGTTGGTGTATTTATTTGTATTTTTACCATTAGAAATTATTAAAAGACAATTATGATATACTCCCTTTGTCTCGAGATTTCTGAGACTATTTTCCGCTTGGGCCGTCTCACGATTTCTGAGACCTTTCCATTTTAGGAAATAATTAGGGAAATAAATGTGCAATTAGTAAATTCCTTATTATATACTTAACATTCTCTAATTAAATCTCATCATTCCAATATAATTTAAATTTTAAAAGCTTAAATTATCATAACTTGCTCGTTTGTTCTCCGATTTTTATGATTTTTATACCATATTAAAAGTCTTGATATGATTTTTAATATATGATGCTCTAGTTATAAAATATGTCTAAATACATAAACTGCATTACATCTCTACAAGCAATATACATTTTGCACACTAAACACTTCGTCTTAATTCTCGTGCCAAAATGAAAGGTCTCGAAAATCTTGACACGGGAGGAGTACCATTTTCGGAAGTATTATTTTCGGATTGTAAGAGTTAATACTATTTAGACGTTGTTATTATTATTATTATTAGAGAAATTATATGTTTTTATCCCCTTAAGTACAAGAAACACTATTTTTGCCCAATTTATAAGAACACACAAATTTTGCCCCTTTCTAATACAAAAGTACTAGTTTGCCCTTTCTTACTTATTTTAAATTTAAAGAATACTTCTTTCTTCTTCTCTTCTTATTTTCTTCATTCTTCTTCATCTTCTTCCTCTCTCTCTAACCTAGAAGCTCCACACTCTCTCTCTCTCTCTAAAAGCCATTGAAGATCCTCACTTCTCACTCTCTCTCTCGACATCTTCTTCTCCGACTCCGACGGCGTTGCTGCATTGTTGCCTCTCGCTCCCTCCCTTTTCATTTCATTCTTCTCTCTTTCTCTCTAAAAACCCTAACCATCTTCCCTCTGCACCTTCTTCTTTCTCATATCTTCTTCTCTCCATTTCTCTGCAAGTGACGGCGGCAAGAAGTCGACGGCGATGATGGTTGGGCTGCTGCGATCTCTCTCTCTCTCTCTCTCTCTCTCTTTTCAGACTTAGGTTTTTTACACATATTTGGTTTTTGTAAATAGATCTAGGGTTTTTACTTCTTCTTCTTCTTCTTCTTCTTATTCTTCTTTTTTTTCTTTTTCCAGATCTGGATTCGAGCATGCATTGGAGGATGAAGGTAAGGTGTTTGATGATATTCCCAACCGAAAATTTGCAATTTTAGTAGTAAGAAAATTCAAAAATTTTGGTAAGAAAATTGCAATTTCGTGGTAAGAATTTTTAGTTTAGGGTTTCAAATTATTGATAATTGGTTAGAATTTGACATTTATTTTCTTACTATTTTTTGTCTGATTTTACTGTAATTTTAGGATTTACGAATTGACTGCTTCTTTTTGGTAAGAATCGGCCGAAGATTCTTACTATAATTTCAGTAATTCTTACTATACTTCTAGATTTAGGGTTTGATAGTTTTATTTGTGAATTGTCTGCTTCTTTTTTATAAGAATCGACCGAAGATTCTTACTATAATTTTTGTAATTCGTTACTATAATTCTAGAATTAGGGTTTGATGTATTTTTTTTACAAATTCACTACTTCTTTTTGTTAAGTATCGACCGGAGATATTGGTTAGAATCTGATGATATTTTGTTAGAATCTCACATTTTCTTATCGTGTTTTGTTTGTTAAGTTATGGTAAGAATTTGACATTTTTCTTACGTTATTTAGGATTTACGAATTGACTGCTTCTTTTTGGTAAGAATCGACCGAAGATATTGGTTAGAATCTGATGATATTTTGTTAGAATCTCACATTTCTTATCGTGTTTTGTTTGTTAATTTATGGTAAGAATTTGGCATTTTTCTTACATTATTTGATATATATCTTATGTTATTTAGGATTCACGAATTGACTGTTTCTTTTTGGTAAGAATCGATCTAAGATTCTTACTGTAATTTTAGTAATTCTTACTATAATTATAGAATTAGGATTTGATAATTTGTTTATGAATTGACTGCTACTTTGTTTTGTTTGATAAATTGGTAAGAATTTGACATTTTTCTTACGTTATTTTGATAATAAAAGACTGAGTATTTATGGCTTAAAATTGATGATTATTTTCTGTTCTTGGCATGTTTTGTTGCGGTAGTTGCAAATTCTTCTAGTTTTTCAAGTTATATAAGAATCGCTTCATTTCTTATTGTAGGAATTATTCAGCTGACGACGGCTATGAGACGCGAAAGACGAGAAGATATCAAATTTTCTTACTATATCCATAGTATTTTGATAAGTTTTTGTTGTTTCTTAGTAAGAAAATTAGTTTTTTCTTACCAACACATGTAATTTATTATCATTTCTGAAACTAATAATAGTGTCTTAATAAATGATTAAGTGGTAAGAAATGTGATGTATTTTATTACCAATATGTGTAATTTTCTTATCATTCCCTGTACAAACAATTAAATACATTTGTTCCTTTTTTTTTCAAAAAATTGGAGATTTTGTCAAATTTGTTACCAAAATTATTCGTAAGAAAATCATAAAATATTATAAGAAATTATAGTAATTCTTACTAATGAAAGATAAAATTTCTTACCAAATACATTAAAAATTCTTACCAAGTGAATTAACAAAAAAAAAAAGACTGAAACAAGAGAAAAATGAAAATTGGAAAAAAAAATAAAATTGATTTTTGGCTCTAGGGGTATTTTTGTCCCAATTTTGAAAATGAGACAAAATTAGTGTTGGGCTTATATTTTGGGCATTTTTTGTTCTTTTATCCTCTAAGAGGATAAAAGTGTTGTTGCCTATTATTATTATTATTATTATTATTATTATTATTATTATTATTATTATTATTGTTGTTGTTGTTGTTGTTTTTTTAAAGTTATTGCTATTTTACTTACTTTTGTTATTATTGTTTTTGTTATTTGTTCTTATAGTTTTTGGTTTGTTTTTTTGTATGATTATTATTATTACTATTATAATTACTAGTGTTGTCCGTCCGGCATCGCATGGATAAATTTTTTATTTATTTATTTTTGTTTTAAAAATTAAAAAATTCTCATTGGAGACGACTTGTGAAGAATGACTCCTCAAAATTACGCCAATTTGAATAAATGCATATCGATAATTGCTACTACTACTATATACTCCTTTAAATATTTTGAGAAAGAACAACCGTTTTGGGAAGCTGATAAATTACGTTGGAAGTAAAAGATCACTACAGCTATTTGTGTGAAAAAATGAAAGAAAAAGAGCCGAAAAGTCATTTTGAGCGGATTGGGCTTAATTTGACCATGATGTAAATGTTGGCTATACATAATTAATTAAGCATGCGAATTGTGCTTTGACCATGATGTAAATGTTAATATCAAATTCATGCTAATTGATTAATTATATTAATTAATTGAGAAATTTAATTAATTAATTAATTAGGGATGTTTAGGCGGGAAAAAAAGCTTATGAAACTATCTTACTTTAGTTAATTAATATAGATTGTGACTATTAAAAATTGAGATAGATAATCATCTCACTAATATCAAAATTTCATCGTTAGACCTACACAAAAGAAATGTGCTCGAGATATATATAGTCATCTCACTAATAGCAATTTGGGAATTTAGTCACACACCAATTTAAAATATACGTATATAAAATTTATTTCAAACTTCCCTAAAATGAAAATATTATTTTAAACTTAAATTATTTTGATATTCGATGCCTTTATTTATTTATTTATTTTATTTATTTTTATTTTATTTTATTTCCTTCCAAGTTGGTCTATAAAGAGAGTACCTTATTCGCCTGTGCAATCGTTTGAATGTTTTCCAATGGGCTTCTTTTCACACAATTTGCTCGGTTGGATTTGGTATTCACACAATATATGTATAATTGTATAGTCTATAATTTATTGATTGCTTCGTTATATAAGATATTAGTCAAAATAAATCCTCTCTCACGTACTACTTGACGCGTATTATTTTTCGATATATC
Source organism: Mentha longifolia (assembly GCA_001642375.2). NCBI lineage: Eukaryota > Viridiplantae > Streptophyta > Magnoliopsida > Lamiales > Lamiaceae > Mentha > Mentha longifolia. Next base: position 30,603,423 of record CM038113.1, read on the forward strand.
CCACCAAATTTGACGTGTTTCCTTATATGGAAAAAATTTGGGATTTTAACTCCAAAATTACCTAAAATTAGGGCTCATAGTCCCTCATTTTTTTAATGAGCTCATTAGCTAACCATGACTTTTCTCTTTATAAATTATTAAATTATTTCTAAAATAAATATTTTTTTTATAATTACTAAATACACTAGATACTCCATCTTTAATTCTCATGGCGAAAAGAAATGCTTCACTAGGACGGGACAAAGAGGTGTTGGGTACAAACAATAAGTTCCACATTAGAAATATAAGGAGGATACACCTTGTATATAAGGGGAGCACCACTACAAGAGTTTGAGGCCTTTTGGGAAGGAGCCCAAGAACAAACAGTACGGGCTTGACCCAAAGCGGACAATATAATACTAGTGTGGTTCAGTGTTGCGTGTGACAGTCCCTACAAGTGGTATCAGAGCCAGGTTTGGCTGGGGATAGGAGTAGAGCCCAAGGTAGCAGTGGATTGCGTTTGCAATGTGTGGAAGGTGCCCCTAGCTCGGTGACTTCAACGATTGGACATCTATGGTCAGGCAAGCGGGTCCCGTTGGGTAATAACGGCGGTACAAGATTAGCAGATTATCATTGGAGGGGAGGACATAGGACAGTGATGTGGTCTTAGTGTTTGAAGGGAGGATTGTTGGGTATAACAATAAGAGTCTCACATTGGAAATATAAGGAGGATACACCTTTTATATAAGGGGAGCACCACTACACTAGTTTGATGCCTTTTGGGAAGGAGCCCAAAAACAAAACTGTGCGAGTTTGGCCTAAAGTGGCAATATCATACTAGTGTGGTCCAGTAGTGCATGCGGCAGTCCCTAATGTGGTTCAGTGATGTGTGCGGCAATCCCTACAAGAGGGAGTATCAATTAAAATGACATATAACAATTACCAGTGATGCGTGTGGCAGTCCCTACAAGAGACAATTACCAGTGATGCGTGTGGCAGTCCCTACGAGAGGGAGTATCAATTAAAATGACATATAACAATTACCCTAGTGTGGTTCAATGATGCGTGCGGCAGTCCCTACAAGAGGGAGTATCAATTAAAATGACATATAACAATTATGAGGTGAGAAGTAATATATCTAGCACATAGAGAAATTGTGAGACGTGTATCACCAATTCTTGTTCATTATCTTGAAAAATACATTTTTTTTTCCCCGAATTATTGTACTTCAAATTATTTACAATAATGATATTCGGTCATAATGTGGCCGATCACACAGTGACATTTTCTTAATATATATAATTCAAAAAATAATAAATTAAAAGTTATAACCACTATTTTAAGTTCTCGAAAAATATATCTCTAGCGCTAAACAATGTCAAAGGAAAACACCTTAAAGAAAGAAATGGGAGAATACTTGATAAAGGAAAAAAGAAGAAGACTAAAAAACGAAGGTTTCAGAAAAGAGAGAAAAAAAAAAAAAAAAAAAGAAAAAAAAAAAAGAAAAGAAAAAAAAAGGGAGAAGACTAAAGGAAAATCAAGAATAAACTTAGATAGAGTACTTTATGAAATGCCGAATTCCTAACTAGAATCTTATGAGTAAAAAAAACAAAAAAAAACTAGGATTTATGAGTAGAAGTGATCAAAATAATTGTACATGCCGATCCGTATACATACTTGTACGTATAATCAGAGGATTTGTACCCATATTTGTATTTGTCGATTCGGGTTCGAAACTATACCCGCCGAAGGCGGCGGTTCGGGTATGGAGACTAAAGGTTGGAACCGTGAACCACCGTTTTCTATACCTGCCGACCCGCTATTTTGATATAAATTTTATCTAAAATGTATTTATTTTTTTATTTTTTAGTTTCAATTAAATGTGTATTCTTTTTCCTAATTTGGATTTAAAACAAAAGGATTTTCACTTATTTATAGGTCTAGTTTAAATTTAGTTGTTGGAGTATTTACAATAAAAAAATATTTTTCTATTGCAAATAATTCGAGCTACATCTGATCAAACTTAAAAATACATTTTTAATATTAAAAAATAATTATAAATATGCCGAAATTGCCGGGTTATACTCATACCCGTACTTGTATTCATCATACCTGAAACCGTATACGTACATGTCTATATAAGTTTAGAGTTTAGCATTAGGATATAGATTCAGTTTGGTGGAGCCGTACCCGAACTACATTTGGTCACACCTCTACTTATGAGCTTGAATCACATGATATTTCACGAACTTCAAACTAAATTTTAATAGCAACAAAAAAAAAAACGTAGTACGGAGTATAATTTAAAGGGGCCGAGAAGCCCGGTTTTTGGAAGGGGTAATTCTATACATAGCCCGCATTTTACTATTTATAGCCCCCCGATTTAAAATTAAAAAAAAACTTTTAATCTGAAAATTCAATCTTACCCTTTGGTGGCTTTGGAGCCAACGATTCTTTCTCAACTTATATAGCTCCCAAGACAAACGAAGAAGATGAAACTTAGCTCCCCAAAAGCTTCTCCCCCTTCCCTCTCTCTCATGATGCCTATTTCACCGTAGCCACTGACACAAACTCCTTCACCGGGAAGAATCACGAACCGCACCTTTCATTAAGATGAGCACGACGACTACCGGACTTGGTCTTTTACACCTCCCACCTCTTCGATGTAAGGGAATTTGCTTGAATTGATCGTTTATGGATCCATTAATTCTTTATCAATTTGTATAGAGACTGGGTGTTGATTTCTAAGGTTTTCGGTTAGAGTCAAAAGATTTTGACTTCTCAGGAAAATCATCGATCCGAACTAGAAATTGTGGAATTTTTTATTCTGATATAAGGTGCAAACAAAACAACATAATTTCTCCCCAATTTCGAAGAATCTGATAAAGAATATCAGATATTTATTTTCATATTTCTAGTTCTCTCCAATTTTAGAAATTAACAGATTTGATGTAATTCTATACATAGCCCCCCTTCTGAATTTCTGCAAATCATTTGCTATCTTCACATTAGTAAATGGGGGCTACGTGTGTTATGAAGAAGAAAAAAGAAAAAGGGGGCTACATATGTTCTCTCTCGAAAAAGAAAATAAAGGGGGGGGGGGGGGGGGGGCTACATGTTCCTTCAAAAAAATAGAAACGGGATTACAGGTTGCAGACGACGACTAATGTAATAATATTGTTGGGGGCTATAATGAATGGTTGGAGGTAGGGCTGCGAGTAGAGCTACTCGGGACATACTCGGTGCTCGGTTCGGTAAAAGCTCGTTCGAATTCGAATTCATTAATAAACGAGCCGAGCTCGAGCCTGAATTCGAGCTCGTTTAATTTAACGAGCCTAGCTCGAGCTATAGGGTGTTCGACTCATTTTGCTCGCGAACGTGTTCGGCTCGTATGTTAATCGAGCCTGTTCACGAGCATGTTCGCGAACTCTTAATCGAACCTCTAATCGAGCCTGTAAACGAGCTTTAGCATTTAGGTGTAAAATTAATTTCAAATCACAACCAAATCTAATTAGGCACTACACCACAATTATTATTAGAAAATATTAACTTATAACATTAATATATATTGCCAATTATCATCAATTCATTTATTATATTGTATATTTATTTATTATTTTATATTATTAAATAATTTTAATTTTTGTTTGATGAATTTTATTTTAATTTATGTTCATTTGGAATGTTAAAAGACAATATTTTAAATCATGTCTTTTAAATGAGCTTAAAATCGAGATCGAGCTTTAGCTCGAATTAAAATTCGAGGTTTTCACGAGCCGGATTCGAGCTCAAATCCGAACCGAACTCGAGCCGAACGATTTATCGAATATTTAGCGAGCCGAACTCGAGCTTAATTTGAACTCAAAATTTTTACTACGAGCCAAACTCGAGCACAAATTTAAAGCTCGAATAGAACTCGAACCCGAGCCCGAACATGTATAATATTAAACGAGCCGAACCCGAGTCTGCCAATACTCGGCTCGTTTGCAGCCCTAGTTGGAGGCTATATTATATCAATAGATTATTAGATTATTTTGAGGGTTAAGGGGTAAAATATTTGGGGGCTAAGGGGTAAAATAGTACAATCATATTTGTTTTAATTTATATTTTAAATTGGGGGGCTATGATTAGCAATATGGGGGCTATGTATAGAATTACCCTTTTGGAAGGGGTCATAGCTCCTAAATAATCGGCCCAACTAACTTGACGCCTATATATTGGCATTAATGAAAATTATTTTTCCAGCTCTAATGTCTACAAGAATACTTAATTAATGGAAGCTATATAATAAAATAAAATAAGGTATAATTGGAGGAGGCTGGATTTTTTTTTAATTGTCTTTCAAGACCAGCATATGCGTCATATTCTCTCCGATCTGTCCCACAAATTTAGTCTCGAACACCGAACACGTATGATAATATATATATATATATATATATATATATATATATATATATATATATATATATTTACAATAAAATTAAAAAGGTAAAATAATATTTTCTTAGGTGTATATGTCAAAATATAAGTAGGAGTATGGTAGACCACAACAACATATTGAATTCCATTTTATGTATGTGACTAAATTTGTAGGAAAACCAAATATAGTAATTGAAACTAAATTTGTGAGACAAAAAATTGAACTGTGGCATTACATTGTTTAAAAATAAGGACAAATGCGATATTTTTATTATTATTATTGAAACACATAATACATTAATTAACTAATTAAGCGATCCTCTTGGTGAGAGCCAAGGATGAGAGAAGGGAAGAAACTCCAGAAGTGAAGAATGCAATGAGAAGAAAAATAGTGGGAATATAAGCCCTATTAAAGAAATCATCGAATTTGGAAACAATTGGAGAAAAAATGGTGGTGTCTAAATATAATTCAAAGGCATCTTCCAATTGATCCATATTTGACTTGAGGTCAACTGTCGCACCAAATGCAGCACCCACTCCAGTTGCTAGTAGTGCCAAAATCACCTATTGTTATTATATTTAAAGTACAATATTAGAATCTAAAAAATTACATTTAATTAGATAATTTATTAATGATGTATGTGCAATATATTAACCTTATCTCCAATAAATTTGAAAAGAATAAGTTTGGAGTCATCAATTGGGAAAATTCCTGATCTCACTTGCTGGATTGAAGAAAGTAACACCCAAAATGTGTAGGCCAATCCTATCACAGCAGTAGAAAGGGCATACCTACAACCGTATACAAATTAATGAGCATATCAAATTAAAAAAATCAGATGATCAAATCTAAACCATTGATCTCTTACTTACGATTCAGATTAAATGGTGTATAAGTATAATATTGTGTATAATATATAAATAATTGACGATTCATATTAACAAATGCGTGGTATTAATGTATAAATAACTCGAACCAAAGATTTTTCTTTTATGGGTGTTGATGTACTACACCCACCCTCGAACTAGAGACCTTTTGCAACAGAAGTATCAAACATTAACCCCACTACCATCAAGCCAATACGCGCACACGCATAATCCGATTTTCATATTAAATGCAATTTCATGTTGTCACATGACAATGGTTGATCATGCACAATTAATCAACGGTCTAGAGCATTAGATAAATGAAGGGAATAATTGTATGTATATATATATTACCGATAGGCGTAGATATCGTTGAAGTGAAAGGTGGCGGTGAAGTCGTCGTAGTCCGCTGTGAAACTAATGGTAGAATTGGAATTATTAAAGTCCTCTGATCGGACTCTGATGGTGGTGGAATTCGAAGCTAAGAGACTTATCGATAATACCAGAAAAGTCAATGTCAAAATCCTCATAATCATGCCTATTGAAGGAGTCACCACCGTCAGCGTCAGCGGCGGTGCTGATGCTTCTGCCGCCGTATGTGGTGGCTCAGCCTTAGGTGATTCGGCGTCGGCGGCAGCCTCGTCGGCTTGTGGTGGGACAGTTGTAGGAGCCATATATAATTTCCCAATTGATTAATCTCAATTAATACACTAGTAAATGTGCTTAGGTTGCCTATAGACTATAGTACCAATATCATATGCATGTATATATAGTTGATATTTTTTTTGCATGTGAATTTAAATATTTGGTTTTGGAAGATTGGGAATATCACCTCATTGTAACGTTTACAAGACTATTAACCGTGTGTTCGGCAAGATATACTCTAGGTGCACTTGCTGACTTGCATTCTTTTTTCTTTAAAAAAAATATTTTTGTGGCAAGAAATATATTTTCCCTTGGAGAAGGTGGCGGAGATTGATAAGATGCCCCAAGCCAAGTAGGGAGTCACATGCTTCATACTACGATAGTCTAGTCCGAACCCAGAACTTTATATGAGTTGGTGAGATAACAAATCCCCACGTGAGCATAATTAATTATATGAGCTACGTGTCTTACCTCATCCAAAAAAGTACTCGGTGTAAGAAAAACGTCTGTATTGGCATGGGTGAAATTTGGAAGTTGGGCCACACTTTAGGTTCATCTTGGCCCAAATGATTACTACTGATACTAACTATCATTTTCTTTACTGTTATCTTCTTTACCATTTGTAACGCCCCGAGCCCACGGGATGGGAGCACACACGATGTCCCTGTCACGAACTTTCATTCAGGACCGTTCCAAGGCCCTCAGATACCATCCATAACACTCCGAGCTCTCAGGGGGTGGGAGCCTGTTGCACTACAATGGCATAATGAACCCACTAACAACTATTTAGCGTTCGTACTCGCTTTGCCAAAATGATTAACCCAAATTCCTAGAGAGTTCTGTAAGCTTATACTTATACTGTATTGACACCACTTACTTATTCGAGATGTCACACTATTTTTTCCTTCAAATGCAATATTTTTAAGTTTTAGATTAGTTTCACCATTGTATATCAACTAGTGCTAGCTAGAGACTAATATTTTTCTTTTTCTTTAGATTGTAACACTTGCATTCTATTTTCTTTTTTCATTACAAAAAATATATATACATGTGTGGCAAAAATATTTTGTGTTAATATCCCAAAATAACCATTTTAATAAGTGAAAGGATTAAAATAGCCACTAATAAAGAAAAGATATAATTATAGCCATTTTTAATAGGATTTGACAATTACACCCTTCATGGTAATAAAGATAATAAACTAACCTAAAAACGAAAATGAAAAATAAGAAGAGAATTTCCATCGCCCACTATATTCTTCAAACTCCCCACTATGTTCTCCAAAATGCAGCACCACTCTTTCATCGCCGCCTATCCCCTACCTTTCAAGAAGCCGACAGCCACACCCCCAGCCCCGACTGCCCTTCCTCGCCGTCCCACCTCTAACGACGGTGCCACCATCGAAGTCGTTCGTCTGCTGCTCGTTTCTGCCGGAAACAGAACATCATGCTCTGCCTGCTCAACGGCAACGAGGCCGTCACCAACGTTACCCTCAAGCAGCCCTCCACCACCACCGGCGCCATACTGCTGCCGTTGTTGTCCGCCACCGTCATCGCCTTCAAATTATTTCCGTCGTAGTAAACAAGCAACCACAAGTTCCGTAGACGATATAATAAAGGAAAACTTCAAAGGACTTTTCGGTGGGGAGAAGGGTGTCTCTAGCGAGAACACGAACACCGCCTCTACCGGAATGATGAACTCGAGTCGTGACAATAAATTTTCGTGTGTGGTCGTGACATGTATAGTCGCATATGGTCGTGTAATCTACATTTGTATATGATCTTGAACAAGTCAGTCGTGCGTGGTCGTGTCAATCTATGATCGTGCATCATATTTCCACCTTTTCATGTGGTTAAGTATGATCGTGAACAAATTAGTTATCATTACTACTATACGTTTGTTATAACGATTGTGGTTTTTAAAGGTATATACATTTGTTTTGTGTGGGCATGACTTGCAATAGTGAATCATACTTGGTCGTGTGTGGCTGTGACCCATACATGGTCACCTTTATATGTTGTGTGTTTTCTTGTTCGTGTATGGTCACAGTTGTGTATGGTTATGCTTGATCATGTTCGTGTTTGCTCGTGTTTGTGTATGTTTATGACTTGTTGTGTAGATTCACTCAAACAAACACTATTTACTCAAACATGAAATTCTATCCAAATATGGTTGTATTCAGTCGTGTTTGTGTACAGGCGTAAATGGTCGTGTGTGTTCGTGTGCTTATCGTCGTCGTGACTGATAAAAAAGAATAAGCGAAAGCACACAGCATGTCGAAAACGATTCAGGCTTTTCCCGGCAACATTTTTTGATATATTTTGTTCGAAAGGTTGAATGGGCGATTTCATAACGATAAACAACATTATCCGTTTGTCTCGATGGAGATTAAAGTTGAGAAAAAACCTAAAAAATCTCACGGTGGACCGCGGACGGATAAAGCCTGGAATTTTTGACGGAGAAAACTTGATAAACTAACCGGAAAAACCTTGAATAATGTTGCCCGGAACACGTTTAAAAATACCGTCGTCGCCGGCCACCTTACGCCGATTGAGAACACGCAGCAACAATTGCAATTGTGTTGGCGTCAATCATGTATTCTGCATCCTTGTTTTTGGAAGTTCTTCTTTGGGGTGTTTCAACTAACTCCGTATCTTTCTTTTTCTTCTTTTATTAGTAATTACAATAATATAAGGGTAAAAGGTAATAAATGTAAAAAATGGCTATTATAATACCTTTTAGTTATTAATGGCTATTTTAAACTTTTACTTATTAAGAATGGTTATTTTGGTCACTCTCTCAAAATATTTTTTCCTTTAATTTTTTTGAGTTGGTGAGATAATATATCCCCGCGTGTGAATAATTACCAATGCTAACTCACTTTTGGTGTCTCACTATCATTTTACCATTTCTTCCTTGATCATTTGCAATATCTTAAGTTTTATCATTGTGTATCAATTGGAATTCATTAAACCAATCGGGATTACAGTTTTTTAATTTTTATACATTGAATATGCGTTTTTTAGTCAGTGATTGATCGCGCCATAATTATGATTAGAGTTCATTTTATAACCCATTCAAAATAAAGAGAACTTTATAAATATATATTACTAACATATTGCAATGATATTAACTAAGAAAATCTAATCGCGACCGAAGGTGAAGCATGCAACACATGTTTTATCGAGTGCGATTTTCCTTTCTTGTCTGATTTGGTTTGCAGGCTATTTCATAAGAACGCGTGTTTATCCGAACGTCGCAGTTGTGAATTTAAGGAAAAAAACAATAAAATTGTGACACAACATTTCATAAAATATAATCAGCAGGCCATTGCATTACATTGTAAAATATGCTGATAAATGCGATCATACATTTGTCAAACTACATAAATAATTAATTAACAAGTAATCAAGTGATTTTCTTGGTGAGGGCCAAGGATGAGAGAAGTGAGGAAAGTCCAGAAGTGAGGAAAGCAATGAGAAGAAATATAGTTGGAATATAAGCCCTGCTGAAAAAATCATCAAATTTAGAGACAATTGGGGTAAAAATGGTGACGTCCAAATATTCAACAAAGGCATCCTCAAATTTATCCATATTTGACTTTAGGTCAACCGTCGCACCAAATGCAGCACCCACGCCCGTTGCTAGTAGTGCTAAGATCACCTATTTAACATATCATACATATATTCACATTATATTAATCAATCAAGAAATTAAATTAACAGATCATGTTATACATACAGAAACGTTCCACCGTCCACCGTTAATGTGTCCGCCGTTGATGTGGTAGTGTCACGTTTTTCCAGTTAAGGTTTAGTTTTTTTTAGGTAAGGTTTAGTTTTTTTAGTAGGGTTTAAATAATTTTGGTATGATTTTTATTAATTTTTTATTTATGTCATTGTCACGTCATTCGTGGGCACATTCATGCTCACGGTGGGCATTGAAACATCACTCATTGTATATATGGGTGAGATCGAAATAGAATTTTCGTAAAAAAAAATATATAAAAAAAATGATGCATCTTATGTATAATTATAATGCATCGTTCATCGGAATACATTTTCAGTATAATTTTAATCCATCAGTCAATCTGGACCGTAAATAATTATATGTGATTAACATTTCAGATCATTTCTTAATTCCATTTTTTATTTGGTGTATTTATGTAAAGAATGATGTTAAATCTTAAATAGGTATGCATGTGCTAAATTTTTTTAGTACAACACAACACATTGGCGCACACACACCCAAAATGACTGAAACCCCGACCTCTTAGTTGGAGGGAAAGCGTCTAACCTTATCACCAAGAAACTCATAAAAAAGAGTTTTGGGGTCAAGGACTCCAGATCTGAGTTGCTGGATTGAAGAAAGCAGCACCAAAAAGGTGTAGCCCAATCCTACCACCCCAGTAGAAAGTGCATACCTACAACCATATATATATATATATATACAACACTTCATACATACATACATACATAAGATACATACATACATACATACATACATACATAAGTGAGTGACCTGTAGGCGTAGATATCGTTGAAGTGAAAAGTGGTGGAGGTGTTGTAAGCTTTGACGGTGGTTGAATTCGAAGCTAAGAGGCTGACCGACAGTATCAGAAAAGTCAAGGTCATGATCCTCACGATCATGGCTACAGGCGGCATCCGCAGCGGCGCCGCCGGCTGTGCTGGTGTCGCAGCCGCAGCCGCAGGTGTTTGAACGGCGGCGGCCTCATCAGCTTGTGGTGGTGGGAGAGTTGTACGAGCCATATTCTTAATATATTGCTAGATCGATGATTATTAATCTTGATACACTAATATATGTATGTTATTAATCATGTACCATGTATATTGGAGTATAGTTGACTTTTTTTAGACGTGAATATAGGATATTTGGATTTGAAATTTTTTGGAAATATCACCTCCCATTGTAATAACCACGACACTATTCGGCACTCTAGCTGTACTTTTTTTTTTTTTTTTTTTGATACACATAAAAAATCAAATACAGTATTAAAGTAAAACTGTATTCATTTGATTTCTGGACTTATGTTATCAATTGACCGTGTTTAATTTCAACTCTTGGAGAAATTTGAGATTTCGATCGAAATCCTACACTTTTTAAGATTAAATGTATGAATACGCCTACATATTTTAATTTACTTTTATTGTTTCTTATCATTTCAGAGAAATCTGTGCTTTTTCCTATCCTTTTTTTTTTTTTTGGAGGGATTCTATCTTAATTCTTGAGTATTTGTATGTGTAGCAAAATGTTAAGGGATAGCAATAATTAATATGTGAAATAGGTATAACATTGACAAGAACATGTGAGTGAACGTAACGTACCAACAATCTATTACGAGTATTAGCCTATATAGAGCATTTAGGAGATTAAATTGAATAATTTTTTGTTTACGGTACTAGTATGGTAATAATCAACCTTCAGAAAATGAGCTCAAATTAAACATTTATATTATGTGCACTTGTTTTTGTGATGTATTAATGCAGTTCCTTATATTTATTTATTTTTTTCATTCTTTAATTATCTATTCTTCTACCCACCGTGGACATACTTAATGTACTCACGACTAAGGTGGCGGCAACATATTTAAGGAAAAATTTAATTAATATACCTTATAAAAATAAACAATACTAAAATAACTAAACCCTACTAAAAATAACTAAACTCTATAAAATTAATTGATGTGGCACTACCACGTCAGCTGGTGGGCTAAATGTGGCCACCGTGAATATGGGAGCATTCCTATATCATTCACATAATATCATGTATTGGTACTGAAATTAGAGATGACGTATATTGTGCATTAAAAACAAAAAACAAAAAAAGGTGTTATTTTCAGCAGTTGAAGTTATTGTCCAAATTGATTTATTTAATAGTGGCAATTACATGATGAAAACAACACTTTTTGTATGCATCTTTAACTACGAATACAACTTTCCAAACTAGTAATTACCAAGATAAAAGACAAATTAAATTCGTCTGAGACGCGTATTTATTTTTTTAATCTAACGCGTATGAAGTTTGAAATAGAGATTTAATTTTAAACATGTGTAACTATATGTATCCGAGTAGTTTACTTTTGTTCTGAAGGCTAATTACCATTAATCAAAGTTCCAAACTATTCACCATTTATAAAAATTATGGATCCTTAGGCTCGTTTACTTTGACGTAGAAGGGGTACAAGTGAGGATAGAAGTTATTTATCACTTTATAACTCGTTTACTGTGATGTGTAAAAAAATTCGTTCAGACTATAAAAATCTGGACTGTTGAAAGCTATCTCCTTTATGTTTTTGTCTTTCTTTACTTGTTGTTTTCTTGTCTTTATTTTTTGTATGTGCAGGATTTGGCCAATTTACAGAGATTGGGCTGCAGCATACTTGGGCTGAATTGAAAGGAGCAGACTTGGATCCATTGTGTTGGGCTTCAGCTCTGTTAGACTTCCAGCAAGAAGCCCGTTAGCTGCTTAAGCCCTATATAAGTGGAGAGGTGGACTAGGTCAACTAAAATATCATGGGTGACGTGGAGGAGAGCTACGTGATTGTAGTTACTTGCAGAACGTGAGATACTCGATCATGGAGCATGGAGAAGATCAATCTATTTAGTTCGTGTTTGAAGAGAAGATTCTTACGCTTTTTGGAGAGGAGGAAATTGAAACATAGAATAGAGAGAGAGAGATCCGAAAGGTTGTGTGTGAGTTGGGTAAACTAGCTTTAGGGTTAGTATTTTTCATAGTTCTTTTCCTCAACTCTAGTGTATAATTCGTGTTTGAGTTATAGTGAATCGTTTTTGCCTTGAGGCACGCAAGATATCCTCACGATATCTTGCACAAATTATTTATGTGTTCTTATTTTTCTTGATCTGTTTTTCGTTCTAAACTATTCCACTGCGTTTATGCTCATCGAGCATGTCGCTGTACAGAGCTCTGTGAGTACCTCTGTGTGTTTCTGACCACTTGATACCAACAAGTGGTATCAGAGCCAACACTCGATACACTGAGTGATGGTACGGCAAGATGGATCTCACCAACACGGTTTTCAACAAACCTCATGTGTTGGATGGTACAAATTACTCGTTTTGGAAAGTGAGGGTCAGACACTACATCAAGTCAATCGATGCAAGAGCATGGTCTCATGTGATGCATGGTTGATCACATCCCAAGAAGACTGTTGAGGAAGGAGATTCCGTTCGAAAGCCGACAAGCAAAAGGACAAGGGAAGAGAATGAGGCAACAACTTTCAATGACAAAGCCCTTAATGCAATCTTCTCTACGGTGGATGTTAATATGTTCAAGCTGATCAAGAACTGTGAGTCTGCAAAAGAGGCTTGGGACATCTTGGAACTCCACTGCCAAGGTGACACTATAGTGAAGGATACAAGGGTGCGAATTCTCACTACTAAGTTCGAAAATCTTCGGATGAAGAGTGATGAATCAGTGGGTGATTACTACAACAAAATCTTAGATATTGCCAACGAGTGCATGTATCTTGGAGAGCACATTCCCAACAAGCTCATGATGTCAAAGGCGCTGCGTACGCTAACTCCCAAGTTCTAGCAAAAATTCACAGCAATCACTACGATGAAAAATGTTGGTGCCCTTGAGTTCACTACAGTGATGAACGATCTCAAGATGTTCGAAATGGATCTGGAGGCATCAGAAGGATACACACCGAAGAAGAATCTTGCTCTTCAAGCCTCATCATCTGGCTCTGTACACACACCACCAAGGGTGAGCCATTAACAAGCTGATGATGATGTCATCTTTGATGACATGGAGGAACCAAGCATGGCACTTTTAACTCAAAAGGTAAGTGCTTTGGTTAAAAATTTCAACAGGTTTGCAGGTAGAGAAAGGGATCAAAACAATTCAGATCCAAATAGGAGTGTTGGCAACTCTGTAGTCCATAGAGAACTCCCAAGTTCACCACAAAGGAATGTTGTTCCCCCAAGAAGAAATGTGTCAGATCTACAGCAGTTCAAGCAGAGGGACTACTCCAAAATTCAATGTCATGAATGTCGAGGGTATGGTCATTATGCTAATGAGTGTGCTAACACATTCAGAAAACGAGGTAAAGTTATAAACTTCATATCATTAAGTGATGATGAAATAGCTAAACCTGTCACAGAGACTCCAGAACCGACCATAGAAGAGCCCTCAATGATGGCTACAGTAACATCGATCACTGACGATTCTAGTGATTTCTCTGATTTGTTTTGTCTAACAAGTATTGTAGAACCTATATAGGAAGTACGTGAGGAATTGGAGCTTGTTGATGATTCACTCCAGGTATTGGTGGAACTTAAAGATTCATATGATGAGTTGCTGACCAAGTTCAAGAAGCAAGTCAGAAGAAATGAGGTCCTGACCAAGGGAGAATGATGAGTTCAAGACCCAGCTTGTGAGATTAGAGGTAATGCTCACACAAAAAGATTCTGAGTTAGGTAAGCAAGCCATTAGACTTGATCTAGCTGAGAAAACATTTCACAAACTGAATACTGGCTCTTCAAAGTTAGATGAAGTTCTTGTGTTACCACAAATAGGGTCTAAAGGTTTGGGATTTGTTGAGGTGACTAAACTTGTTGTTTCTAATGTTCTATCAACAAATGGGAAATCATTTGTTAGATCAAAATCTGACTTGCAGGAAAATGAACCGGTGAAGTCATCAAGAAGGATTTTCAAATGTCATCACTGTCACAGAGCTGGACACATTAAGCCTTACTGTAGAGACTGACTGAAGAAGAAGCAGAAAGTTAAGATGCTCGAAGAAAAAGTGATAAAGAGTGGGACTTAAAGCAAGATCGGAGGTGCTTATGACTCGAAGAGTAAATGTAAGACGGTGTGCAATGTTGTGTTCACAACATCAAGCTCAAAGGTAGGGGGAGCTTGGTACTTTGATAGTGCTTGTTCCAGGCACATGACTGGGCTAAGGAATCAGCTAGAAGACTTTGAATCAATTGATTGTGGTATTATGACATATGGTAGTGGTGCAAAGGGTAAGATTTCTGGTATTGGAACTCTTAATGTTGCTGGATTCCCAAAGCTCAGAAATGTGAGCTTTGTAGAAAGTTTGGTTGCTAATTTGGTAAGCATTAGTCAGCTTTATGATATTGATCTTTTTGTTAAATTTAACAAAGATTCTTGTGAGGTGTATGACAGGAAAGGAACCTTGGTTATGCAAGGAAAGAGATCATCAAACAACTGCTATCTCATCAATACTGAATAATGTTTCCCTGCTGCTATTGATGATGGAAAGTTGTGGCATCAAAAGTTGGGGCACACTCACTTTCAGAACTTGGTGAAGCTTCAGAATGTGTCCGTAGTTAGAGGGATGCCAAAGATCAGTATTGACAAAATCTTTGTGTGTGGAAGCTGCTTGAAAGGCAAGCAGATCATAGCGTCTCATCCAGAGGTCATCACATCGGTAAGACCTTTCACCACGACAGGGTGCCTTGAGGTACTACACATGGACCTCATGGGGCCTGTCGAAGTTGAAAGTATTGGAGGTAAACGGTATATTTTTGTTATCGTAGATGACTTCTCGAGATATACATGGGTAAGGTTTCTTCGTGAAAAACTTGATGCTTTTGGTGTTTTCTCTAAACTTCATGCTGAGTTAAAAACTTCATTTAGTGTTAATGTGATTCGCATTAGGACTGATCACGGAGGTGAGTTTGAGAGTGATATGCTTGCAGAGTTTTGCACTAAGCTAGGTTTATTTCATGAATACTCTGCTCCTAAAACACCTCAGCAAAACGGTGTAGCTGAAAGAAAGAATTGAACCCGCGTGAAATGGCCAAAGTAATGTTGTATGCTAGTGGTCTTTCAAAGATTTTTTGGGCTGATGCTATTAACACTGCTTGTCACATTGGAAATAGAGTCTACCTTAAGCTTGGAACTACTATGACTCCCTATGAGATTTTATATGATAGGAAACCAAATCTGAAGTACTTCTATGTCTTTGGTTGTGTGTGCTACATTCTGAATGATCTAGAATATCGACATAAATTTAACTCTAAAAGTGACAAAGTTGTGTTCATAGGATATTCATTGAATAGTCATGATTATCGTGTGTTTAACTTGCGAACTAAAACTATTCAAGAAAGTGTGAATGTTGTCATTGATGATCACAGTACAATTGGCAGGAAAACGGAAGAGCATAATGTTGAAGGAAAGATTGAACAGAATAAGAGTAATGCTACAGAACCCTCAGAGAAAGGTACAGCGAGTCCAACATCACCGGTACTTGTACCTGAAGTGGATTCGGTTCAGTAGAAACTGAATTGATTGAAGGTGGGGATAATTCTGTGGTACATGGTTCAGAAAATCAGAGAGATCCTCCCACTTGTATTTTAAAGAGACATCCTTTGAGCAATGTCATTGGTGATGTGAACGAGGGGGTCAGAACTAGAAGAAAGGAGATACCTAACTATCGAGAAATGGTGAATATGGTATGTTTTTCCTCCATTTGTCGTGAAATTGGTATTGTCAATTTTCTCTCTCGGGTGGAACCAAGAAATGTCAAGGAAGCCTTGAAAGATGAGTTTTGGATACAAGCAATGCAAGACGAGTTACTTGAGTTTGAAAGAAATAAAGTATGGACTTTGGTTTCAAGGCCAGCGAACACGTATGTGATAGGGACAAAGTGGATATTCAAAAACAAGACAGATGAATACTATCACATTGTGAGGAACAAAGCGAGGCTTGTTGCTCAAGGCTATACTCAAGTAGAGGGAATTGACTATGATGAGACATTTTCCCTGTAGCTCGTATTGAGTCAATCAGACTGCTCATCAGCATAGCTTGCTATCTCAAGATACCTCTGCATCAAATGGACGTGAAGGCAGCATTTTTGAATGGAGTACTTGAGGAAGAGGCCTATGTTGAGCAGCCTAAAGGGTGTGAAAATCCTCATGCACCTGGTCATGTATATCAACTTCACAAAGCTGTGTATGGTCTTAAACAAGCTCTCAGAGCTTGGTACAGTCGTCTTACTGATTATCTTATTGAGTTTGGATTTTTCAAGGGAGAAGCTGATAAAACCTTATTCATCAAGATCGAGAAAAATCAATTAATTATGGCTCAAATCTATGTTGATGACATAGTGTTTGGAGCAACAAATGATGATCTTCTTGCAAGGTTCGTGAAAGGGATGTCCACTACATTCGAGATGAGCATGGTAGGAACTCTGAGCAACTTCTTAGGACTTCAAGTCAAACAACTCAATGATGGGATGTTCGTTATTCAATCAAAGTATGCCAAGGAGTTGGTGAAGAGATTTGGTCTTGAAGATGCAAAACACATGAAAACACCAATGGGAACATCAGAAAAGCTGACGAAGGACGAAGCTGGTGTTGAAGTGGATCCTACAGTATATCGCTCAATGATTGGAAGCCTGTTATACCTAACCTCTACTCGTCCTGATATACTGTACAGTGTTTGCCTCTATGCTAGGTTTCAAGCTAGCCCCAAAAAATCACATCTGAAAGCTGTTAAACGGATCATCCGATATGTTGCGGGTACAACAAACTTAGGATTATGGTTTTCTAACGATACTAATCTAAGTTTAACAGGTTTTACAGATTCAGACTGGGGATGAGATCTTGAAGGAAGGCGAAGCACTAGTGGAGGTTGTTGCTACATTGGCAACAACACTGTGTCTTGGCACAGTAAGAAATAGAATTATGTAACACTGTCAACCTCAGAGGACTGAGTACGTGGCAGCGGGGAGTTGTGTTACTCAATTGTTGTGGCTGAAGAGGATGTTGGAGGACTATAAACTTGAGGGGGAGGGTATCACTATTCTCTGTGATAACACCAGTACCATTCACATTACAAAGAATCATGTCCAATTTGGCCGCACTAAACATATTGACACCCGCTATCACTTTCTTCGAGATTTGGTGGAGAAGAAGATACTTGAGGTAAAGTACCTTCAAACTGAAGATCAAATTGCTGATATATTTACGAAACCCCTTGATTTTGAGAGATTTTCTAAACTTAGAAACTCTCTCGGAATGTGTTCCATTTGAAAAGTTAGGTGGATGTTGCTAGCTCTGCATACTGTCTTGTGTAAACAACGAAGTTCTGGCTAGTATATCTTTTTTTTATTATAAGAAAAAAAATCCCGTATAACTTGGAGCACAGTCAGTGTCAAAGACTTTGCATAAGTGCCTCCTTGAAAAACGGTGTACATACAAAAAAAATAAATAAATAAATTTATCTAGCCAGATATAATTCGTAATTTTACAATACAGAGCACATCAACATGGTTTTGGGGTGTGTGATGGAACACTTCCCTTGAAAGTTTTTATTGCTTTAGATCTCTCTTTATTCTGTGGGATATAGTTGATATATCTCAACGTTTGACCTTCATGTCAATCGTACTTATCTCAATTATTTGTCTCTCCCTCTCTCCATATCTTAGCTTCGATTTAAAAGGTTGTGATACGAGGTCTCTCATATCATCCCTCTTTAAATCTGTGTGTATACCCCTCTCTCTCTGCCAGTCTACTTTATCTTCTATGCTCCTCTCACATCTACACCCACACCGACTCAAACCACTTCAAATCCTACTTTGATTCCTTCGCCTTCTACTCCACAAGTCAAATTCTTCAATTCTTTCGTCCTCTATCAAGCATCTGGATTCCATGCCTTTGAATCATCGATGGTCAACCCCACTGTCAATGTCACTCAGCCTCCTGCAAAGACGCAGTCACTCTGTCGCCAACACTGCTCTGCCCCTTGCTAAACACCAACACCAACAGCTTGATCTTCTGCTTTCATCACAAAAACGGGAAGATAATGGTGATGATGCCGATGCTGAAGAAGAGATGGTTGATGTTTATAATGAAGACAAGGATGCTGATGAAGTGAGATGTTGATCCAGCTGTGTGTTCTGCAGAGTTGACTGTTTGACTTGAATTGGATATTTTTACTGCATGGTTTTTTTTATGCTATAAACTCCTTTGTTTGGTTTTAACATTTGATTTTCAGCACTCATTTCTTATTTGTGTTGCTGTTGGTTTTGTGAAGAAAGACAAAAAAAAGGGGGAGTTTGTTGGAAGCTATCTCCTTTATGTTTTTGTCTTTCTTCACTTGTTGTTTTCTTGTCTTTATTTTTTGTATGTGCAGGATTGGGCCAATTTACAGAGATTGGGCTGCAGTAGACTTGGGCTGAATTGAAGGGAGCAGACTTGGATCCATTGTGTTGGGCTTCAGCACTGTTAGACTTTCAACAAGAAGCCCGATAGCTGCTTAAGCCCTATATAAGTGGAGAGGTGGACTAGGTCAACTAAAATATCATGGGTGACGTGGAGGAGAGCTACGTGATTGCAGTTACTTGCAGAACGTGAGATACTCGATCATGGAGCATGGAGAAGATCGATCTATTTAGTTCATGTTTGAAGAGAAGATTCTTACGCTTTTTGGAGAGGAGGAAATTGAAACATAGAATAGAGAGAGAGAGATCCGAAAGGTTGTGTGTGAGTTGGGTAAACTAGCTTTAGGGTTAGTATTTTTCATAGTTCTTTTCCTCAACTCTAGTGTATAATTCGTGTTTGAGTTATAGTGAATCGTTTTTGCCTTGAGGCACGCAAGATATCCTCACGATATCTTGCACAAATTATTTTTGTGTTCTTATTTTTCGTGATCTATTTTTCGTTCTAAACTATTCCGCTGCGTTTGTGCTCATCGAGTCTGTCGCTGTACAGAGCTCTGTGAGTACCTCTGTGTGTTTCTGACCACTTGATACCAACATGGACAACCCCTTTATATGTACTTAAGAAAAAGGTGTGATAATTTTATACCACCTTTCACAATTTTGTAAAAAGATTTATCTACTGTCACATACCATTTCCCAATATAAAATTTAAAAAAAAAAGAAAAAAAAAAGCGAGAAGAATTTAGATATTTTATATTTTATCCATCAATATATGTCCTATAAAGTAAACAACATACTTGTATAATACAAACAATTGTACATATTATTACCATTTAAAGTAAACATCATATAAAAACTATGAGTTCCTATATTTATTATAAATTTATACAATATTATATTATCTCACTCTACCCTTCTAAATAATAACATAAAAAGTAAAATCACCCTTGAAATATTGAAAATAATCAATTTAATCATGAATTATCAACCAATTATTAAATTTCTCCTGTGTGCTATTTTTCAATTTTCAGTGGCATTCAATGTCAGCATGGCACAATAAAAGCTACCTCGAAATTTTAATGAATTTATTGAATCTATCATAGTTTGAAACGGCGTTTTAAGCGTATTTAATTTAAAAAGTATATATATACATTACATCTTTTCTTAATATGTGGTGTAATTTATTCATTTTTAAACTTAATAGGTCTAAAATGTTGTTGTTTCAATTCAATTCATATTAGATTTAACAAAATTACATAAACCTGCAGGGCGGCTTTCGGTGTACACGTTGACATTTTATCGTCCGAAGACAACATTCGAGATAATTTGATGATTGAATAATAGTTCGTGATTAAATTAATTATTATTATTACTTCAAGGTATTTTTTCGTAAATTTTGAATAATTTGATATTTTAATGGTAGTTATAACCCCTTTACTAAATACTCCTAGTATAAAGATATCTTAGAACTATTCAACTCAAAACTCAAAAATATTGCGACACCTAATATAAAACAACACACACCAAAGATTATTAAATAAAATATAAGGAACAGTAAATGGAAAACTAATAAATGTTTATAAAGATTATTCAATAGAATACTAACTGTAATTTTTTTTTCTTGAACTAAAAACAAAAATAAAATGATAGCTATTTATTGAAAAATGAAATTAATTATAAACCTTAGACATATTTTATACCAAATAAATATATATTTTATATTTATATGGTGTATATGCCCAAATATATTTTTATTAATTGTCAAGAGATCTCATCGATCGAATATTATTATTATTATTATTATTATTATTATTATTATTATTATTTTCTAATAGTCTACGACACTTAAATTTATTAACTACCTAAATCTAATTTTGATAGATCATTGTAAATTCCGCCATAAGTGTTTTCTTATTTTGTTACTACTCCTCTGTAAGAAGACATATATTTGGAGTTTATGCACTACAACAAAATCTTTATTATATTATATGATACTCATCAATGCCCTATTATTAGTTATAATAGGACGACACTCTTTTGTACTAATATGTTTATTCTCACGCGCTTATCATATCTTTATTGGAGTTCTTGAGATAGTGTTCTATTCTATGACGATTATTTTAGGGCGATGCTCATGCATTCCTATTAGACAGAGTTTGTAGCAAAAGTTTGTATAGGTAACGGGTGTCCCATTAAAATAATAATAATGTAACACTCTTTTAGTATATGCGTGCTATAATAAAAGTCCACATAGCTTAGTTTTATTGTAATGATAAAATATATATATATATATATATATATATATATATATATATATATATTATTAATCAACATAACACCTTTGGTTCTTCCTCTTGCTATTGTGTTAGGGCCCAGGGGAATGAATAAACTCAAGTATTTTATTACCGAATACTTTGAAGTTCACTCATTAATTTGAGTTTAAAAGAGATTGCAGATTCTACATTTAAACTCAAGTATCCATGTTTCGATTATGAAATAAATTATTTAATTCGTAAATAAGGTAATATATTTACTTGTATATACTTTAAGTTAACTAGACATTTAAGTATTAACACGCACCGATTTTAATATTAACTACATATTGCCTTTTAAATATTTATTTTATACTTTTTACTGATTAATCGAACCGACTAAAACTCACATATATGGTAAATTATTTACGTGCCAAATTGTCGACTAACTAAACAATGCTCATACTAGCCAACTCATTTGACGAGCTTGTTCGAGAGCTGACGGGCCAATATATTTTCATGATGTGACTTGTTTAGTCGACAAGTTGTTTTTTTTTTCTTTCTCCACCAAACAGGCTTGATCGAGTTTTTAATTAACAATCAAAATTTCTAGCTGGTGAATATTAAATGGGCTTGGAAAGTTATAAATTACATAAATGCATGAAACATATTGAAGTTTGTTGTAAAAATAAATAGGGTACAATCACAATGCAATATAATGCACTAAAATTGTTATGTAACTATTT
Source organism: Mentha longifolia (assembly GCA_001642375.2). NCBI lineage: Eukaryota > Viridiplantae > Streptophyta > Magnoliopsida > Lamiales > Lamiaceae > Mentha > Mentha longifolia. Next base: position 30,625,511 of record CM038113.1, read on the forward strand.
TGTGTGTGAGGGCTAGCGACGAATGAACCGACGAAACATATTGAAGTCTGTCGTAAAAATAAATAGGGTACAATCACAATGCAATATAATGCACTAAAATTGTTGTGTAGCTATTTTGTGTGTGAGGGCTAGCGACGAATGAACCGACGAAATCCAACACGACATGCTTCCGACGAGAAGAAACGCCGCTGCCTAATACGACACCGTTAGGAAACTATTCACCTTGTCCTCGGCGAACCCCGGTGCCACGAACTTTTTCAGATCCATCATCGCCCCGAACGCTGCCCCCGTCGCCATCGCCACCACGAACGCCGCCATCTACTCATCATGCATCGTCAAATTAAATAATATCATTTAATTAATATATATATATATATATATATATATATATATATAGTATATCATATGAAAACTAATTATTACGTAAAACCTGAAACCCATTATAAATGTTGCATTTTATGCATAAAATGATACATTTTGTGCAAAAAATATTGCATAATAAAATATATTATTTTTATGCATATATAACATCATCATGAGAATTTGCATAATAAAATATATTATTTTATTTTATTTTATATTATTTTTATGCATATAATGCATCATCATGAGAATGCAACATTTTATGATAAAAATGCAACACTTTTGTACATAAAATGCAACATTTTATAATAGGTTGCAGGTTTCACGTAATAATTAGTTTTCACAATAAAATTTGTTTTTCCGATTTGACATACCTTGTCAGCATAGAATTCAAATTTGAGGAAGCCATAGCTATTTATCAAATGCTTCTTCCTCATCATGTAATGCATGGCCATTGGAATTTGCAGCACTATGTATGCAAGTCCAATTAGGGCTTTCCAGAAAGCATACCTACAAATAATAAAATCATTATAATTCAGTTTCTTTTAGAGAAAGAAAATAAAAAATAAAAAACATATATATCTAGAGAGAGAGAGAGACTCTTGTAAGAGCGGAAACTCTTGTAGGTGGTTTTCAGGACCCTACATCCCCCCACAATGATACCCGGCCTTAATCTGCTGCCACGTGACTTCTCTCACTAGGGTATTTTCGTCCTTATGCATCAACTAGTAAAGTAACTATGGTTTTCCCTAGAGTCTAATATTCTATTCCATATTCTCAAATCCTCTCTCCATTATTTGCTCACACCATCAGTCACCGCCGCCCAACAAACCTTTCTCCTCCTGCTTGAAGATCGGCGCGTGTTGCGCTAATCTCTGGCCGTATCCAGTCCCAGCCGCCGGACCCCGACACTGACCATTCCCGTCCTTCCACGTGTTCCCTGCCCAAATCCCCGCCGCCGGCACTCCCTTCTATCTATTCCCTGTTTGAGCTGGGAATGGATGCTATTATTCGCCCAAATTTCTTTTGTAGTGTTCGTTTTGTTTTGTTTTGGGACATGAGATTAACTCATGAAGCTGCTATTGCATTCATTTGATTTTGAGGGTTTCGAATTTAGAGAAGGGCATGCTCGTTCTTGTGAGGGTTATTATACATTGGTAGCATAGAATCAAAAAGGCCTTTTCTTCTCAGGTGCATAGTGCTTTGTTGTTGTTGACGCCGGGTGCGATGATAGGGCGGAGTGCCGGTTCTGGAAGTACAGAGCTTCGCGGGTGACGAGGATGCTTTCTCCGCTGGATTTCCGAGAGAGAAATAGGCTGCAGATTTGTGTCCAGAGAAGAAGACGATTCCATAGGCTTGATCTAGAGAAGAAGACGGGTTTCATTTGGGCTCTTGTTTTATTTATTGAAATTGGGTTTATTAATTGATCAATGGGCTTGATTTAATTATTGTGGTGGGCTAAAGCTTTTAAGTACATGGGCTTGAGTAATCGATATTTTGGGCTAGATTGGGAATAATAATAATAATAATAATAATAATAATAATAATAATAATAATAATAAATAAATAAATAAAAAAGTAAAGTTCCATTTTATTATTACTAATTCACTAATCCATAATCGACTATTTGAATAGTTTACTTCGTGTTTCACTAATTATCTGATTTCAACCGATTCAATTCGATTAGTGGCTAATCAAGTAAAGTTCCATTTTATTATCACTAATTCACTAATTTGGGACAGACGCTTTGAATAGTTTATTTCGTGTTTCACTAGTTATCTTAGGATTTCAACTGGATACAATTCGATGAGTGACTAATCAATTGGAAATCTATTTTATTATCACTAATAATTCACTAATCCGGAATTGACTTTTTAAATAGTTTACTTCCCATTTCACTATTTATTCGAGGATTTCAACGGACTCAACTCGATTAATGAGTAATCAATTGAAATTGCATTTTATTATCACTAATCTACTAATTCGGGATGGACCTTTTGGCTACTTTCCATTTTATCGTATGAGTAATTGTCTATTACAGTGAACTTCACTGCTCTTCGCATCACTGAAATTTTAGTACTATAATTTTTGGTAGTATAAGTTGACTACTCAATTTATAATTGGATTTTATGAATCAGGGTATATTATTATTATTATTATTATTATTATTATTATTATTATTATTATTATTATCACTGAAATTTTAGTATAATTTTTGGTAGTATAAGTTGACTACTCAATTTATAATTGGATTTTATGAATCAAGGTATATTATTATTATTATTATTATTATTATTATTATTATTATTATTATTATTATTATTATTATTATTATTATTATTATTATAGTACAAGCTTAAGAATACTAACAGCCCATATGAATTATGAAATCATTAAGCCCAAATGTGCAAGTGTTGGATCCGGGATCCCTCAGATGTAGATTTAATTAATTACAATAATTATTAACATATGAATTCAGATCTTGAAAGCGGAAACAGATCTAGAATCATATATATACCTGTTTGCGTAATCACCGGTGGAATCTGAGTCGAGGTAATGATCTTCCACGCACTAGATCTCTGCACACGAGATCTAGCTCTTGATCGTAAACCCCGAGATCTTCTGGAGTATTCCCTAGCAACGAGAAGAATTTTGAGTGGGCGAAAATCTATCTTCTCTGCACTACCCAGAAGTGGCGCCCCCTTCTCTCAGATTTGTGAGGAATGAAAATCACGTTTTTTCACTCTCCACTTATCCCTTATTTATATAAGAAGTGGAGTGGTGGAGAAGTTAGGGCCTTCGCTAATGGGCCAGGCTATGCTCTGTTGGGCTACTCCAGGGATCTTGAGGAGGACATGGACTGGGCCTTCCAATATAATTAAATAATCTAAGTATTCTCTGGCCCCGAATACTCTATTTAATTATATTAATATTATAGCCTTTCCACTATAGTAAAATAATATTGCATCGCCGTCCATTCCCAAATTACTACATACCGGGCTCCTCTTTGAATTATATTATTTCCCGTGTTTAAGATATCGCATGTCCATTAATTAATTTAAGCTACTGACTGCTCTAATTAATTAATATCTTATTCCGAGAGTGTACCCGTTCGACCTTATTATTATATCGGAACTTAATCCACCTGCAGGGTTTTGATATAATAATCCTTAGAACGCCTCAAGGGGACATCATCAACTTGGCGCACCGAGACACGATTTCTAGCTATAATATTAATTATCATATTTATAATATTATTACCCAAGATACGGAGATTCTTTGAGTTGCGATAACTCTCACTCATGGTAAATCAAAGTAATAACAATTATAAATACATAATTGAATATTATGACAACTAGAATTAAGAAATAATAATCGTACGAGATGTGATCCTTAATAAGTCAGTATAAAAGGATTTATCTCACCTCGATCCCGTTCAGTGCAACTCTGATCGTATGCACTAGTATAAGCTAATAGCCAAGACCAACTATTATCCAGCTTATACTACAACCTTAACAAGTAATTTGTCCAAGATTACTTTCGGTTGCGAACACCATTTAACTATATAAGAAACCGATAATATGATCTTCCGTGCGACCACCCACACCATATTATCTATAATATATAGTACCGGACATTTATTTGCATAACCATAACACGAATTAATATGCAAATTATATGACAATATATTTATTTCCATAAAACAGGAAGATACAGTTAATATACACGCATAAAAGTATGTTTTGCAGTATATAACCCCAACAATCTCCCACTTATACTCAAAGCATGCTTTTTAAGTATACCACTACACTAAATTCTCTCCCACTTATACTCAAAGCAGTGCTGCCATACGTCTGATTCCCTTTCCCTTCACACCCTTATCGAAAACCTTTGATGGCATGCTAATCGTGAAGGAAATTATCAGGGTATCTTCCGACGTAATCTTTGACACCACAACATCTCCTCTCATTACAATTACTCGTAATATAAAGTACTTATTTCCGATGTATTTACTGGCCTTATGGTCTTATGATTCCTTTGAATTTGCTACTGCACCAAAACTGTCACAATAGATTGTGATCGTCTGAAGCAAATTTGGAATCATATCCAAGTCCAAGAAGTTCCGGAGCCATCCAGCCTTCCAACTAATGGCTCCACCTCCCAGTCTAAAACACATCCCGAGGTAGACTTTCGAAAATTCCTATCTGATTGGAAATCAGTATAACCCAATGGGAATAGACTGTTAAACTGAAAGATCAACATATAATCTCGTGTCCTTTGATTATATTCTTCACAGCAGTCTATTGCCTTTAACTAGGGTTAGATTGGTATCTGAAAACCATGCCAACGGCATAACAGATATCAGATCTGGTGTAAAGCATAACATTCATGAAGCTTCTTATTGCAGAGGCATAGGGAACCGCCTTCATGTCATTTATCTATCTCTATGTCCTAGGACACATTGCTTTAGACAAATGAACTCCTTATCAAAATGGCGATTAACCTTTTTCGGAGTTTTCCATGCTAAAACACTTTACTACCATATCAATATAAACCACTTGTTACAAGCACAACATTCTCTCCTTACGATCACGAAAGATCTTAATCCCAAGAATGTGGACAGCTTTACCCAAGTCCTTTATATTGAATTTCTTGGACAACCACATCCGTACGTCCGATAACTACCACGTTGTTGCCAATCAGGAGTATGTTATCAACATACAGTACTAGAAACATCACATCATTTCCGTTGCACTTCTTATACACACAACTCTCATAATCACACTTGAATAAATCCATATGACTGGATTACCTCAAAATGTGTGTTCCAAGACTGAGATGCTTGCTTAAGTCCATAAATGGATCGCTTAAGTTTGCAAACCAGATGCTCATTCTCTTTGGCAATGTATCCTTCTGTTTGGCGCATGTAAATGGATTTCTCAAGACTGCCATTTCGAAAAATGATCTTGACATCCATTTTGCCAAATCCCCAGATCTATATGAGCCGCAATGGCTAAGAAAATCCAGATCGGCTTAAGCATAGCAACAGGCGAGACTTTCACCATAAGCCTAGCTTTAAAAGTCTCAACCTTACCGTCAGATCCTTTCTTACATTTGTAGATTCCCTTACCCAAACGGGAGTTACCCTTTAAGGTAGTTTCTACAATGTCATACACATTTTATCATGCATGGATTCAATTTCAGAATCCACTGCAACTCGCCAAAGCTGTGCATCTTTCTCTTGGATTGCCTCTATTTGTCCATGGGTCAATGTCATCTTTACCTGGTAAGATATCCGAAGATTCTCCCAAACACAACCATCTTTCAGGTTCAAAAGATGACCCTCCCACTACGACAAGGCTCTACCTGAGAGTTTGTGTTAGTGTCAACATGTGGTGCAGTTCGTGGTGTAACATCTAGTACGGGTGGTTCCGGCACCGCCTTTTCCCCTCATTTCTAAAATGATCTCACTAGTGGGTTTATTACTATTCACATAGCCTTCTTCCAAAAATCTAGCGTTTGTGCTAATTCCGATCTTTTGGACTACAAGACTATAGAATAGACCACCTCTCGTTTACCTTAGGGTATCCTACAAATAACCATATTTCAGTACGAGGTCTTTAAAGGGACCAAGTTTAGAACATACGCCGTTATTTGTAAACCCTAATACGTAAAAGGTAAATCAAAATAGCTCATCATCAACCGAATCATTTCTAAGAATATTAGGTTCCTTCGTCCTGCCATGCCACATTGATGTGGTATTCCTGGCGCAGTAAGCTGGGATGCAATTCCAGCTTTTGACATGTGTTCCAAAAATTCACCACTAAGGTATTCACCTCTTCGATCAAACCGAAGAGATTTGATATATTTACCATGATGATAATCAACTTTAGCCTTGAACTCCTTGAATTTATCAGGGATTCAGACTTCTGTTTCATCAAATATATCCATGCCTTGAGTAATCATCAAGAAATGATGAAGTACTCATAGCCACCCCTTAGCTTGTACCGATATTGGACCACACACGTCCGCATGAATCAAATCCAACATACTTTCTAATCTATTGCCCTTAACCAAGACTTTAGATACCAGATATATGTTTGATTCATACTCAAAGGTTCTTTACATTTAAAGAATTGATGTTGTGCAGTTTGCGCACAACTAATGTACGTCTCCCACTGCATTGACCTCTACTTTCTGTAGTGTCTCCCACTGCACTGACCACTACTTTCGTAGCGTCTCCCACTGCAATGGCTACCACTTTCGTAGTGTCTCCCACTGTGATGGTAATCTCGACCGCATTGAATAAATGCACAAGATATACCTTGACCATTGCCTCCATTCAAATGAGGACAGGCCGCCATAATTTGTATTTTCTGCTTACAACGGTAACACTTTCCTCTTAGTTTCTATATCCCACCTTGAGTAGTTATTCACCTTCTGAGCGTCACCTCCTTAACCACCACCACCTTGCTTCTTCTTCCTTTAACCATCCTTTGGTTTAAAAGGAATAGAAGCTGTGGTGATCAATGCTTGAGAACCGGTTTGAAACATCTCAGCATTGATGAGTTCACTGAGCAATTCGGTTAACTTGTACATGAATTGATTCATGTTATAGTTGAGTCGAAACACATCAAAACTCATAGGGATCGATTCTATTATGACATCGACCTGAGTTTCCCCATCAATTTCATAACCTAGAATCTCCATTTAAGACAACTGATCATCTTAAGAACATGGTCCCTAATAGGAGTACCTTCAACCATTTTCATCGACAAAAGAATATTTTGTCAAACTTGGTGTCCATGATGACTAAACATCTCCGTGAAACTAAGCTTCACACTGTTTAGGCATACTCTCCTTAGTGGTACATAAGGACATTCCTCAGTAAGGACTCGTTAGCAGTCAAGACAATGTCCAAGTTACATTTCCAATCGTGATAATTGGAACTCTTGAATTTGTTTTTCATTAAGTATTTAATCAAGTGAACCGAAAAACATAGTATAGCTTGGAAATAAAAATAACTAACACAAAGTTAATGTCATATACTTTGAAGCATTCATTATATTGTAAAACCTTAAATCAATATAATATACAACCCCCGACTCCTCAAGATTTTATATGTAAGCCACGTAGGGTGGACGTTTACATATAATCTCTATAAGTAGGTTTTTACGCCTTTAATTTCATTATCCAATCAACCTTCACCTTATGATTGATGAAATTAACAGTCGGTCACTCCTAGCCATGTAAATTAAATTAATTACCTTTCCGTCGGGAAATAATTAATTAATTTACATCTAAGTGAAATACCATAATTTAATATTCCGAAAAATACCGTTTTATAAGAATAACCCTACCGTAGGGAGGTGATATCGATATAAAACTATTTTTCAATATTATCCATCGAAATTTCAAAATAATGAAATTAATTAACACCTCCGAAGGGATATGCCCGGATCAGTGAGCGAATGTTATTTAATCCATATTTTGAAATTCCAATTCTTTTTAGGAAGTTTAAACCAATGAAATCCATAATTAGCACCTCCGTAGGGATACGCCCGGATCAGTGAGCAAATGCTAATTAATTCATTTTTAAACCAATTATGGAGGCTAGATTAATTTAGAATTTTCGAAAAATATAAAATTAATCGAAAATTTAAAATTAATATAATACCACTTAGTCATTTTAAAACCAAGGTTTTAATTTATTTTTCAAGCATAGCATGTAATTAAAAATCGCGAATAATTAAACAACATGTCATCCACAAAATATCAAAAAATTAAGCACAAGATAATTAATTAAATAAATAATTATCCAATCATCATGGCCTTCAAATTCTTCGAACGAGCTTGAAAAATCGAGACGAGAGTTGAGCTGAATCAAATGGCTCGAAATTGGGTTGAAATCGGGCTGAGGACGAGGCCCAATAGGTTAGGGTTTCGGCCCGTTAGGGTTTTGGAAACCCTAACACCGAAAACCATAGCCTCGGCTCCCATCGTCTCCCTCAGCTCCGGCCTTCGTCTTCAGCCGCACCACCACCTATTGCCGTCGTCTTCACACGAGCTTAGAGAAAGTCACCAGAGTTCTCCCACTGGTCGCGCCACCGTGAGCTCGCAGGAAATCCGCCGACGAAGAAGTTCAGCTGCCATCGCCGCCGCTGATCGCGACTGCAGCAGCCTCAGCTTCCTCCGCCTGCTTCCGCGTCTGCTCAGACCTCAGCACAACCTCCAGCAACTCACCCGGCATCCATGAGAACGCCGTCGAGTGTGCAGCAGTCGTCCGGCGCCGCTGCAATCCGCTAGGGTTCCAGAAACCCTAGCTGCCGCCGCCGACTTGAGTAGCGACCAAAAAACCGGCCACCGCTCACTGCCGCTGCTCCCACTATTGTTGTTGTTCCTCCGGTACGTCGACGCCATCGAGGAGAGGAGTTGGAAGCAGCTGCGACGTCCGGTGACCGCAAATAGCCGCGGTAGGGTCAAAACCCTAGCCGCCGTGTTCATCACCGCCGCAGCGCCACCGCCTGTCCTCGATCCCCGTCGTGACGCAGTCGCCTTCTCCACCACCATCGATCGATTACAAGAATTGAAAAATTTACATCGAAATTACAATCGAAAAAAAAAATTCCTATTCTAACACGATCAACCCTCGTGTGTTTACAACGCAGCCACAAACAGGCTGATTTTAATACAATAATTAAAACCAAAACATTCATATTAACCATGATAATTGGATCTCTGCAAAACAATCAATTGCATCCAATACAAATAATATGAATCTAATAATTATACTTAATTAAATCTACAGAGCCGAGTTGGCTCTGATACCAGTTGTTGGATCCGGGATCCCTCGGATGTAGATTTAATTAATTACAATAATTATTAACATATGAATTCAGATCTTGAAAGCGGAAACAGATCTAGAATCATATATATACCTGTTTGCGTAATCACCGGTGGAATCTGAGTCGAGGTAATGATCTTCCACGCACTAGATCTCTGCACACGAGATCTAGCTCTTGATCATAAACCCCGAGATCTTCTGGAGTATTCCCTAGCAACGAGAAGAATTTTGAGTGGGCGAAAATCTATCTTCTCTGCACTACCCAGAAGTGGCGCCCCCTTCTCTCAGATTTGTGAGGAATGAAAATCACGTTTTTTCACTCTCCACTTATCCCTTATTTATATAAGAAGTGGAGTGGTGGAGAAGTTAGGGCCTTCGCTAATGGGCCAGGCTATGCTCTGTTGGGCTACTCCAGGGATCTTGAGGAGGACATGGACTGGGCCTTCCAATATAATTAAATAATCCAAGTATTCTCTAGCCCCGAATACTCTATTTAATTATATTAATATTATAGCCTTTCCACTATAGTAAAATAATATTGCATCGCCGTTCATTCCCAAATTACTACATACCGGACTCCTCTTTGAATTATATTATTTCCCGTGTTTAAGATATCGTATGTCCATTAATTAATTTAAGCTACTGACTGCTCTAATTAATTAATATCTTATTCCGAGAGTGTACCCGTTCGACCTTATTATTATATCGGAACTTAATCCACCTGCAGGGTTTTGATATAATAATCCTTAGAACGCCTCAAGGGGACATCATCAACTCGGCGCACCGAGACACGATTTCTAGCTATAATATTAATTATCATATTTATAATATTATTACCCAAGATACGGAGATTCTTTGAGTTGCGATAACTCTCACTCATGGTAAATCAAAGTAATAACAATTATAAATACATAATTGAATATTATGACAACTAAGATTAAGAAATAATAATCGTCCGAGATGTGATCCTTAATAAGTCAGTATAAAAGGATTTATCTCACCTCGATCCCGTTCAGTGCAACTCTGATCGTATGCACTAGTATAAGCTAATAGCCAAGACCAACTATTATCCAGCTTATACTACAACCTTAACAAGTAATTTGTCCAAGATTACTTTCGGTTGCGAACACCATTTAACTATATAAGAAACCGATAATATGATCTTCCGTGCGACCACCCAACCATATTATCTATAATATATAGTACCGGACATTTATTTGCATAACCATAACACGAATTAATATGCAAATTATATGACAATATATTTATTTCCATAAAACAGGAAGATACAGTTAATATACACGCATAAAAGTATGCTTTGCAGTATATAACCCCAACAGCAAGTCCATCTAATAAAACATTCAGCCCACCACAATAATTAAATGAAGCCCACTGTTGATACAATGGGGAACTACTCCTTCCGTCCCATTTAAACATGCTTGTTTCTTTTCGGCACGGAATTTTAAGAGAGTGTGTGTAGAGATAAAGTGTAGTGTTTAATATTTTAATGCAAATTTCATTGTTTTGAAATTAAATCATCATAAATGCATAAAAACATATTGATTTGATATAAAAATCATAAAAATCGGATAACAAACGAGCAAGTTATGATAGTTTAAACTTTTAAGATTTATATTATATTGAGATACGTGCCGAAAGGTGCATGGATGATGTGGTGATTAATAATGGGCAATTCTTTCCCTTCTAGCAAACATGTCAATTGGTGTGGGATGGCCCGATAAGTAAAACAAACCTATTGAAATGACACGGAAGGAGTAATTGATTCGATGTTAATCGTGATCTATTTTTTTTTATGATATTCGATTAGCCACTCCAACTTAATTCAATTTTTGAACTAGTGGAATTGTATTGTGATAGATTAATTAATTAGTAGAATACTCCAATCAAATTAACTACCAATCTATTTTGTTCTTCGATGTTAATCGTAAAATCTTGGTCTTGGAATACTTGATTAGTTAAAGGGGAAGTCAACTTGTCAAGGATTCAATCCCAGATAAGTGGTAGTGAAAATGAAGAGTGATTTCACTTGATTAGTCACTAATCGAGTTGATTCGGTGAAAATTCTCGGAAAATTAGTTGAAGATGAAGTCCATTAGTTGAGGATTCAAATTGGGTAAGAGGATTAGTGAAAACGATAGGTGATTTCACTTGATTTGTGACTAATCGAGTCGAATCGGGGAATGTCCTCAGATAATTGGTGAAAGGTGAAGTATAATACTCGAAAAGCCCGGATGAATGAAGACAAAAATTGATTTCACTTGATTAATCACTAATCGAGTCGAATAGGTTGAGATCCAATGAAAATTAGGCAAATCCGAAATCCACTAGTCGAAGATTCGACGCCGGATTAGTGGATTTGTGAAAACAAAAAGAAATTTTACTCGATTACCCACTAATAGAGTTATATTAGTAGAGATCCTCTTATAATCGAAGATTCGATCACGAATTAGTGGATTAGTGAAAATAAAAAGGGATTTCACTTGATTAGTCACTAATCGAGTCGAATCGGTAGAGATCATTTGATAACTAGTGAAATGTGAAGTTTCACTAGTCGAAGATTCGATCCCGGATTAGTGGACTAGTGAAAACAAAATAAAAAAAGATTTCACTTGATTATTCACTAATCGAGTCGAATTGGTGGAAAATATTCGGATAATTAGTGAAACGTGAAGTCGAGTAGTCAAATATTTGATCCCAGATCAGTGGATTAGTGAAATGAAAAGAGATTTCACTTGGTTGGTCACTAATCGAGTCGAAATGGTAGAGATCATTTGATAACTAGTGAAATGTGAAGTTCACTAGACGAAGATTCGATCCCGGATTAATGGATTAGTGCAAACGAAAAGAGATTTCACTTGATTGGTCATTAATCGAGTTGAATCGGTGGAGATCCTCAAATAATTAGTGAAACGTAAAGTCCAGTAGTCGAATATTCGATCCCGAATTAGTGAATTAGTGAGAATAAAAATGAATTTTACTTGTTTATTCACTAATCGAGTGGAGTCGGTAGAAATCCTCGTATAATTATTGAAACATGAAGTCCAACTAGTCGAAGTCTTGAAGAGTCAATGTATTATTATTATTATTATTATTATTATTATTATTATTATTATTACCAATCTAGCCCAAAATATTTATTACTCAAGTCCATATACTTAAAAGCTTTAGCCCACCACAACAATTAATTCAAGCCCATTGATCAATTAATAAACCCAATTTCAATAAATAAAACAAGAGCCCAAATGAAACTCATCTTCTTCTCTAGACCAAGCTTACTTCAGCTGCTGTAATATATTTTATTATTATTATTATTATTATTTTTATTTTTTTTCCTTCATAAAAGGGTGTTTCTTACTTGTACGAATACTTGAATCCAGTGAGGATTAGATCAAATTCTATTATCATACATTTTTTCGAGACATGGTTTCACATACAATAGGCAGCAAAACTAAAACTGCATCGACTCCAAGCACGCGCCCAATTCAGCAGGCCACCGGAAGATGCAATGAGCTAGTAAAGGAGATCTGAAGGCGAGGCGGAATGGCGACGAGGGAGCCGACTTCGATTGCGACGCCAGCCTCGTGGCGGCGCTACAAAAGTTTGACGACCGGAAAACGGATCTAGCGGCGGCGATAGCCATTTCCCTTCGCTTTGAGTGGATAATTTCAAGCAGATTTTAGAATTTGGGCAGAAATGCCTCTTCAGAGTTAACTATCTTCAAAGTTAACTAGAGTTATCTTCTCTATAAAAATAATTTAAATTAAAAGCTGCAAATTATAAAATGACCACAATGCCCTTAGTAAGATAAGTACAAATAAGCCACGTGTATGGCGATTAAAGGGGGAACCATTGCTGGGGGATGCAGGATCCCGATAGCCCTTGTAGGTAAGGATAGTTTCACCCTCGATGCTGACGTCATTGGTCTGAAAAATTGCAACTGCTACTACGAACTAACGAAAGAAACCATTGCTGCAATTCTTGCACTCAGTGTTGTGACTGCAATCTTTGAACCTTTTTCATTTTCTGCAAATATGTTTTCTTGAGGAGGAATGGAGGATAAGACATTTTTATTTATTTATTTATTTATATATTTCTCTTGCCTCTAGCTGCGATAATATTTTGATGATTCCTACAACAACTATGTGTGCGTGTTTATATAGAGTGGAATGGATTTTGGATTTTTGGAATTAGTCTTAATTTGGATTTTGGAGTTATTATTCACTACATGTCAAAATTTGATTTTATTTTTAAATCATTTATTGTAATATGTATGAGTGCTCTCCTGTCGTTAATTACAAAGTTATATATGCAGATTGCTGCTAGTGGAGGCGGTAGTAATTAATGGTGCCAAATTTGGACAAATTAAGATAAATATAATTACTCCCTCCTTCCGTCTTTGATATGTATGTGAAAATTTTATTTTTGGGACGTTATTCATAGAGGAAATATACATGTAGTATGATTTTTGAAAATAAAAAATACTCTTACTCACATAAGTGAGATCAACAATCCTCCATACAACATCTTAGATCAGTTTTTTTTGTTTTTTGTTTTTTTTCCTTAAAATCCGCACATATTCAAATTTAATATATACGTATATCATAAGCGGGAGAGAGTATAAGACTTTTAAGCGGACCTCCTATCAATGGTATATATAGTATATCACATTATCAATGGGTTCAACTGAAAATCCAGCAGATCACATTTATTATTCCCTCCGTTCCACACCAACAGGCCTATTTTTTTTTTTGGCACGAGATTTTAGGAGAGTGTGTGTAGAGATAAAGTGTAATGTTTAATATTTTAATGTAAATTTTATTGTTTCAAATCTAGACCATCATAGATGCATAAAACATATTGATGTCTGATCTTAAATGAAAGATCGTATCAAGACCTTTAATTTGGTATAAAAATATTTTAAAAAAATGGAAAACAAACGAGCAAGTTATGATAATTTAAATTTTTAGGATATAAATTATATTAGGATACGTGCTGAGAGGTGAGTAGATGATGAGATGATTAATGGTTAATTTGATGGCTAATTCTTTCCATTTTAGAAAACAGACCAATTGATGTTGGACGGCCCGATATAGTATACAAGCCTATTGGTGTGGGATGGAGGAAGTATAATGCACCAGTCAATTTAGTCGTAGATCACACTGAGATCAACGGTCTAGATCATTTCTTATTTCTCATAGAAAATCTATTTTTTATTTGATCATTCACCGTAGTATTAAGAAACAAAGGTTGTGGAAATATCTATATTAGGGAAATTAAATTAAGAGCCGGCTAGCTTGACAATTAGCGAGGTGAAGTAACGTATCAGCATATGGCAAAAGTTCATCGACACAATCTATATATATTATGTTTACAATTAAATGGAGTATCTTTAGTTGACCATATATCATCGATCTTTAAAAATAAAATAAAAAAACTAATTAAATAACTCGAGAAATAACTAACCTTAGCTAAATTGTCTATGTAAAATAAAAATACCAATTAAAATGAGGAAAACATAAAGAAATCTCTCACAGTTTGTAATTCATTTTCCTTTATTTAGTGCAATACTTCGATTTGCTAGTTTTAGTTAAAGTTCAACGGTAGTTATGATTTGATGTAAGTGGAGTATTTATTATTTATGTACTACTATTTTAGCAATAATAAGATGTTTTTTTTTTTTTTGAGAGAAGCAATAAGGAAATTAAATGTTGATCATTACATCAATTTTTAGTTGCTCCCAATTAATATATATATAAATATTCATATAAAAAATAAATTCTAATGTAAGAAATAAAAGTAAACATAATTGCAATACACGAAATAAATCCTAATGCGATGGAACTCATCACTATATAGATTTTGATTTTGTTTTTTTTTTATTGGTTTTACAGTAAATGACTAACTTGACTTTTATACGCTCTTAAAATATGTGCCTTGTTCTTTTTGTATACACATCATTATCAATTTGTATATCAAAACAAGCACAAAACTACCAAAATTCATTAATTTCCAGCTCATTAACTCAAGGATACCTGGACCCATATTAGACTTACATAATTACATACATACAATTATGATTTTATTTTCCATCAGTCAATAATCAGGACAAGACTAATGATTTTGGCATTCGATTGTTGCAAGAAGAGGATACCCCTAAACCATATATACAGTAATGTGTACGTGACTCAACTACACCTCATTGTAAAACAAATAAATCGCGACGAAAGAAAATCTGATAATCATTCTTATGTACATATAAAAATAAAAATAAATTTAAACAACTAATCTTATTTTGATTTACGATTGTTATTGATTTGAGCTATTATAAGGTACAGTAAGCATATCAGTCGTGTATGTAAGTTGACTTAGTGGTGGTGGAGTTAATGCCCGAGACTTGTGTTTCGTGTCATCTGTGACGCATCCTTTAAATTTCAGTTAATTTTTTTTTTATAAAAAGCATGTCAGTCAATTTTTACATAAAAGAACACAATCTTATACTGATAATTATAATTATATGAATACTTCAGCATGATTTTATACACTTATTATAAGTATTGTTCACATTTTTCACACTGATAAGCTTTATTTGTTTATGAACCCTTAGAAAAGAATGGAAGTAACAAAAAGAATGGTAATATATACAACTTGCCCTATATTAACAAACTAATGCAAACCATTGATCTAAACATATCAATGACCAATATTAGTTTTCAGTTACTAAAATATAGATGGTCAATAAAATGGAGTGTCTTTTTTAGTATAAATTCTTGCATTTAGAGATGACTCAAACCTCCAGCCTAATAGCCTGAGATGCATCGTTAATAAAATAGAATGATTTTAGTCGACCATATCTTGAGCCTTTTTTTTCACAAAAAAAAAAATAATATGATAAGAAACTCGAACAAAAAAAAATGTATTATTATGTATTATTGTTTGAATATTTTCATTATTAATATATTTATATTTAAGAAATAAGTTATTTAGGATGATATCATATTTACTGCACAACAAGGATAAATCAAAATTAGTTACATGTATTTAATTAGAACCGATGATTTTTCTTAATTAATTCACGGTTGTTATTGAAAGATACATGATCACAGTACATAAAATACGTAATCACAATAGCATTATTATGAAAATGCACAATACCATGAGTAGACAATCATAATTTCATACATAAAATAATAATAATAATAATAATAATAATAATAATAATAATACATAATTTGTATGTTTTCACGAAAACATAAGTTTTTGATTGCCCCAATAGATACAATAAATGCATGTTAAAATATAATATACAAAAAATGCATGAGAACATATTGTCATTAATTTATCATGACATAACTATCAGTACTCACAGCCGGGCATGCATGAAAATTAAAATTGCTGTGTAATTATTAATTTGTGAGTGAGAGCAAGTGAGGAATGAACAGAGGAGATCCAGCAAGCTATGCTTCCAACAAGGAGAAATGTCGCCGCTAAATACGACACCGTTAGGAAGGTTTGCACACCCTCATCAAAGTTGACATCATGCTTCAAATCCATTGTTGCCCCGAACGCTGCCCCCGCCGCTGTCGCCATCAAAAATGCTATTGTCTGTAAAATATATAAATTAGTCTCTAGAAATAAGAGTAAATCTGATCCATAAATCTTAATAAAAAAGATGAATAATCATGATCGACTCTCATTTAGATAACACGTCGCTATATATATGTAATGTAATAATATAATACATCGTCACCGTCGAAATAGGAAGTTATCTGGATCATTGCGTAAACATGATTTCGATACATAATAAACATAATATATATATATATATATATATATATATATATATATATATATATATATATATATATATATATATATATTAAGCTTATATACATAATTTCATATTTATTGTGTATTTATCATACAAAGATCGATGGTCCAAATCTATTGCTATTATTCACAGGACAACATGTATTGTGTGAACCATCGACCCCTATTTAAATATATCATCAAACTAATATCTTAAGAGAAAACACGGACATTTCACGACAAAATTAAAACAGGACAACGATGGATCTACGACGAAAATATTTTCGAGGTTAAAAAAAATTGTAGTTGTAACGTTGTGATTGCGTAGCTGCGATGAAAATTCAACATATTATTATAGAATTCTCTGTCGCAATTTGACAGTTTTTTTTTTTTTTTTTTTTTTTTTTAGTGTTCATATTAAATAAGTTATGTTCTAATAAATATGAATATATCTGGACAATTGATTTGTTGTTTTTATTGAAGGATGGGCAATACTCAAAATATAAAATTGTATATAACAATTTCATGTGCATTATCTTGCATCCATGTTTATTTTAATGACAGCCGCAGATCTTATTAAGATTAATGATCCAAATCCCTTCTTATTATTTATACGCAAAAAATTAATGTACCTTATCTGCATAGAAATCAAATTGAAGAAAGGCATGGCTATTTATAAAATGCTTCTTCCTCATCATATAGTGCATCGCCATTGGAATTTGCAGCACCGTGTATGCTAGTCCGATTAAGGCAACATAAAAAGCGTACCTGAAAAATAATTATATTCAATTTCATTTCTTTTCTTGAAAAGAAATATAAGTAAAAACAATGTTTTAAAAACCGAACCGACAAGATTTCTAATTCTTAAATTTTTTGGTTCAACCGCAGTCGACCTAGACAAAAAAACGTAGAACGGGGACCATATTTGGTTCCCGGTTCTACTCGTTCGATCCGGTTTTCAAAACACTGAGTAAAAGAGATCTAGAGAGAGAAAGAGAGACTTGTAAGAGCGAAAATATCTGTAGGTATAGACATAGCCACCGTCGTTCTTGCCATCATTGGTTTGAAAAACTGCAATTGCTACAATCAGAGAAACCATGGCCGCAATTCTTGCACTCAATGTTGTCACTGCAATCTTTGAACCTTTTTCTTTTTCTGCAAATATATTTTCTTGAGGAGGGTAAGACATTTTTATCACTATTTCTTAATTTCTAGCTCTATAGATTATCTTTTGCTATGATCACTATAAGTGCATTGATATCCTCTCTATGTCTGCGTCTATATATATATATATATATATATATAATTAAGATTTTGGATTTAGTCTAACTTAATTATATTACTCAGCACGAAAGCTGATTATGTTATTAGAGTGATTTCATTGAACTACGTGACATCATCTATGTCAATTCTATTTTCAGGGGTAAACTGCAAGATACTACCCTGTGTTTTGGGAAACCTACATGAAATCCTCTTGTGTTTTCTAATTTACAGAAAACACCCACGTGTTATAAAAAACCCTGCACGATTAACCCAAACCGTGAGCACCTATCGCCGTTTGCTCACTTTAGCATTATTTTGTTCAATTTTTTTGATTGTTTTATATTTTAATACCTTAAAAATTAATATTTCAAGAATTAAACTTCCAAAATTTATAAAAATCGACATTCGATTTGTAATTTTTCCATTAAACTTTAAAAAACGAATAATATGACAAATCGAGTGTCGATTTTCTTAAAATTTTGAAGTTTAATGATTGCAATATTAATTTTTAAGGTATTAGAATATAAAACAATCGAAAAAATTGAACAAAATAATGCTAAAGTGAGCAAACGGCGATAGGTGCTCACAGTTTGGGTTAACCGTGCAGGGTTTTTTAAAACACGTGGGTGTTTTATGCAAATTAGAAAATACAAGGGGATTTCGTGTAGGTTTCCCAAAACACAGGGTAGTATCTTGCAGTTTACCCCTATTTCCAGTGTACTAAAATTGATTTTATTATAAAGAAAATTCATTGATTTCTCAATATATAATATGATTCAGTTTAATTTTATACTAATTAACTAGGGTTTATTCATCCGGTTGGGTTTGTTATTTTTGTTTTACAATTTAAGTTAAAAAAATAAAATCAAATGCCAAAAAAATAATTATAACCTATAATTAAATTAATGAATCATAGTTAATTAATAGTGTATAATTGAACTAAATTATATTTTGTTGAAATAGAAATAAAAAAATCAAAAATAAAATCAAAAACTCAATTTAAATACACGGTTGTTATATACCATTGTTACGTTGGAATAGAGGGTTCATCTTCTTTTGTTGGCCATATCATTATAAAAAAATTAAAAAAAATCAAACGATAAAACTAATTAATATTAGAATTAAAATAATTTAACATATAAGTACATGATAATTGTTTTGAAAGAAATTCAAGCCCACGAACGTCTTGTAATCCAGAAATCCAGAAGTAATAAGTAAATTACTTAACTAATTGTAAACGAAAATGTCAATGAAGCGCAACTCAGTTGGTAAGACGCTTCCCCTCCAACCAAGAGATTGGGGATTCGAGACATCTCGGGTGCGTTTGTGTGTGAGTGTGTGTTGTTTGTCTGATAAAAAAAAATGTAAACGAAAATACCTAATAACTAATGAAAACATAAATATCTTTTATAGTTGAATTTGCAATTTCCAAACTGAAGCATAACTATAATTTTTGCATTTCATTTTCCTTTATTCATTGCAATATACTTAGATTTTCTAGTTTTAATTAAGACTTTTAGTTTTATTTTATTATATGATGATATGAAAAAGTTGATAGCCTTTAGCATAGTATAAGAACACAAAAATGATACTGTATGTGCATGCATGAATTGTAACAATTCAAATAATCGCAACTTGAGTATATAGTATATATATGCTACGATTATCTTTTAGCTGATATGTGTGGAATTAGTCTTATTCTAATTTCTTATTTATATATATTATTCACTACATGTCAAAATTTTATTTTATTTTATTTTATATAGATGATTATCGGAATATATAGCTATGGTCTAATGTCGTTAAATACGAAGTCACGTAAGGAAATAGCCTCGAGGCAGTAGTACATTTGGACAAAATAATAAATTCTAAAATGATTAAGTGGACCTTCTATCAGCCCACAGTGGCCCTAGGCAAGATAAAAAACGTGAGCCCCCATATAATATATACCCCATTTCTCCCCTTTCATTAGTCACGGAATAATATTTAATATTTCAGATATATTCAATTTGTGTAACTAATGAAGCGAGACAAAAAGAGTATAAAATTCAAATGATCCCTATACATAATAAATAAAACTTGTTAAGTCACATATGTGTATCTATTTTTAATTTTTTTTTTAAGTTTAAGGCCTAAATAAATAAATTTGATGGTGGGTCTTTTATCTTCTTTTTTTCAGAATTTTAGGCTTTACTAATTTTTAATAGGATACACCTCTTACAAGTTTTTTTTTTCCCTTTTGGTTCTGGGCCTTAAGCCGTTTCATAAATTTAATGCAATGGAACTCATTATCATATAGATTTTGGTTTTAGTTTATTTTTATTGGTTTTATAGTAAAAGACTTTGACACATTATTCTTGTAAACATGTTCTTGTAATCTTCTTCTTGTACACATTATTCGGACACACATGATCATCAATTTGTATATCAAAACAAGCACAAAACTACCAAATTTCATTAATTTCCAGCTCATTAACTCAAGGATACCTGGACCCATATTAGACTTGTATACATACAATTATGATTTTATTTTCCATCAATCAATAATTAGGACAAGACTAATGATTTCGGCTTTCGATTGTTGCAAGAAGAGGAAACCCCTAAACCATATATACAGTAATTAATGTGTACGTAACTCAACTACACCTCATTACAAAACAAATTAATAAGTCGCGACGAAAAGAAAATAATCTGATAATCATTCTAATTAATCTTATGTATACATATTAAATATTGTTCGTCGATCCCTTGAGTTTGCCAAAAAGGGTTTTTGCCATTGCTTATCACAAGTTCGATTTTATCTTTTTAAACCTCTGTTAAGATACTACAACAATTCTTTTGAGTTCGCCTTCGAAGACTCTAATTTAGAGATGGGATAGGGTAGGGAATATTTGTCATATGCGGAAAATAATAAACTTTTTCCACCGTCTGTCACCCTTAATGTGTTAACGGGCTAACGGCTGATATGACAGTAGTATACTCTTAGGCTCCGTTTATTTTAACGTAAAATGACGAAAAATGAGGTATAAGGATATATGAAGTTTATTTATCACTTTATAGCTCGTTTATTTTGATATATAAAAAATTCAGTCTGCCTGTATAAAAATTATAGCATGGTATAATAATTTTATGTCAGCTTTAATCACTTTTGTAAAAAAAAAAACTCTTCTACAAAGTAAGGGCAATTTAAACATTTTATGTTTTATCTATCAATTTCCTACAAAGTAAACAACATACTATATATATATATAAGTATAAATCTATTGTCATTTAAAGTAAATATGGTATAAAAATTATAGATCCCGCTACTTGTTATAAATTTATACCATATTATATTATTTTCATCTATCCACTTAAATAGAAGTATAAAAAATATAAAAGCAACCTAAAAATAAAACTTACCAAAAAAATAAATTGTACTCCGTACTTAAAAAAGTCCAATCCCTAAATAGAAAAATTATCAATTTCTTGTATTTATTTGTGAAACCACTACTTTTCTGTTTTTATTATTGAAATCAGCATTAAATATGTGTATAACATGGAGATTTGCACGACGTCCTGGTAGAGGTGGCCAAAATAATCGTATCCGCCGACCCGTACCCACATTCGTACACGTACCCGGAGGGTTTGTACTCGTACCCGTACTCGCCGGTTCGGGTTCAGAACCGTACCCGCCGAAGGTAGCAGTTCGGGTATGGCTACTGAAAGTTGGACCCGCAACCCGCCGGTTCCTATACCGGCCGACCCGCAGACCCGCAATTTTAATATGTATTTTACCTAAAAATATATTTTTTATTACGTAATTTTAATTAGACATACACTCTTTAGCCTACTTTAGTGATTTTTCCATTCAATTTTCACCAAATATGTTTTAACGGTGCTCAATCCTTTGGGATTAAATTTTTAAATAACTTGACCTCCCCTAATTTAGTATTTAAAGGTCTAGTTTTGATTTAAATTTTCGAATTCTTTGCAATAGAATAATATTTTTTTATTGCAAACAACTAGTTGAATTTAAAATGAATTTTTAATATTAAAAATAATTATTGTAAAACCTGCTGGAACCGCCGGGTTGTACTCGAACTTGTACCCGCATATGTCGTACTCGAAATCGTACCTGCACCCGCCTATACGGCGGTTAGGGTACGGGTCCAGCTATGTGGAACCGTACCCGCCAGGTATGAGTACAGTTTCGTACCCGAACTCGCATTTGGCCACCTCTACGTCCTGGACACGGATTATTAAACAACTATATATAAAAATGAAAATTAAAATATTCTTTTATTTTCTATCCTAAATTAGAAACTTAAGATTGAATAAGTGAAATCCTATACAATGTTAAATACTTCCATCATCCCGCCGAAGCGGCTTTGTATTCCTTTTTAGATCATCCCACCGAAATAGTCTTATTTCCTAAAAAGAAAATAATTAACTAAAATAAGTAGGCAATTAGTTAAAATTAACAATTCATAACTGGGCCTAATTAACAGACCTAATTAAATACGGAGTACATTTGTTTGATGCATCTGTAAAAAAAACTCGGAAAAAAGTACATTTAATAATACTGAAAATTAAATACGGAAAAATTTAATATTAATTATATTCATAAACAACTCTCTACTTTAACAAATACACTTTACAAATTAAACACTCTAGCTCTCGGCTCTCCTTAAATCCGGTGTCGTAAAGAAATCGGACCATTTTGGTGGGACATAGCAGTATTAAATACTGAATAAACTAAATATAATTGAGTATCGTCTGTCTTTTTGCGTAGGTTGCTCAGGACAATGAATGATGTATAAGGTAAGATTGGACTAATTAACATTCCATCCAACAATTAAAAAACCCATATTTTTTCACCTGTTTCCAGCTCAAACGAAGCAGCAAACGAAGCAGTCAGATTGAAATTTTGTTTGAAATGATATTTTAACTTTTTTTTTAACATGAAATTTGTTTCAAATGATATTTTAACTTTTCTTTTAACACTATCAACATAAATCTGATCAATTGTTTGGTAATGGACAACCTTATATACATTGGATAGACCTTATCTTACCATCGATCGCTATGGATTCTCTTTAATCAAAATCAAGATATCATAGTAACTAAATAGGTGGGAAGTTCGAATTTTCTTAAGTTATCATTAAAAATTAAAAAATAAATAAAAAATGTCTCGATTGTTGTCATATCGATCTAATAATGACACAATCCATTAAAGTCATTATACTTGAACACGGTATGCTAAGAATTTATAGAATCTGAAAGCTGACAAATTGCTCAAAAGCAAACAATGAAAAAAAAAAACCCTTGTGATTTCATACTTCTTCATATATATATATATACTCATGGAAGATAAACTAAATTGTGAGAACTAGGAAACAATCCTAACCTTTGAAATTTTTGAATTGTGTGGTGGAGATTTCATCTCAAATTTTTGATATAACTGATCCTTTTGTTATTATTATGGCGCAATGGGCGTTTTAGTCAACACGTCCAAATAATATCCAACCGATTCCTATTTTTCGGCAATCATAATAACTACCAGAAATCTATTTGTAAATATATCGAATCCGAGATCTTAAATTAATCATGACATATGCACGACTTTGCATTTAATAGCAAACAAATTTATTTATTTATTTATTTTTTATATTGTTTCCATGCTTTTTTATTGTTCAATTCATGCTTTTTAGTATTATTTCAAGCATTAACATTATTGATTACATGCTTATTTAGTATCATGGTCATGTTTTTTTTTATTATTAATTTCATGCTTTTTTTATTGTTAATTTCATCCTTCTTTTAAATTATTTTCATGCTTTTAAGGTGTTGATTTCTTGCTTTTATAGTGGAAAGACGATTTTTTTCTTTTAGTGTTGATGTAATGCTTTTATAGTGTTGATTTCATGCTTTTTTAGTGTTATTTCATACTTTTTTTTAGTGTTGATAAAATGATTTTTTTGTGTTGTTTTCATGCTTCTTTAATATAGTTTTCACGCTTTTTTAGTGTTACTTTCATGCTTCTTTAATTTAGTTTTCATGCTTTTTTATTATAGATTTCATGTTTTGTAATATTGATTTCATTCTTATTTTAATTCTTTTTCTTCCGAGTGTTTTCGAGGCATTCTATAATTTTGTGTCTCTACTCTACTACCGCCGTCCTCCGGTTGCTGCTCTCCCTCTCCCGCTGTAGCGGCGCGCACGTCCTCAAATTATGAGATGGAGACACAACTTTGAGACGGCGTTGGGTCACGTCTATGACTATGGAACATGGGAATTTGGGTTTAGAATGAGGTAGAAGGGACGAAGAAGCATGAAATCAATACTAAAAAAACAGAAAATCAATATTTAAAAAACATGGAATCAAACACTAAAAAAACATGAAATTAACACTAAAAAGGCATGAAATCAACACTTAAAAAGCACGAAATCAGACCCTAACCCTGAAATAAACCCTCAGGGATTTATTATCTAGTGTTCGGCTTTTGGTGATTTTGGGTGTTATTAGTGGTTTTCCGAAAACTAGACCCTAGTCTTGGAATAAACTCTTTAGAGTTTAGGGTCTAGTGTTTAGGGTCTAGGGTCTAGTGTTCGGATTTGGCATGCTTATTCATGCTTTTATAATGTTTTTTATCGTTATTTCATGTTTTTTAGTCATGATTTTATGCTTTTTATTGTTATTAGTGTTTTTGGGTGTTATAAGTGGTTTTTTTCTGAAACTACACCCTACCCTGGAATAAACCCTTACGGGGTTTATTATCTAGTGTGTGGCTTTTAGTGGTTTGGAGTGTTATTAGTGGTTTTTCGAAAAATAAACCCTAGTCCTGGAATAAACCCTTAGGGTTTAGGGTACAGGGCCTTTAGGGTTTAAAAACACTAATAATTAAAAGTAAAATAGCATGAAATCAAAGACTAAAAAAGCATGAACTAGACATTAAAAAGGCATGAATAAGCATGCCAAAACCCGGACACTAGACCCTAGACCATAAACCCTAAAGGTTCATTCCAGGGCTAGGGCCTAGTTTCCGAAAAACCACTAATAACACCCAAAACCACCAAAAGTCGGATACTAGATAATAAATCCCCTAAGGGTTTATTCTATGGTTAGGGTCTAGTTTCATGCTTTTTTAGTGTTGATTTCATGTTTTTTTAGTCTTAATTTCATATTTTTTTAGTGTTTGATTTCATGCTTATTTTAATTTTTTTCCCATGCTTTTCTGGGTGTTCTTAGTGGGTTTTTTCGGAAACTAGACCCTAGCCGTGGAATAAACCCTTACGGGGTTTATTATCTAGTGTCCGGCTTTTAGTGGTTTGGAGTGTTATTAGTGGTTTTTCGAAAACTAGGCCCTAGTCCTGGAATAAACCCTTAGGGTTTAAGGTACAGGGCCCTTAGGGTTTAAAAACACTAATAATTAAAAGTAAAAAAAAACATGAAATCAAAGACTAAAAAAGCATAAAATAGACATTAAAAAGGTATGAATAAGCATACCAAAACCCGGACACTAGACCCTAGACCATAAAACCTAAGGGTTTATTCCAGGATTAGGGCCTGGTTTCCGGAAACCACTAATAACACCAAAAACCACCAAAAGTCGGATACTAGATAATAAATCCCCTAAGGGTTTATTCCAGGGTTAGGGTCTAGTTTCGTGCTTTTTCAGTGTTGATTTCATGCTTTTTTTAGTATTAATTTCATGCATTTTTAGTGTTTGATTTCATGCTTATTTTAATTTTTTTCCCATGTTTTTTTGGGTGTTATTAGTGGTTTTTTTCTGAAACTAGACCCTAGCCCTGGAATAAACCCTTACGGGATTTATTATCTAGTTTCCAGCTTTTAGTGGTTTGGAGTGTTATTAGTGGTTTTCCAAAAACTAGACCCTAGTTATGGAATAAACCCTTAGGGTTTAAGGTACAGGGCCCTTAGGGTTTAAAAACACTAATAATTAAAAGTGAAAATCATGAAATCAAAGACTAAAAAGCATGAAATAAACATTAAAAAAGCATGAATAAGCATGTCAAAACCCGGACACAAGACCTTAGACCATAAACCCTAAGGGTTTATTCCAGGGCTAGGGCCTAGTTTTCGGAAAACCAATAATAACACCCAAAACCACCAAAAGTCGAATACTAGATAATAAATCCCCTAAGGGTTTATTCCAGGGTTAGGGTCTAGTTTCGTGCTTTTTTAGTGTTGATTTAATACTTTTTAGTGTTAATTTCATGCTTTTTTAGTGTTTGATTTCATGCTTATTTTAATTTTTCTCCAATGCTTTTTATTGTTAATTTCATGTTTTCTTTAATTTTTTTTATTATTGATTTCAAGTTTTTTTTAGTCTCGATTTCATTCTTCTATAATATTGATTTCATGTTTTTTTAGCATTGATTTCATGCCTTTTTTCAAAAAAGAAAATTCATGCTTTCTTAGTATTAATTTCAAGCTTTTTAAATTTCGATTTCATGCTTCTTTAATATTGATTTCATACTTTTTTTAATGTCGATTAATTTCATGCTTATTTTATTCTTTTGTATGTTTTTTAGTTTTAATTTCATGCTTTTTTTAGTGTCGATTTTATAATCTTTTTTTAATATATTTCATGTTTTTTTAATTTTTATTTCATGCATTTTTAAAATTGATTTCATTTTTTTTTTTTGTGAATTTCATGCTTGTTTAGTATCGATTTCATGAAATTAACACTAAAAAGCATGAAAAAAAAATATTAAAAGAAACACGAAATCAACACTAAAAAAGTATAAAATTAAAATTATGAAAAAAAATTAAAAGAAGCATGAAATCAACACTAAAAAGCATGAAATTAACACTAAAAAATATGAAATTAACACTAAAAAGCATGGGGAAAAAATTAAAATAAGCATGAAATCAACACTAAAAAAGCATGAAATTAACACTAAAAGGCATGAAAAAAATATTAAAAGAAACACGAAATCAACACTAAAAAAGTATTAAATTAAAATTAAAAAATGATGAAAAAAAGTTAAAAGAAGCATGAATCAACACAAAAAAAGCATTAAATTAACACTAAAAAATATGAAATTAACACTAAAAAGCATGGGAAAAAAATTAAAATAAGCATGAAATCAAACACTAAGAAAGCATGAAATCAATTTTTTTTTTCTTCATAAACGTAGCAACTACTTTCTCTTCATCAATGTATTGATTTCATGCTTTTTAATATACATTTCATGCTTTTTTAATATTTATTTCATGATTTTTTAATATTTATCTCATGCTTTTTTTTTTCTTTTTCTTTTTTTATATCAAATGCAACAACTTTATTTTTCTTTATAAACGCAACAACTATTTCTAATTCTCCAAACAAGCATCAACTTTTTTAAAAAAACGCATGCACCAATTATCTCCATAAACGCGGAATTATTTTCTTGCTTCATCGATGCAGCAACTTTTTTTTTTCTTTTGTAGCCATTGATTTCATAATCAAACAAGCAATTGCATTAAGAGAATATCACGTTTCTGAGAGAAGAAGATAACGTACGGTTACATAGAGAGAGAAAGATAATAATTAAATATCCCACAATTTGAGGAATATCTAATTAAGATTACTTTAATACCCCTATCAACAATATAACTTCCGAAAATAATTAATGAAAACATCAAATCTCAACCGTTGATCTGCTAATATTAATGGACGAGATCGGTTCCTAGTTCTCACAGATTAAATGGTTCTCGCATGAACCACTCTCTCTCTCTCTCTCTCTATATATATATATATATATGTATATATATATATATGATATGCTATTCACCTAATGGTGGACACCTTCGTAGGCACCTTCATCGTTTCTTCGATTTGACATTATTTTGTTCGATTTTTTTAATTGTTTTATATTCTAGTATTATAGAAATTAATATAGAAATCATTAAATCTACAAAATAAATAAAAATCAAAGCTCGATTTGTTCTCATTTCCTTCTAACATCGATAGAGAAATGATATGCTACTCACCCATTGGTGGACACTGATACGACTGTGAAGGATGCACCATCGGAAGTCATTGAGGAAGAGGAGGAACATGACTCGAGTAGTAGAGATGATGAACAGGTGGAGGAAGTGGAGAACGGGAAGGAGACGTCGCCGAAGTCCCTTCGGCCGAGAGATAAGCTGAAACCACCGAAGAGGTTCTCCACTTAATTATATTCGAATATTATAATTATTTGATGTTATTTTATTTTATTTTTTTTAGCATAGTAATTATATTTATTATTGTAATCGAGTTGAGCGTGTTATAAGCTCCGTTCGGGTTTTTCTTTGTTGGTTTTGTTTATCATTTTTCACCAAGAAGGAAATAACAATTATCTTGTGCCCTGATTCTCTCGTTGGTTCGCCGTTCGCGAACTGCCACTCTACGGCTGCCGACGGAAACGTCTTCCGCGATCATCTCTTAGTCATCGATCTTGAGCGTAGGGGACGACGGAAGTTATTTTGAGCTACGATTCTTGTTTTGGGGAATTTCTTCCCTACCAACTGGTGCTCTCGTTCTCATCGGACTCATGGCCGGCACGACACATTACATCCACCGACTGGATCGGTACAGCACCACAGTACCGATGAGCTCTTCTTCGGCCACTCGCGCCGGATTCCATCAGCACCGCCGAGGGAAATTCAGCAATCTTCTCAACGTCCTCCCAAACCGCACGACACGGCGGCTACATCATCTAGGGATGCGTTCTCCTTCAACATGGATCGCATCATGTCCCGACTGGAAGCGATCGAATCGCGTTTGGAAGTGCCCAATCGTGGGGTGACCAGCCTCGACATTTACTCCAACAGGAAACGGATCCACCATTCGATCACGACGAGGAAGGTGAGTTTATGTTTAAGGATTTTTATACACGCAATCGGAGGAATAAGGGGGTTACGGCCTGGGACTTCAACATTGACAGTGGTGGGGACATGCGTGTGGACAGAAATAAAGATATTAGCCCCCCGGATTTCAACCACTCTCGACGTCAGGATCGCGGCCCACGCAGAGGGGCGTTTGTGGGACAGAATCGCTGAGGGTTTACTCGCCCTCTTCACCAGCCTGCACCTAAGACATTCAACCCCATTCCACGTCGACCCCACCTTAATTATTCATGGGATCGACCGCTCTCACGACAGCATTCCGACACTGAGGAGCTAGACGAACCACGCACGCGCACATATTGGGACGGGTCTGCACGCAGAGACCGTCATGCCACCGCTCAACATGACTGGCCGAAGGGAATTCGCATGGACCCCCCTCAATTTGATGGATTGCCCGTGTCCAATATTATTTTGACCACCTGGGGCTGCCTGACGGGGATCGCCTTCACTACGTGGTCATGTTATTTCATCCTCCCGCGTCAGAGTGGATCTTTAACTACCAAGCAAACAACAGGGTGGTGACCTGGCATGATTTTTTGGAGGATGTCCGCCACCGATTCGACCCTCAAAGCTTCAAAAATTTTATCGGTCCATTGTCCAAATTGGTACAGACGGGCGCAGTGGCTGAGTACTAGGCAACGTTCGAGCGTTATTTGAACAGGATCGAGGGTCTCTCGGAAGCCGCTCTAATCCCCATGTTTATCGTTGGCCTCAAGGAGCCGATTAAGAAAAAGTCGAGCTACAGCAACCCACGTCACTAGCAGCAGCAATGGCACTGGCAACACGCTTAGCCGCGCCGCATGATGCCTAGACCAGCCATCTCAACAAACAACGTTGGCGAGACAACCGATTTGCTCAGCCCAGCACCGCGGGTCCTGCAGCTGCGCCACGTCCGAATCTATCGTCTGGGCGAGAAGGCGAGCGGGCAGCATTTAAACCTATTCGTGTATCTGCATCGGAGAGGGCGGAACGAGGCAAACGGGGATTATGCTATTATTGTCCGGAGAAATGGGTTCAGGGTCACGTTTGCACGACCAAATTGTTGGCTTATTTTGGAGAGGACGACATCGACACGCCGCAGCAGGAAGACGATATTGCTACTGATGAAGATATTATCACGGATGATCTCTCCCACCTCAAATCCTTGGAAAGCCATAAAAAATCACGGCCTTTTCACGTGACGGGCTCGATCGGGACCGCAACCGTGCAAATTTTGATTGATACCGGGAGTACACATGACTTTCTAAACTTGAGGCTCACCGCGCTTCTTCGGTTGCCGTTGACACCGATCAAGCCATTTCGTGTGTATGTGGGGAATGGCGCATCCATCACGTGCTCGCACACCACAAAATCCACCAAACTTCTGCTGCAAGAAATTCCTTTTACGATGGATTTTCATATATTGGATGTACACGGCTCGGATGTTATTCTGGGGATGGCATGGTTGGAATCGCTAGGCAAAATTTCAGCCAATTTTGTGAGCAAGACGTTAGAATTTACTCGGAAGGACAACTCACACATTATTCGTAGGTTACATCAGCCCCCACGACAAATTTCATTGCAATCATTTCTGCTGCTTTCCGAGCACCCAACCACCCATGAATTGTATGAGCTGATCCCTATCGATAGCGCCACATCATCATTGTCGCCCGCAGCACCCGAGTCGGTGGTATTTCCAGCCGATCTCCCGCCATGCATTACAGAAGTTCTTGAAGCATGCAAGGGAGTTTTCACCATGCCGATCGGCATGCCGCCGAAAAGGGAGTTCGACCACCGAATTCATCTGTTGCCTAACACTAAACCCATCAACGTTCGGCCCTACCGATACCCATATTTTCAGAAGAATGAAATTGAACGCCAAGTGCGTGAGATGCTTGACCAAGGGATTATACAGCGCAGCCAGAGCCCTTTCTCTTCTCCAGTTTTGCTAATCAGAAAGAAAGATGGCACGTTCTGCTTCTGCATTGATTACCGAACGTTAAATATGGCCACCGTTCCAGATCATTTCCCCATTCCCACCGCTGATGAGCTATTCGACGAATTGGGGAGCGCGAGATTTTTCTCCAAATTGGATCTTCGCTCGGGTTATCACCA
The DNA here is from genome assembly GCA_001642375.2 of Mentha longifolia. Lineage (NCBI taxonomy): Eukaryota > Viridiplantae > Streptophyta > Magnoliopsida > Lamiales > Lamiaceae > Mentha > Mentha longifolia. The sequence goes on from CM038113.1 coordinate 30,656,785, forward strand.
GATCCGCATGCATGACGTTGACATCTTCAAAACAGCTTTCCGTACTCACGACGGACATTTTGAATTCTTGGTCATGCCGTTCAGTCTCATAAATGCGCCGTCTACCTTCCAGTCAGCTATGAATCACATATTTCAACCCCTCCTTCGTAAGTGTGTCATTGTTTTCTTTGATGATATACTGGTCTATAGCGCGAGTTTGGACGAGCATAAACATCATCTCGCGGCTGTGCTCGATCTCCTTAAGGCTTAGAGTTTTTTCGTGAAATTGTCTAAGTGCTCATTCTGCAGTTCTTCAGTAGAATATTTAGGTCATCTTATTTCCGATGGTATGTTAAAGGCGGACCCGACAACAATAGAATCCATGGTGGCATGGCCCAAGCCTATCAACGTTAAGCAGCTTCACGGATTCCTTGGCTTAACGGGATATTATTGGCGATTCATCCAACACTATTCCATGCTAGCAGCACCACTTACGGAATTATTAAAAAAAAATGCTTTTTTGTGGTCAGATGTAGCGCAGACGGCTTTTCTCCGGCTCAAGACCGCAATGTCCACTGCGCCAGTGCTCAGCTTACCGGATTTTTCTAAAACTTTCTGCGTAGAAACTGATGCATCGGTCGTTGGCATCGGAGCGGTTTTAATTCAGGATCGGCACCCGATCGCGTACTTCAGCAAAAAGTTAGGGCCTCGACGCCGTAGTGCGTCCACATATCACAAAGAATTATACGCCATTGTGGAAGCGGTACAGAAGTGGAGACAATATTTATTGGTTCGAGAATTTGTTATTCGGAGTGACCAGAAAAGCTTGAAGGATCTTCTTCAACAAATTGTGCAAACTCCGGACCAACATTTCTACGTGCGAAAATTAATGGGCTACAAATTCCGCATCGAATACAATAAGAGAGTTTTGAATAAGGTGGCCGACGCGCTGTCTCGTCGCGAAGACGCTCAGCCACCACCGACCAAGCCGCTCTCGACAACGGACCCGACCCTGCTCCTGATTCAGCGTATTTAGTGGCCTTATCGGTGCCTACACCGGATATTCTCGATCAGCTCAAAGCCGAAACTGAAGCAAATTCCGAGCTGCAGCAACTCGTTATGAAGATTCACACGAGAGCAGCTCCTCCCCATCTCTCCTATGTCGATGGTTTGATCTACTTCAATCAGCGCATCTTTGTGCATTACCTCTCACCGCTCAAGCAAACTCTACTGCACGAGCACCACAGCACGCCGCTCGCGGGACATCCGGGTGTCGAGCGCACTTTCAAGTTGCTAGCTGCGGGATTTTATTGGCAAAAGATGCGATACGACATGAAGAAATTCGTTGACTCGTGTGCAGTTTGTCAGTCGACGAAATACTCCACGCAGAAACCAGCCGGTCTACTCCAACCGCTCCCGATTCCATCTCAGGTCCGGGAAGATATTTCTATGGATTTTATTATGGGATTACCACCGTCGAGGGGATACACAACTGATCATGGTCGTGGTCGATAGGCTTTCCAAGTATGCTCACTTTGCCCCACTTCCGACAAAGTTTTATGCTCTGCGCGTCGCGCACTTATTCATCAATACAGTGGTGCGTCATCATGGTTTTCCCAAGACGATCGTGTCCGATCGTGATTCAGTTTTCTTGAATGCTACGTGGGAAGAGATGCATCGTTTGAGTGGCACGAAATTATTATTCACGACGGCGTACCACCCACAATCCGACGGCCAAACTGAAGTTAGAAATCGGGGCTTGGAACAGTATCTGAGAGCTTTTGCAGCGGACATTCCGTCAAAATGGAGCAATTTCCTTCCTTGGGCGGAGTTGGCTCTAAATTGCTTTCATCATTCCGGCCTCGGCATGTCCCCATACAAGGCCCTGTACGGCCGCGAGCCTCTATTGTTAGTCGCGGTCTCACCTTTAGCTCACACACCACCCAAAATCGCTAAGTTAATTTCACAGAGGGGGGCCTTGTTGGTCAAGCTACGCAAGAACTTAGAGAGGGCACAGCAAAGAATGAGGGATACCGCGAACAGACACCGTCGCCATGTTGAATTTCAGGTTGGTGAGTTGGTTTGGCTCAAGCTGCAGCCATATCGGCAGCATTCGGTTGCTCGACCGATGTCCGCCAAGCTAGCACGTCGGTATTATGGTCCCTATGAAGTATTGGAACGCGTCGGTCCCGTGGCCTATCGTCTACGCCTTCCCAAGGACAGCCGGATCCATAATGTTTTCCATGTGAGTCTATTGCGTGAGTTCATCGAGGGTGAAGATTTTCATAAAGTAACGCTATCTTCGGATTTTTGTGGAGACCGCCTGGTTGCGCAGCCAGTTGAGGTGCTTGAATACCATCTTGTTTGGCGTGATGGGCAGGCGGTCCAGCACATCTTGGTACGTTGGTCCGACGATGCTTCATCTCCTACATGGGAACCTCTTGATTATATGCGTAAGCATTTCCCTTCCCTCCCACTTGAGGACAAGCTGGAGCTTAACGGGGGGGGGGGGGGAGAGTTGATACGACTGTGAAGGATACACCATCGGAAGTCATTGAGGAAGAGGAGGAACATGACTCGAGTAGTAGAGATGATGAACAGGTGGAGGAAGTGGAGAACGGGAAGGAGACGTCGCCGAAGTCCCTTCGGCCGAGAGATAAGCTGAAACCACCGAAGAGGTTCTCCACTTAATTATATTCGAATATTAGAATTATTTGATGTTATTTTTTTTATTTTTTTAGCATAGTAATTATATTTATTATTGTAATCGAGTTGAGCATGTTATAAGCTCCGTTCGGGTTTTTCTTTGTTGGTTCTTTTCCCGGACTAGGACTAGGTCGAACCAACCCTAGGGTTAGTATAAAAATATTGGGCTTTGTTTATCATTTTTCACCAAGAAGGAAATAACAATTATCTTGTGCCCTAATTCTCTCGTTGGTTCGCCGCTCGCGAAACTGCCACTCTACAGCTGCCGACGGAAACGTCTTCCGCGATCAGCTCTTAGTCGTCGATCTTGAGCGTAGGGGACGACGGAAGTTATTTCGAGCTACGATTCTTGTTTTGGGGAATTTCTTCCCTACCAGACACCTTCGTCGTTTCTTCAATTTGACATTATCTTGTTCATTTTTTTCGATTGTTTTTTATTCTAGTATCATAGAGATTAATATAGAAATTATTAAATCTACAAAATAAATAAAAATCAAAGCTCAATTTGTTCTTTTTTCCTTCTAACATCGAAAAATGAGTAATAAGACAACCCAAGCTTTGATTTTTATTTATTTTGTAGATTTAATGATTTCTATATTAATTTCTATCATACTAGAATGTAAAATAATCGAAAAAATCGAACAAAATAATGACAAATCGAAGAAACGACGAAGGTGTCCACAAAAGTGCTCACCATTGGGTGAGTAGCATATTGTTTCTCTAAATCGAAGAAATGACGAAGGTGCCCACGAAAGTATCCACGATTGAGTGAGTAGCATATCATTTATCTATATGTATATTAAAATAGGTTTTTTAGCAGTTACATTCTCCCTATAAATTTTAACAGTTTTTCCCCATGAATTAGGATTTAATTAATAAGATTTTCAGCACTTATTTTCTATAAAAAAAATTAACAGTTTCTTCCCATGATAGTTGGATTGTTATTGCAATTAATTGCAATCTGCATAATATGAAGAAGAAACGTACACAAACTTCACACAGTTTGAAGATTGATTATTTTATATTGCCAATTTGTGCAAAATCTGAACTTTCATGTTTTATTTTTCTCTAATCTTTTTAATTAATATTTATCTCGATAGTCGTGAAAGAGTTGAATATTTGCAAGTTGTCTTTTCTTCATCATGAATTTAAAAAAACAACTCGTCCAACTTTTTTAAAGTTTACTTTTTCTATAAAAAAATTAAATTAATATTTTTATATATAAAAAAATTTCTTACTATGCATCACGTGAGCACAATACTAGTAATTTTCATACAACACACTTTCTAATTTTTTTTTTCTTTTTTTTTTTTCTCTGCTCATGTTTTACTGCAACGATTCATCGTTCATTCAAAAAAAGGGTAATATCGTTTACTCATCAATTGCGTCAAGATCAATAATCTACAATACAAAAACCATATTCACAAGCAAATTGTAAAAAAGAAATGACAAATAAGTTTAACCAATGAAACTCACAAACAAGTGAAATTCTGCCAGCTGAAATCATCACTAGTTTTATTTTAGGCTATGAAATGAATGCCTGCACTGCTAGCAGAAGAGATTTCATCAGAAAATCGAATCAATACCATCACCTCGAGAAGTGTTGTCATAGAGAAGGGGCGTGAATCCACGAACCTTAGCTAACAAGATCTCGAGCAAACGATAGACCAACTGGATAGGACCGGTGGATCCTCATTTTCGTTGAATCAACCACCTTTTTGGGACCAATACTTGCAACATCTTTTTCATCTGCAATTGGAGTTTTATTCGGTAGCACACTCGATTCTTCGTTTCCTAGAAAGAACTGAAGCCCCTGTATAGGTTATATGTGCAGATTTGTCAGTTGCATAAATTTTATAACACCCGGAGTAGATAAATAATCATCTCACTCACCTTTGTGCGCTCGATCTCCGGAACTATAGTTTTATTCTCAATTAGCTTTGCTCCAACATTCTGTCACATAATCATAGATTCTTCATCAATACAAATACATAAACGCTACTTCAGGCAAGGAGAATTGAAGTGTCCATGCCATTGGTAGATGGGTAGAAATACTTCAAATATTTCACGGATGACACAATCTTTAAGAGACCAAACCATAATAAAATTTGTACATAGAGAAAATAACTGAACAAATGACACACAAACGACGGATGGAAAAGGTAAAGACTGCTAACCTGGAACACTTTAGGAGTCTGACCATCTTTAATATTATCGGCCACTTGGCAAAGATACCACAAACCCGAATTTGTCAAATCCTGCTCATCAAGCATATCAACAGGGTATCCAAGCTGACAACTCTTTTTAACAAAATGAGATATATAAAGTTAAGAAATTTACCTGATTGCTTTCGAGTAAATCGAGTTTTCCTTCCTGTAAGTTGGTCGGGTAGGAATTCAGTACATACATCGTCCAATCATCTTATAAAGTGAAGCACTTAAAAAACTATAACAGCTTACCAGGCCAGCTACCATTTCATGGATCAAGCCAATGTCACACCCTATCTTATTAAGATTAGATCTCACATCATTAACCTGCAGTATCAACAAAAATATTAGAGATTGTATGCCTTATCTTCATCATGGAATTCAACTGGCGCAAAACACTAAGTCTAGAAGCATATACCATATCAACCGTGAAGAAGTTACATTTCGTTTAGAGCACAAGCAATTCGAAACAACACTCTCAAAGTCACTTTTATTACAAGACAAAGAAATCGTCCCAATAGTGACAGATACTGGCAGGTAATATAGCGAGTCAAGCAGTAATCAGTGAGTAACAATCGTAGTAAGGCTAGTATAGCCAATCAATCACAAGTATCTCATTAGATTTTCTTGCCTTTAGGACATTCTTTCCCCTAACTAAATACTGAGGACGTGTGAAAATGAACATTAAACTAATGAAATAAATTTCTAAAATATAATGTCCATAGCACACTCAATAGATGGTTCTCGAAGCTGGTTGTGATAAGATGTTAGGATGGAAAGGATAAATAGAAAAGCTTAACTCCTCTTAGGCACCATCACCCTTAGTTTATTTAATGGAAATTCATGAAAATACTGACGAACACTTAAGTGTGATCTAAGGAAACCATAGTATCTTTTATCCAAGTAAATTTGTTATCAAGAGCATAATGTAAGGATGCATACATCATTGACGATAAGTTTGGAAATTTCCCTCTGCTCGTCTACTTTCCAATCTAGGTTTTCCAGCTTCTTTGTTAAATGCCTCTTCGTTGACTGCAAATGCAGAAACAAAAGGGTTGTTAAGGAAACAGTTTTGAGAAAGGGCAAAAAGGATTTAGAAATTTCTTTAAATCACTTTGTAATTTACTTACAGCCAATGCTTCAGTAACAGTATCTAACTGCTTCGACACGGATGCAACAGCATTTGCCATATTATGCTTGGTAACAAACATGACATCAGAGAATGACCATCCCTGCATCAAAAAAAGAAGGGAAAAATATAAATAGAGATAGGGCAAAGCTTCCAAAATTTCTTTCAATCTTTCCCACAACAATTTATATACAGTGGACAGGGCAAAAGATATTAGAATGATAAAAGGCAAAGAAATAAAATAAAATTATAAAGAGTAATCATCGCTTATGGAAGAGTAACTCTTATTGCAATAAGTCAATGTTTTCATACTTTTCATAATCCAATGGACTAAATGGGGGCACATGTCAATACTGAATCTCACCTTCCACCACATGTAACAGTATCCCATCGCACCCACAGCTGCTGCAGGAAGTATATACGAAGCATAACTTCCTGTGAAACCAGAGAAGAAAGAAGTACGATTTGTTGCCATCAACCCAATTAAACAAAACTCAACATGGCTATCACACAATCTTTGCTGAAGAGGAAATAGAAAGTTCAATGAGTGAAAAGTTCTTATTTGAAGATCCATAAATGTTCCAAAATTCCAATTATTTATGTCCTCAGGTTCTGAGGTTTATCAATTTCCACATGACTATTTTTTATAACACAACGCGTGAAGCTGCAGACCACTACAAATTCCTGCAGCCTACAGTCAAGGCGACTTTCAAAAAAAATTCTGCACTCGTTACTTATTGACATGTTAACTGAAATTTCACTAAGCACTTCAGGGGGAATCATGTTTTAGCTTAAGGGACAATTACTGGAGGTCTGAAAATTATGGTCTTGCATGTTATCTAAAGAATAGCCTATTTTCGTGGGTCGAAGCAATATCGCTATGTTTTGGCCAATGTTTTCCAAAACGCTGTTTTGAGATGAACCCATACGGAAATTGCTAAAATGATAGTAGCTCGGAATAATTATGACCAATGACCACAAGTACCATAAATTAAAATTTCATCATTTTACATAAACAAGGTTACCTGATTTCTAGAGCTGAAACAAGATTGCTTCCTAAAAGAGAACTAATTCTTATATAGACTCAGAAATTTGTAAATTTTTCTTCCTTTGGTTAGGGTTGGTGGGGAATAATTTCCCAAAAAATAAAAGTAAACAAAATAATTTCCAAACTGAACGGAAAAATTAAAAAAGGGAACCGAGTCAGATGAAACAATACATACCAGAGGATGATGTATTCCCGTTGTAGATGGTTATTGGATTCGATAAACTTAACTCCTTGATCTCTTTAGCCAATTGTCGAACCTGAAGGCAGGCAATTAACAATTAAATAAAGCAAAGCTGAATAAACAGCAGCCTATTTTGAAGCATATAAATTATAAAACGACTATTATAATATATATTCATCTAGCATGAAGTCTTCCATGAAAGAATATTAACTTCAACAAATAAATTGTTCATTTTAACTTTTAATATTCTGCCACTAAACTATAACTCAGTATTTGAGAAACATCTACAGATAGGAGGCATCCTCCACTACCCAATAAACAACAAGAATACAAAGCAAGCCATCTCTACTAATATCTCTGAAGCATATATTGCACTTGTCTCCAATAACAATGTCCGAGCATATTTATTCTTTACACATTGTTACATCCCACTACAAGGGAATTTCCTAAGAACAATTCCCCACCCCCTCCCCCCCCAAAAAAAAAGAAAAGAATAAAAATAAAACCACATATAGCAACAAATGCCGGAGAATAATTTTTTAATGTAAAGGTATTACATTTTTTTGGGGGTGTGCTGGTGCTCCATCCAGCACCCCCCTCCCACTGTCACTGCATATAGCATACATATTTTAATACTTATAGTATAGATGCAGCCAAGGCCCCAACACCGATGCAGATTGTAGGAAAATCCCTTTACAGCTTCTAGACCAGATGGATCGGCGTCAGGTCCTCTCAGAGTCATAACTTTTCACTCATGTAAAACTATGTGGCCCACGAGTATTCAGATAGAAGCTCATTCAGATATCTATGTGGGGTTGTACGGGCTTGCCCGACAATGTAGTTTTGGGCCCACAGTACGTCGTTCAAAGCCCCTTCTGCTTTTCTAGGAAATCATTTCCTTCATTTCCTAAGGATTTTGGATGATACACATTTTTTTCACGCAATGTTTTCAGCTAATTTGAATACAATTTTTAGTTCTTCTAGTTTTTCTCGACATTTTACCAAGAATTTATGTATTTTTAATATTGACACCTAGAAATTGGTAGTCAAGTGTGATTCAACAGGTTTAGGAATATATTGTTTCAGAAAGCGTATAATTTTAATTTTATAGCTTTTGCCGCATGACTTATCTGAAGATTGCATCATCTCTCATCTTTTGTGTGTTCTTCATTCAACTGTAATAAGTAAAGCAACACATACATGCCTTCTAGATATTATGAGAAAAAAAAATATGAGACATTTTTGAACTTTTGCTTTGTATATTACAACGTCCAAATCTGCACATATTTATCCAGCCATATGATAATAAGTGTATTAGAAGCAATTCTTTCCATTTATCCAGGCATTAAATGCTCAAGCAAAATCAAATTTCAATATGGGAAATCTGGATTCTAGAATCTTAGTGAACTTTTACACGAGCTTCTTCTTAACATATTTCTCCTTACATGCAATAGTATACTGAGGTATTAATACTAACTATCCTTGTGCTAATTCAGTTAGAGATTGTAGAGCTTCTAACTGATAACTAATAGGTATGACCCTTTGACTAGGAGTAAAAACTTTTGAAAGTACTTATACCTAAAAAGCTTAAGAGAAATGAACTTTAATGTGGCAAAATTTGAGATTTAAGAGCTTCCTTCACTCTGCCTACCCACACCTCAAATGCCTAATCATAGAGAACTACACAACTACAAATCTTATGCAGATATAGTTTTGACTGTTCCTCACAGATTGTGGTTAAGCCCTTGGCATATAAAGCAATCCATCAGATTAAATGTAAATTGTCAAGATTTGGAACTACAAAGTTAAAATATTCTTGAAAACACTATGCATCCAAGGCTGAACTGAGATGAGCATATTAATCATATAAAAATCTAAGACTGATCAACATTAAATTGAACTGGTGAAGCACAACATGGATGCTATCCTACCTGAGCAGCAAGAAGACCGGCATCATATTTGCCAGGTGATGTTTCTGCTTCATTTAATCTTCCTATCAACTCCTGAAGATGTGAAATCAAATCAGACAACTGTCCACTCCTCAAGATGACAGATCCAGTAACACCTGTTCATCGCCAAAAAAAAGTATAAGCTCATTGCTTCACAATTAAAACATGCAGCATGGTTATGGAAGTCTACATACATCTAAATAACCATACACTGGATGAAAGATTATTTTTTCATTTGATAGTTAGTAGGTGCGTATCATTCCCATTTCCAACTCATGCTAATTTATCTAAAGATTAAGCCATTGATTATCTTCTACGCTTGTATTAAGAACTAATTCATGCTGCTAACACCGTTTTCAACATAGCGAGATGCCAATAAGGTAGAATACCATTTTCCAATAATCCGTTCAGTAGAATTCTAAACTGAACTTGAGCGTCTACATAGTGTTATAAATGATAGTTCCATTGCTTCCATAACTAAAATAGAATAGAAAATATTATACGAACAAGACAGGTAACAAGAAAAAACCAAATGATGAAGCACTTTCGAATTCCAATAAAGGAAGCTTTTTTCCACCTCTTATCACTAATAGTCTAGGATTACAATTATTCAATCTCAAACTGCACTCCGCTTATCTCCGAGATTCACTAGATTGCAGGTAAAGGGGGGCATCAAGTGAATCTGATTATTTGAGTATGCTGTACCAACATGATATCGAATAACACAACCAAATTAAAGCTTAAATCCGATCATAACAATCAATTCTGAACTTTCATAGACATTACCAATTCAATATGATGATCAATTAGCAAAAAAAAGTAAAACCAAAGCAATTATACTTTACAAAAAAAACTAAACGCGCGAGCTAAAAAATGACTGGAGGGAGAGAGAAAAAAAAGAGAACCTGCGCCGACGAGGATGAGGACCTTAGAAGCAGCGACGCCCGTCTGCATCGCCATGGATGAGTTGCTGCAAATATTCAACTTTTTAATTAAGTTTTTCTTCCCTCTTTTCTTTTCGTTCCTTTCTTGAGGGGAGTATTCAACACACGAAATTCGTTTTCGTCCGCTTATCAAATTCACAGTTTTCAAAACCGGATTTATTTGTTCGGTTGAACCGGGAGATTTTTGTTTAGTGAACCCTTCCTTCGGTTCGATTTTTTAAAAGCACTAGTGTTGCGCCCGTGCGCTGCACGAAAGATATAAATGATCTTTAGACAAAAAAATTCTAATAGTTGATTTTTGAACTTTGTAATGATGGATTTTAAAGTGGATTTTGTAGTATTACCTCAATCCCATATAGTTAGTCTATTTTGTTTTATTGACTTTTCCAGCACGCGTTTCCATCGAAACTTAGTACGGGTTTTAAAATATAATTTTGAAGTATTTTTTTTACGGGATATCATGACATAGTATCCCGTAAAAAAAAATACTTCAAAATTATATTTTAAAACGCGTATTAGGTTTCGGTTTCTAATTTTTGTCAACTATTCTAATTTTTGTAGTATATTGTATAGATTAGATTTGTGTTGAAGATACATTTTCTTTTTTTACTATTTTTTGCTTCGATTTCAATTTTGTGCCTCTTAGTTCAATTTTTTTTAATTGAGTAGGGGATTGTAGGGTTACCAAACTAGGATATATAATTAATTAATAAGGGTCATAAAATATATATGGGGATATAGCTATTTCAAATTTATAAATGATGATTATATTACATACTAAATGTTACACATCATATTCCCTAAAATTATAGCATGTGTTGGCTTAATAGTAAAGGGTTAAACTATGAACCAAATGTTGGAGTCGAGTCATTTTCTATCCAAGACAACTACGGAGTACTATACACTAACAACTTTGTTTCTATCCAGAGGCGGAGGCAGCATGATGGCAGTGAGGCCCATTGGAATTTGGAAAAAAAAAAAAAAAAAAAAAAGAGTGTATTTTAGTAATTTTATAATCAAATTATTAAAAATATTAAAAGTAGCTATTATTCCTAAATTTTATGTTCTTTTTGTCTCACTTCATTAATCTCATTTGTTTTTGATACAATAACCAAGGACATATGAGATAAAGGGTTATAAGGGATCTTATCCACCACTAATTCATTTCCTTTTATGGTAACGAGGCTAATAAATGGGACAGACGAAAAAAAAATTGGGACTAATGAAATAAGACGAATGGAGTACTAATTTCTCCAATATTTTTCCCAATCTGAAGTAATTCGCGAACCAAGTTCAGTTGTCGCGTCGCCGCTACTTTGCCGGCGGAGTCTTCACCTCCATTGAGGCACCGAGCCACCAACTGAGGTGCTGGTATCGAGCAAGTAAGGGAAAAACCACACCACCCCTGCTCCGGGTCTGAACTACAAAGCCCTCCGGCCACCAGCGCGCCTATCAAACCTCTTGGACTAAGTGTTGACGGTGATGCCTTTTCTGTAAATTACAATTACTCAGAATATGTTTAAATATCCTTTTAAAATCCAATTTGTAAAAATTACCCTTTTATTTAATGAAATGTAAAAACTACCATTTCTATTATTTTATTGTGTTGGGGTTCCCACTTTTTATGTTTAAAAACTACCAATGGGTCTCACTCTCATTATTTTTGAATGATAGTATGATGAAGTGACGTGGTTTTTTTATTTATAATTTTTATTCTGAATAGTTTAACTTTAGTAGGGTACTAGTAATTAATTTTGCTACTTTACACACGCATGCATAGCAGTGCAAATAATTCAATTTTCGTATGTTCTATCATAGACAAAACAGTAATAATTTTTGGTATCATATGCCAACCAAAACACACGAAACTCAATATATACCACACTGATATTGCGATAGAAGGGTAGAATTCAAAAAAAAAAAAAAAAAAAAAAAAAAAACCAACTCACTAAAATAATTATTCTGAGAAAAAGTTTTGAGCTGAGGAAGAGGAAGACGAGCGATTAACTGAGGAGGATATCGAGCCATATTGCTTCATTGTGTTTCCGGATTATCCAATAATATAGGCAATCGCTTAATATCGAATTTTTATGCTTAGTAAGTAGTTTATGTATTTATTTTGGATATTAATTGAATTTTCTTAACATGTCGTATTTAATTTCGAAATTATTAGAAGTTCGTAATTGAAAATTTTATATTTAGGTTGAGAAAAAAAGAGAAAAATTCAGGTATAGCCGGCCAGTCAATTCTGCGCCGGAAAAAGGTTGTCTGGCCGTATATTCCGGTCGCCGGAAAAATCAGTTTTCCGGCCACCGGATGGACCGGCCGGTTATGCCCAAAAAAAAAATTTTTTAGTACGGATAATTAATCACATGTATTTTATAGGTTTAGTAATTCTTTTATTGAATTTTTTTTGAAATTAATTGATTATTATTTTGTTTAAATTAATTCTTTTATGCGATTAAATTCAAAATTAGTATATATTTGTGATGTTTGAATAGAATTTGGTCTCTTGACGAAATTAGTATATATTTATGTATTTAATTTATTGATTTTATATTTATTTGTAATATTTTATTAATTAAGTTGTAATTATTTGACTACAGATGGTTGAGATCTACGTCAATGTTAAATACGGGGTACCTGGGATGATTCTGCAAGGCGGCGATGAGGTCAATATCTCATTATCAGTATCTTATGGGATAACAATTTACAACTTGAGATACCTCATATCTCATTATTGCAACCCGGCGGGCTCCGATTTCGATCTTTTTTATATAAAGAAGAGCAACCGCGGACGTAATGCGATTTCACGTTTGACAAGTGACAATAAATTACGAGAATTATGCAATGTGTTGGGAACCCTTTGAAACTGAGTTTTGATAATGTTATTAGAAACCACACTTAGATAATAGGTTTTAATTGGAACAGGCTGGTCTCCGTGTTTGGATCAGTCAAGCTTTACTCGGACAGGTTGCTCATGTAAAGGTCAAGGTTGCAAGTGCAACCTGGTACCTAAACCCCCCAATCTGTCATACTGTTCCATTAAGTAAACTGTCTATGTAACCTGCTCTTACCATGCCAGAAGATCTCACACGAAGGTTACAGAAGACTGAAGACAGTTCGAGGTATAGGAAGCTCGACCTGTGAAGATCAACCTGAGCTGTGGTTGAGAAACCTGTTCTCATCCAATGACAAGAATTGTATCAGTGTACGGTACTGCAAATCCTGACACACTTCCAACGGCTCTATTTCAAATGCTTCTCTATAAATACCTCAACTCATTCCAGATTGAACTACGGGAAACTCAAATTACAAGCCGAAACTCTGCAGAAATCTCAAGCTGAAATTCATTCAATCAACACTCGAAATTACTAGAGCTTTCCCAAGTGTTGATCATTGTAGATTTCTAATCTTTCTGGAAACTGTCTTACTAGAACACATCACACACACTCTCACTACCATCAAAGTTGAAAAACTAGTGTAGTTGATTGAGTTGTATTCCTTACGACGATAGCTATTCACAGCTCTCTAGTTTGGATAGTAGCACTAGTCATTTAGTGTTAGTAAGATTGTATGATAGTTTGTATGTAAGTAAGAGGAGACACGACTCAAGAATCGTGCTAGATTCAGTCTAAGAGAAAGACTTGAATTTGGACTGGACCTTCACCAGTGTTAAAAGGAGCAAAAAATCTCAAGTTAAGGGATTACAGATTCGACGGAATCTGGCGTGGACGTAGGAGCTGTTTACTCCGAACCACGATAAAAACTCCTAGTGTCTCTCTTGTTATTTATTTATTCATTTACATAGTTTGCATGTTCACAACCTGCACCACTGTAACCTGTCTTGCATGAACACTTGCCTGAATTAAAGTTTCCATTGAAAACTGTTAGTCAACCTTCCCACCAAACTTCCGCACGCAAGTTAGTTTTGCAAGCTCAGCAGTTTACTGATTGAGCTGGAAAAACTAAATTGCTCTGATATACTGTAGTGACGACTCAGTAAGATCAAATTGTTTTGAAAAGTCAAAACTGTTGGCTAATTGGTGTATTCCTCCCCCCATACACCAATAACTATTTATCGGGACCTACAAGTGGTATCAGAGCGGTGGTTCTTTTGACCACTGCTTCTGCATACTAGAAGCTTTATGTGCTTTTGTGTCAAATTGAACTAGATCTCTAGACTTGTGTTTGTGCATACATACATAAACTGTCATTATGGAAGCTTCACTTCTCCGCGTCTGCGAAGATTTCTCTGTGCAGGGATATGAAGACTGGAGTTTTCGAATAAAGATGTGCCTCCAAGCTCATCATGTGCTAATGTGGGATGTCATCGAGAATGGTCCAACACCAATCTACGAACCCTACGATACTGATATTACTGGAGAAAAAGTTTCTAAAGCAACGTATGTGCCAAAGATCAAAGATCCCAGAAAATACACAACCGAAGAAAGAAAGGAAGCTGGACTTGATAGCTTCGCAAAAGGGTTGATCTCTAGCACAGTTAAGGGAGTCCACCTGGCCAAGATAAGGAATCTTGGAACTGCAAAGGAAATGTGGGACACCTTAAAAGCCATAAGCCTTGGATCAACAGAAATGCTGGAAAACAAGTTGTCAGTGGCATGCAGTAAATTTGAAGAATTCAAAATGCAGCCAATAGAAACCATTAACCAGCTTAAGAACAGATTCACAATGATCACTTTGGAGATCGCAGCTCTCAAGAAAGATAAATACACACAGCGCGAACTCAACCTCAAAGTCATCCAATCTCTTCCAGCAAGCTGGCATGTGTACAGTGCCATGCACCGTGGTAGGTCGGACATCAGCAACCTGTCAACCGAGCAACTGTTTGATCTACTCATCGGAAATGAGTTTGAAATGATCAGACTTCACGGGTCAGAACAAGCATCTTCAAGCAAGAAGACTGAACCCGAAAAGAAAGAAAAGGATGCTGCATTCAAAGCTGCATCAATTGCAGAAGAAAGAGCAATCCCAAAAGGATTTGTGCTCCAAAATGGAGAAATTGTTGAAAGATTATGCACTCATGGCTAGGAGAAATGAAAAGCTTGAAAAACGTTTCAACAAATTCCGTAAATATCACAAGGATTTCAAGAGAAATCAAACCACCTCTTCTCCCAACAAGAAAGGTGAAGGTATATCAAAACCCTCTAAATTCAATTCTTCTAACACTCCCACGGGTGGCTGTTTTGAATGTGGCAGACCAGATCACTATAAGTCAGACTGCCCAGACTTATCAAAGGCTGAACGCGAAGAGCTCCGCGCAAAAAGAGATCAAAAGCTTAAGGAGCAGCGCAACGCCATGATCGCAACTGAGGAAGAGGCCAAAGCAATTGCCACATTATCAGACTCAACCTCCTCCGACGAAGATGATGATGATGAATTGAATGAGGAGGAATGTCGCTTAGCTGACGAGGAACTTGAATATGAGGAATGCTTCATGGGAAAAGATCTCGATCTTGTTCAAAACAAGGTTGATACTAAAACCTCTTTTTCATATTCAGCTAACTCCGAACATGCAAGTATTGAAATACCTAAAATGCCAACGTATGAAGAGTTTCAACAACAGCTTGATGACTACAAGAAGCTCTCGGAAATGTTTAAGCAAGTAGTCATAGAAGGATCCAAGCTGGAAGATGAAAACTTGAAACTCAAAACTGCCTTAAATGAAAGCTTCACTCCATATGATGAAGCAAAAGAAATGGAGATAAAGACTCTAAAAGTCCACTTGGGTCAATTAGCTTTAAGGGAAGAACACCTTAAAGAAATGCTCACTGAAAGGGATAGTAAAATCAACAACCTGAATGGCAAACTGGTGGATCTCTCAAAAGAGCATGAGAAGTTGTTGCAGAAAGAGCTCAAGCTTCAACAAGTCCTGATGAAAATGAACAAAAATGGTGAAAAGCTTGAAGCCTTGCAAGCTGCCCAGAGACCTGCTCACATAAAGCTTGGCATTGGATTCCATGGTCAAACAAGTGGAGCCAAAGAGAAAGAGAAGGTCGTGTTCGAGAAAGAAAAAGGAGTGGTTGAAAGCAAAGCTCATCACACTCTACCAGACAAGCAGCTCAAACTGAAGAATCCAGCTCGGAAACCACAAGCAATCTTGGTGAAAGAGCACGGAAGGCCTGCTATCAAGAAGCAGCAGTTGAAGCCGTCAGTTGAACAGAAGAAGGTTGAGCTTCCTAGGAAACTGTATGATCAACCTGCTTATCAAAAGGGAAGCCAACCTGCTCCAAGAAAAGTGCAAACTACTAGCAGAAGAAAAGCAGTCTCTCATCCAAGAACCATTCAAACTGCTCAATCACAATGAAACAATCACTATGAGCAGCGAGCAAATTGAAAAACACTTGACAATGAAGGTTACTGGTACGATCATCATTGGTATCAATATCCTGAGCTGTCAAGTAGGCTCTATCAATTTCCAAATGGAAGTGGATTTGGAACTGATTATTGCAGATGTGGATATATGGAGCAATGTTATCAAAATGATCATTATCAACCTGCTCATTATCAACAGAAGTCTGCATATGAAACCTTCCACTCAATAAACGAGCAATGGATCAAGCCACGAGTCAACAGAAGGAGTTTCCAAAAGAAGAAGCTTGGAAACCAAGCTGCTAAAACTCAACCTGCTAACAAAGCACCCAAATTCATGTGGGTTGCTAAAACTGTCTAAATTGCAGGATGGGAAAACTCAAAGGAGAAAGCGAGCAGCTCGCGGCGCGATCTGGATCATTGACAGTGGATGCACAAAGCATATGACCTGCGACAAAAGCTTACTTACAAACTTCATTGAATGTGATGGACCTCTAGTTGCTTTTGGAGGAGACTCCAAAGGGAAAACAAGAGGTTACGGTAATTTAGTTGTTGGTAAAACAACGATATCTAATGTCACATATGTTGAAGGTTTAAATCATAATCTCTTTTCTGTAAGCTAGTTCTGCTCTACTGGGAAAAGAGTAGAATTTTCTGCTAACAAATGTGTTATAAAGAACAAGGAAGGAGAATAAATTCTTCTTACCGGTATTTTACAGGATAACTTGTACATAGTACAATGGTCAGATGAAAAAGAAACTTGTCTGGTCACCAAATCTGCACCTGAAGTTAGCTGGCTATGGCATAAGAGACTGTGTCACTTAAACTTCAAAGCCATCAACAAGCTTGCTCGCAAGAAGCTCGCAGATGACCTTCCAGATCAAGTCTACTACAAAGATCATGTTTGTGAAGCCTGTCAAGCTGGAAAGCAGACCAAATTGTCATTCCCAAGCATTACAGCTCACAGCACAAGTAGAATCTTGGAATTACTCCACTTGGATCTATTCGGTCTAGTGACTCCTAGAAGTATTAATGGTAAAAAGTATACTCTCGTTATTGTTGATGATTACTCACGATATACTTGGGTTATTTTCTTACATAAAAAGAAGGAGACACTAGTGGAGCTACCTGCGCTGCTCACCAAACTGTCAAACATGAAAAACAAAAGTGTGATCTCAATCAGATCCGATCGTGGAACAGAATTTCTTAATCATATGATCGAGTCCTACTGTACCAGAAATGGAATCACACATCAAACTTCAGCAGCTCGCACACCTCAACAGAATGGTGTTGTTGAACGACGCAACAGGTCTCTAAACGAAGCAGCTCGCACAATGCTGAATGAAACCAATCTTCCAAAGAAGTTCTGGGCGGAAGCTATCAACACAGCTTGCTACACTCATAACAGATCAGTCATTCATACACGACATGGAAAAACTCCATACGAGCTATGGAAAGATAAGAAACCTCGATTCAAATATCTTAAATCTTTTGGTTGCGTGTGTTACATTCATAATAATGGGAAATCACAGTTAAAAACATTTGATAGCAAAGCAGATCCAGGAATATTTGTATGATATTCAGAGATCAGTAAAGCCTTCAAAGTTTTTAACAAGAAGACTCAAATTGTGGAAGTAACACCACATGTTATTTTTGATGAATCTATCTGTGAGTACAGGGAGACTCAACCTGAAGAAAGTACAGGTGCAAATCAAGATCAAGCAGGCTCCAGCACGCAGTTTCGAGATGAAATACTAATATGGAGTCCAACCGACTTGGAAGAAGAAGAAAGTCAGCCTGTACAAAATTTTAATTCACAAAATCCACCCATTCAGCAAGGGGGAACAAACCAAGGGGGAACCGAAGCTCCTCCAACCAGCTCCTCTTCAATTGATCCAGTAACTCCAAAAGATCCTGTAGTAAATGCAAAACTGTCAATGGATCAGCTTGCTGAACAATTTGAACAGCTTAACCCCTTCACTCCTCAACCTCTACCTGAGTTTGAAGATCCCTCTCCTGACCCTGAACCTATTCTTACAGAAGAAGAAATCTCTCATCGAAGGAGATGGGTCGATGCTCATCCTGAAGATCTCATTGTCGGGAACCCAAATGCGGGTGTGAAGACAAGAAGACAGATAGGTGAAAGTTGTCTACTAAGTTGTTATCTCTCCTACTCTGAACCCAAAACCGTTGAGGAAGCTCTCAACGACCATGACTGGGTTACAGCCATGCAAGAGGAACTCAATGAGTTTAAAAGAAACGAAGTATGGTCACTAGTTGATCGTCCTACACATCAAGGAGTGATTGATGTAAAATGGGTGTTTAGGAACAAAAAAGATGAAAATGCTGAAGTAATCAGAAACAAGGCAAGATTAGTTGCCAAAGGTTACTGTCAACAAGAAGGGATAGACTATGATGAAACCTACGCACCAGTGGCAAGACTAGAAGCAATTAGGTTGTTTCTAGCATATGCAGCTCATCAGAGGTTCAAAGTCTACCAAATGGACGTAAAGAGTGCTTTCCTCAATGGAATCCTTGGAGAAGAAGTTTACGTTGAACAACCACCAGGTTTCGAGGAAGCAGGTCCAGAAAAAGTTTACAAACTGCACAAAGCAGTATATGTTTGAAACAAGCTCCCAGAGCTTGGTATGAAACCTTGTCTACATTCCTACTGCATTCCGGTTTTAAAAGAGGATCGGTCGACATAACTTTATTTACTTTTAAGTATAAGAATGATATTTTTCTTGTGCAAATTTATGTTGATGACATTATCTTTGGGTCTAGGTCAAAGTTTTTATGTGACAGGTTTGGAGAACTCATGAAGCATGAGTACAAAATGTCCATGATGGGGGAGATGAACTTCTTCCTCGGCCTGCAGGTCAAGCAATCTGCGGATGGTATCTTCATTTGTCAATCCAAATATGCTAACGAGCTGGCAACCAAATTCGGTGTCCAGGATAGCAGATCACTGAAGATTCCAATGATTGCAAATGGAAATATGAATCCAGACTCTGAAGGGAAACCTGCCAGCATGACTCTGTACAGGGGAATTATTGGCTCTTTACTTTATCTTACTGCAAGTCGACCTGATATTTCTTTTGCAGTTGGAATATGCGCTCGATATCAAGCTAATCCAAAAGAATCTCATCTAGAAGCAGCCAAGAAAATTCTTAGATATGTCAGGGGAACTGCAAACTTCGGTTTATGGTACCCTTGTGATGATAATTTTGAACTAACTGGCTATGCAGATGCAGATTATGGAGGATGCAAACTGGATAGAAAATCCACATCAGAAACCTGTCAGTTTCTTGGAAGCAAATTGATCTCTTGGTTTTCAAAGAAGCAAACTTCAGTTGCTACTTCTACAACAGAAGCTGAGTATATGGCGACAGGAAGCTGTTGTGCACAGATTCTTTGGTTGAAACAACAACTCAAAGATTATGGAATCACAGTTCGCAAAGTTCCTATCTTTTGTGACAGCACAAGCGCTATAGCACTCACTGTGAATCCTGTCTACCACACCAGATGCAAGCATATCGATATAAGGCATCACTTCATTAGAGATCACGTGGAAAAACAAGATAAAACAGTTGAGAAAATCCATATTGACATCCAAAGAGCTGATATTCTAACGAAACCTCTCATGGAAGAGAGATTCAACATGCTGTGTGGAAAGCTTGGAATGCTCAGAATGGATATACAGCCTAAGTCAGAAAATGGAAGCAGTTCGCTAGTACAGGTCAGCCAAGAGCAGACTAACTTGGAAACTGCATGCTAACAAAAGCAGTTCACTAGAGCAGGTCAGCTAAGAGAAGACTGACTTGGAAACTGCAGCTCACAAGAAGCAGTTCGGTGACACGTAGCTTGAGGCCACAAACTGCGTTGAAAGTCAAAATTTACTGGCCAACCTTTAAGGGGGAACTGGAGATATCGTATCAATCTCAATTTAATTCTTTGCAGAATATATTATTTCATTTTCTTACTTATCCTTTCAAAAATCTTTTTCTAATCTTTTTACTGTTAAATGTTTGAAAAGTTCTTCATGAAAATCGAGGGATTTATGTCAATCTAAGAAAGAAAAAGAAGAGAGAAGAAGCACGTGAAATTCACCTTCTTTATCACCTTTCTCACGCGCCTCCCTAGCCGTTGAGATTTATCAATGAAATCTTAACCGTTGGAGAAAACTCTATAAATAGAGAGAATTTCTTGAACTCTTTACGCGTTTCTTGAAATCCTCTGAAATCAAATTTCAAAACTTTCTTTCGCTTCTCTTCAAAAATCACAAATTCACAATCATTCCTTACTCTCTGCAAAAATGTCTACAAATTCACTAAGTGCTCAAGTGAAGAAAGTAACCCCTCTCATCTTCTTTGCGAAAGTTATTGTGCTAGACAAGTATAGGATACAGAGGCCTGGATCCGATGATTGAAGCTATCACCCAATGTGATGGTTTCTTCAATATCATCACTCAACATCCACGAATGACGCTACCAATGAATGTTGCTTACTTGCTGTGTTCTTTGGAATCAACGGCCGGAGATCCCGCAACGGCGACTTTTCTAGTCAACGATGAAGAAGAACGGCGTCATCTTCTTCCACTCGTCCTTCAAACCTACAAATTGACGGATGCAGGGGCTATCACAACGATTGATGATGTGCCCATGGATGATGTCAACGACGTGTATCAGCAAGCTCTGTTTGAGCCCAAGAAGGTTTACGATCAGAAAACCTTCAACCGCCACGACTTGAAGTCTGAGTATAGATATCTCTTCGAATTCGTCCACAACGTGTTCTTTTCATATCTAGGCTCGAATGAAGCTGTCACTATGTTGAAATTCAAACTGCTAACTGCTGTGGATGTTAACTGGGCCAGGGTGCTAGTCAACCAGTTCATCAAAGAGGCCGCAGAGCGACCTGCCAGAATCAAAGCCAACATGCAGCTTCGTCATGGCACCAAGCTCTCCATCATACTACAGAGAACACTTACAAATCGTGTATGGCCTGTCTGCACTGGATTTCCTGATGACAAGCTGGTTCCTCACACCTGCAACCAGTTGATCATGATACTTGGCATTCTGCCACATAAGATCAACAAAGCAAAAGGTGCAGCCAAGCAATTGCTCACAGAGATGCGAGATTCAAAGGAAGATGAAGATGGAAGTGAAGATGGCAGTGAGAATGAAGAAGAAGACAGTGACTGTGTTGAGATAGTCAGCAAAGGGAAAAGGAAGATGACGGATCTGCCGTCTGCGCCCTCACATAAGCGCACCACACGATCTGCAGCAGCAACCTTCTTGGAGGTAGACTCCAAACCTGCTAGTCCAATGCAGCCTGTCTCTCCACAGGTTGATGTGGAACCTGCTGGTGTCAAGTCCACTCCCGGCTCCCCGTCCAAAGCTCCAGACTCCGCAGCTCCGGACTCCGCAGCTCCAGACTTCGCAGTTCTCGGCTCCTCATCCGAAGCTCCTCCATTCAACAGCTCAACTGCAGTTGACAAGATGTTATCCTTCTTCAACGCCGAATTCCTTAAAATGTCTAGGAAGGTTAACATGTTGGAACTGGAAACCAAGTTGTATGTTGATGAAAAGGTTGCAGCTTTACAAGCTGAGAATGCCAAGCTGTGGGAGTTCATCAACGCTCACATTGGTGAAAATGATGCACATGGACAGTTCGCGAAGGACAAAGGACAGTCCAGTTAGGAGAAAACTGCAAGATCAGAAACTGTGGATAAGTCACAGTTTGCATAGGGAAGTGTCATGGACGACCTATATCAGTTTCCATGTTTTTGAATTATGTTTGAAATATATCAATGATATGCCTTAACATCTCTAATATTCAAACTTCAATAAAATATTTCTTGTTTCACTTGATAAATCTTATGCCTTATCAATTCTTCTCATTTATTGAAGCATGTGTTTTGTTATTTATTGAAATCATTGTTAAGGATATTCTGACACAGTACACAACATTCGCACTTCACTTTCCATGTATGTCAAAAAAGTGCATGCAGTGTCAAATCTGCATTTAATGCGAGACGACGGTTGAGTGTATGGGTTGTGCGAGTGGGCTTCACAACCACCCCACGCGCCCACTGCATCGCGGATTTCTAGGGTTCCAATCCCATCCGCTGAACGGTTGAGATGCCTTCATCTCAACCGCTCATTCTCGCTTATATATATATGTTTAACTGTGCATCGTCTTCTTCATTTCAAATTTCCGACTAAATTCCGCCATTTTTCTCTGCAACTTATCTCTTTTAAAATTTGAAATTCTAAATACTCACTCATACTTTCTCGAAATATGGCAGGAGAATCCACCTCTCAAAATCTTCCAACAACTACCGAAGAAAAGATTCAATTCATTCAAGAGTACATTCTCACGGAGCCCTCTGCAAATTTCTCTACCTACGGCTACGCCGGTCTCGATGAGATGTACGCATCCATCAAAGCTGCGGAAAGGTTTTTCAAGATCATCACTCATGAGCCCAAATTCTGGCTTCCGCAATAAGTAGCCATGTTCATCCTCTCATATTTTTGCACGGAGGATGTAGACTCCGCCGCCTTCTATCTTCTGATGCCCAATCAGCCCGATGAGCCTATTCCCATTCTGCCGCTCATCTCTCGAACCTACGATATCGCAGATTCGGGATCTGTAGAGATTCTTTATCACAAGACCTCAGGTCTCGTGTTGGAGGTTTCTGACACAGATCTGGAAACTGTGTATCAGAAAGCTCTGATGCAACCTATAGAGAAATACGATGGAAAGAGGTTCTCGCGACCTCTGCTACGACCTACATACAGAGCTCTCTTCGACTTTGTTCACAAGGTCTTTCTTGGTTACTCTGGTAACCACGACGCAGTCACTCTAGCAAAATTCAAAATCATGACTGCAATCGTACAGGGCCTGGACGTGAACTGGGCTAGATTTCTTCTCGAGCTGATAAATGAAGAAATCAAGCAGCTCTCGATCACGTTCGAAGGTAATGTGCTGACTGAATTCTGAGTCGCTCGGAACCTGCGACTGGGAACCAAGATCTGCTCCCTCATTCAAGGTCTCCACCCCAACCTCCACTAGAGTGGAATGACGCCATTCAACAAAGACAAGGTCCCTAAGGACCAGAAGCAGCTTGAACTAATTATTGGGGTCGACATGACCGTCTTTGTCAAGAATGATGACCTGGTCAAACCATTTCTGTATGCAATGGGTAGGTCTAACCCAGCCTGGGTACCCCCTGAACAGCGAGATAACAGGAGGAAGAGACAGCACGCCCCCAGCAAACAGCTTGACAGACCCTCAAAGTCTATAAGAATCAAATCTCCAACTCCTATCTCCCGCAGGTTGCATGCGGAGTTTGCTGAGATTGAAGTGCAGCCCCGTCCCACTCTACTCATTGAAGACAGCTCTGATCAAACAGATTCCACTGCAGCTCCCATCGCACAGACTGCAATTCCTATTCCTCTTGTCCGTGATATCTTCCAGGCTCCAGCTCTGGAGACAGTTTTTTAGGAAGAATCCTCTCATCATCCCAGCTCTTCACCAGAACTCGACATCCAACTTATTCTCTCATCTGACGATGATGATGTCGAAGAAGATCCGGTGAAAACTGCAGCGGCCATGCTGGTCAACTCAATCGAGATAACTGCTGAGAAGACAGTTTCCGAGTCTTTTCCCGGAATCGATCTCATTCCAGAGACCAGGCAGATGGCGTGCAGGCTGCGAATCTTGCTCGATGGAAAGGACAAGTCTTACAGCGATCTCAAGTCCATTTTCCTGATCCACTCCATCGAAGAACTCGAGATTGAAGAGCACAACCTTGGGAAGTACTTTGGCTATGCTTCCATTCCTGAAGCTCGCGAGTACTTCAAACAGTTCGTACTGTCAAGGATGAAGAGAGAGGCCAGGGCTCTCAACATTGACTTGAAACCTTTTTACTCTCATGATCGCAATTCTTATAATTTCAGGTTTCCGAAGGATGAAGAGTTCAGTCTCATTCCCTCTCCCACTCAGAACAGCGAGGATACAGAACTGCCCTTGATCTCTCTGCTGCAGTTCAAAGAAAAGCTAGAAACAGAACTGCCCTTGATCTCTCAAGAACAATCCTCTCTGAACACCCTTCTTCAAAATCTCATTGATGATAATGCCAAAAAGGGGGAAGGAAAAGGTAAGAAGTCACAAGTTACAGGAAGAGGTAAGAAGACACAGGCTGCTCAACCTCCTCAAGGTCGCTCTTCCCAACCTGTGATGCCAACTGCAGCTGCTCAACTTGTATCATCTGCCCAACCTGCTACTGCCACGCAGCTATTTGCTCAAGAGAAAGCTTCGGCTGAATCCAACCTCATCCGGCTCATGGCAGAAGCTGGATACACTGCTGAAGAATGCGCAGATGAAGGCAAGCAGAAGTTGTTTCTGGCTGATCTGAAGAAACAAAGGGCAAAAGACAAAGCTCGCGTCGTAAGCTTCAAATGCCTTGAAAGCTGTAAGGAACAAGCTGACAAAAGAGAGCCAACTGATTGGCTACCAGTGGAAGATCAGCCTCTGTGGGACGAGTTCCTTAACCAGTTCATCTTGGACCACTACTGGTTGAAAATCGATCCCCGCTACACAGGTAACACCAAGACAGCTTTCCACAACTGGCTGCAAGCTTTCCCAGACTGCAAATTCATCATAAGAGTCAGGGCGAAAGCTGCAGAGGAGAAGGTCACGCTCAATCCGCCTAAGATAGAGACCTTCCAACCTCCCACTATCTGCGGCACTGACACTCCAGACATCAACTGAATCAATACATTCATTAGGAGTGTTGCAGCTCAGTATGGCTGCAAAATCACGAATTATGACTAGTACAGGTCAATTCGTGACAGCATATATGCAGCCATGGGAACTGTAAGTAAGGAAAAGATAGCTGAAGAAAGGTTCAAGACTGTGAGGAAGTAACCTGATCATTTTCATTTACTTGATGTATCAACTCTCTGTGATCTGTGCATATCAATTCAGTTGATACTATAAATGAAAAATGATCATCTTTTGATTCCTGATGACAATCTCTCTTTGTCCAGGCCTTTGCATATTATGCCTTAAATTTTCTAATATTTTTTTACTATGCAGCTGGCTGGACATCAAACCTTTCAATTCTTCTACACCAAAATGTAAAGTGTGGGTTTCGGCATTATCAAAAAGGGGGAAATTGTTGGGAACCCTTTGAAACTGAGTTTTGATAATGTTATTAGAAACCACACTTAGATAATAGGTTTTAATTGGAACAGGCTGGTCTCCGTGTTTGGATCAGTCAAGCTTTACTCGGACAGGTTGCTCATGTAAAGGTCAAGATTGCAAGTGCAACCTGGTACCTAAACCACCCAATCTGTCATACTGTTCCATTAAGTAAACTGTCTATGTAACCTGCTCTTACCATGCCAGAAGATCTCACACGAAGGTTACAGAAGACTGAAGACAGTTCGAGGTATAGGAAGCTCGACCTGTGAAGATCAACCTGAGCTGTGGTTGAGAAACCTGTTCTCATCCAATGACAAGAATTGTATCAGTGTACGGTACTGCAAATCCTGACACACTTCCAACGGCTCTATTTCAAATGCTTCTCTATAAATACCTCAACTCATTCCAGATTGAACTACGGGAAACTCAAATTACAAGCCGAAACTCTGCAGAAATCTCAAGCTGAAATTCATTCAATCAACACTCGAAATTACTAGAGCTTTCCCAAGTGTTGATCATTGTAGATTTCTAATCTTTCTGGAAACTGTCTTACTAGAACACATCACACACACTCTCACTACCATCAAAGTTGAAAAACTAGTGTAGTTGATTGAGTTGTATTCCTTACGACGATAGCTATTCACAGCTCTCTAGTTTGGATAGTAGCACTAGTCATTTAGTGTTAGTAAGATTGTATGATAGTTTGTATGTAAGTAAGAGGAGACATGACTCAAGAATCGTGCTAGATTCAGTCTAAGAGAAAGACTTGAATTTGGACTGGACCTCCACCAGTGTTAAAAGGAACGAAAAATCTCAAGTTAAGGGATTACAGATTCGACAGAATCTGGCGTGGACGTAGGAGCTGTTTACTCCGAACCACGATAAAAACTCCTAGTGTCTCTCTTGTTATTTACTTATTCATTTACACAGTTTGCATGTTCACAACCTGCACCACTGTAACCTGTCTTGCATGAACACTTGCCTGAATTAAAGTTTCCATTGAAAATTGTTTTGAAAACTGTTAGCCAACCTTCCCACCAAACTTCCGCACGCAGGTTAGTTTTGCAAGTTCAGCAGTTTACTGATTGAGCTGGAAAAACTAAACTGCTCTGATATACTGTAGTGACGACTCAGTAAGATCAAATTATTTTGAAAAGTCAAAACTGTTGGCTAATTGGTGTATTCCCCCCCCCCCCCATACACCAATAACTATTTATCGGGACCTACACAATGGTTTTATACCAACGATATTCGTGAAGACAAAAGACGGAGCATCCTCTTCACATACCGGGGCATCATCTACAGGCTCGAGGGGCAAATTCACTTCAGAGCTCATCGAGCAAGCAGTGGCTTGAAATCCGACTCCCGTGCTGACACGACGTTGAGGGGCGGGCTTGAACATCGGGGCGAGTGAACTGGAGTGGACATAGAGGAAGTTCCACAACTCACGATGTCAATGCCCTTCGTCATTCCCTTACTGAGCCACTTCTTTACCTTCATCAAGATGTTTTTTTCACTTGCCTCGTACTCTTCCCTGAATGTCTACAGAGTGTGCTCGTTTTCGCGACGAGTGACATCCTCTACAATACTGATCAAGTCGTCCCTAGACATCTCGGGAAGAGAATGTTCCTGCCCAACACTCCTGCTTTGAGAACCCTGACCGAAGTCAACGCCAATGTCATGTTGGTACCAGGATGAAGATGTACCTTCCTCAGATAGATTCCCGACAAATTTCGTAGACTGGGAACTCCATCTACGTTGAGGTCCCTGGTAGGAATCTCCAACGGCATGCTGGGACCCGGGATCAGTTCAATGTACACGGGGGCGTTCATCGACAATGTAGGAAATCTTCGGCACGTGAAACTTCACCAGTAAATCTCCCTGTTGATGTACCGATTGGAAGTAACTTTCTTTAATCTTTTTATCTTCTGGCTCGATCCTGGTAATACCTCCCTCAGCATTATTGAACGGCGCGTAGAACTCTGCATCGGACATGCCGCTGAAAGTATTATGAAATCTCCATCTGAGACACCTCGGCACGTCCGTCGTGGAAGCCCTCTCCGTAAATTGCTCAACGAACCCTGACATCACCTCGAAAGCCCAGATCATCAGTGCCCAGGCCGGCCCATAAATGTGATACTTCGTAGACCTCGCCTGAAACGTCCTCAAGTAGTACTGCAGGGTCTTGTATGAGTACGCACTGATAAACACGGTTTTTCAATAGATTATATATTCTTTTGGATTGCAATATTTGGTAGAATTTGTTGTTTTGAATGAAATATTAATTTGTTTCTATCTTTGTAATCCAAATCACGCGTTTGCTCAATCTCATCATTTTATTAGGTTTCTACAAGAGTTTTAAGCCTAACAAGGCTTGTGCATTAATGGAGGATCAAACGATGAAAGAGAAACCGAAGAAACAGTCAAGTTCCGGGCATAAGAAGCAGAGCATGGACCGTGCTCCATATACTACCAAGAGCATGGACCGTGCATATTGCGTCGAAGATTTTCTGAAAATTTCTGTACATGAGCACGGACCGTGCGCTGAGAGACACATAAGAGCATGGACCGTGTGTTTGATGACCAATGGAGCACGGACTGTGCCTATGAAGTCAAAGGCGGTGCCTCTCACATATTGGAGACACACAGACCGTGCGTCAACGTCCACAACGAGCACGGACCGTGCTCCTTATGCAGGCAGCCGCCTCACTTTATGCTTTATCTATAAAAGGGAGCAAAGGGGCTCGGTTCTCACAACTTTCAGCTGCCACACCACACGAAATTACACCAATAGAGAGAAAGAAGAGAAGAGGAAGGAATGAGATAAAGGGCTCAAGCTTTGGGTGCTTCATGGAGGAGACTTCGTCTCTGATTTGAGCGTATCTTTAGTTTATGTTCTTCGTTTTGTACATATTTTGTTTATCTTTGTTATGAGTTGCTAAACTCTTAGATTTTAGAGCTTGTATGAACTCTATGGTTTTGGTTTGATGATATAAGTTGATTTTCTTCCTTTCTCATGGTGTTTATGCTTTTTGTTGGTCTATTGATATGTGTGAATGATTAATCATCATTTATGCTTATGTGTTGATAAATCTAGATTCGAGAGAGCGTGGTTTATTGATATGGTAGAATGAATGCATAACATTGATTTGATGCTAGACCGAAAGGTTGGTAGATGTTTGTGAGGAGACGATTAATCCGAGGGTTTAGGGAGTTAGTTGATTATTCGGAGACCGAAAGGGTGTGGATGTTAACTAATCTATATATTTAGCGCTACCCGAGAGGGAGGTTAGATTGAGTCTAGTGATTACTCCTACATTCATGAGAATTCAAGGGGTTGATAATATCTTGTATCTATTACCCAAAACGTAGAAGGATTACATGCCCTAGGATCATTTATCTTTATTTAGTATTTTTGTTTATGTTTGTTTAGAAAACCACCACCTCACTCGTTGATTCCGTCTTTATAACGTGGTTGTGTTTGTTAGTAGTATTCATTTATTCGATTACATCGGTCTCTGTGGATACGATACTCTTGCTTGCCACTATCTACACCTACACCGTGCACTTGCGGTTTGTAGTTGAAAATATTAGCGAACACGCACCCCAAGGAAAATCATTAAACTCATCAGTGTTGTTTCACCTAAAGTGCTAGCAATAAACTAGATCTATCGTAGAACAAGCAAGTAAAACCCAATGTCGAATCTCAAGGAAGATTTAGCAGGGTAATCAATTATGTGGCAACAAAAAGTAAGTAAAATCTACTCTATGGGAGCAAGTGAAGAATTTGGGGTTTTGAGTTATTATTATTAATCCTAAACTTAATGAAAGAAAGCAAATAAATTAAACTAGAATTGAAAACATTAAATCTACCTATGCATGAATTGAAAAGAAAGCAATTAAATCTAAGCTAGAGCAAATAAATCTTAACATGGATCTAATGTAAATTAAAGCAAATAAATTTAAACTAAATAAAGCGATTAGAGAAAGCAAGTAAAATTAATCTAAGAGCACAATTAAACTTACGAATCAAAGATAAAAGAAAGAACAAAGAACAAAGAACTTGAATTAAATCTTGAATCCAAAGCTATAATCTTCAAAGCAATAACTAAAAGTTAATCTAAACTAATGTAGAGTTTTAAAGGCTGAAAAATAAGATAAGATAAGTATATTTTCGTTCTCTAAAGATTACATATTTATAGGACTTCAAAAACCTAATTAAATAAGGAAATAAACTCAATAAACCCGTCAACTCGGCCCAGTGTCCCGCTGGGTGCTATATTTGGCCTGCTGTGCGTAACTTTTTTATTTCGGCCGTATTTTCCTCGTCCGAACTTGGAATTGACCCTCGTTTATTCCTATGCGCTCCTATTGAACTCCTCTTCGATATTATGCATTTATTTCATCCAAACTTCATCTTCAATTTTTGCTCATTTCTTCGTTCTTATGCTCCTTTTCTCTCTTCTCTTCCAAAACCCTCACGAACTCAACTTTGACTAAAACACATGAAGCGAACACATAAAAACGAACAAAACATACGAAAACAAACTCACACCAAACTATAAAAATCACACAAAAACACACTAAACAAGTGTCATCGATCAACTCCCATAACTACTGGTGGGGTGGAGCCTGGGCATCATGACCGAGGATAAAACAATTGACCATCAACAAGTTCGCCAGCTTCACATGAACTTGCCCATCTGGATCATTGGCAGACTTAAGTGTCAACAAATGGGAGTTCAACAATGCCGCCTTCTGACCATGGCCGCCACAGACGTTTTGAAAAAAATGCAATTCCCTTGGCTCCCTCTGAATCTTGGGATCAAAATCTGTAGGGCCAAATCTCAACCCTGTGATCAGAGCATGGTCCTGAACAGTGTACTCTACATACTGGCTTCTAATGTGGAACCAAATTCCTACCTCTGTAATGACAGCTCGAGATAACACAGAGTGGAGCAAGGGTTTACTGTTTTGCCCCAGTTCCCAATCGAGCAAGTATCCGAAAGGTCCATTCTGAAACTGATCAAGCAATTCACCACGGGTATAAGCCTCGGTCAGTGCGAACTTTTTATCTTCCAAGATTAGAAGCCTATAATAGTTGCCGACATCAAATCTCCGGTTGATCAAATTGCTTCAACGGTACCATGACGCCGGAGAATCCTGTAAAACAAGATAAATTTAAATTAACCAACTGATTATTTACAGAATTAATTAATTTAAACAAAATAATAATCAATTAATTTCAAAAAAAATCATTAAACGAATTTAGTAAACTTATAAATTACATGTCACTATTTATATATATTGAGAAAAAAAAGGAAAATTTTCGGGTGTGGCCAGCCGGTCCATTTGGTTAGCCGGAAAAGTGATTTTTTTCCGTCGACCGGAATACACGGCCGGACGGCCCTTTTTCGGGGCCGGAATGACCGGCCGGCTACATCCGAATTTTTCCCTTTTTTTTCTCAACCTAAATATAAATTTTGCAATTACAAAAACTACAAATTGGTAATAATTTGGAATTAAATCACATAAAACAATTAATTTAAACAAAAAATATTCAATTAATTTAAAAAAAAAAATCAATAAACGAATTACTAAACCTGTAAAATACGTGTGATTATTTATATATATTGAGAAAACAAAGGGGAAAATTTGAGTGTGGCCGGCCGGTCCAGCCGATGGCCGGAAAAGTGATTTTTCCGGTGACTAAAATAGAAGGCCGGACGGCCCTTTTCCGGAGCCGGATTGACCGGCCGGCTACACCCAAATTTTTATCTTTTTTTTCTCAACCTAAATATAAATTTTGCATTTACAAACACTACAAATTGGTAATAATTTTGAATTTAATCACATAAAAGAATTAATTTAAACAAAATAATAATCAATTATTTTTAAAAAAATCAATAAACGAATTAATAAACCTATAAAATACATATGATTATTTATATATATTGAGAAAAAAAGGGGGAAAATTCGGGTGTAGCCGGCCGCTCCAGCCGGTCGCCGGAAAAGTCACTTTTCCGGCGACCGGAATACACGGACGGACGGCCCTTTTCCGGGGCCGGAATGACTGGCCGGCTACACCCGATTTTTTCCCTTTTTCTTCTCAACCTAAATATAAATTTTGCAATTACAAAAACTACAAATTGGTAATAATTTGGAATTAAATCACATAAAACAATTAATTTAAACAAAAAAATATTTAATTAATTTCAAAAAAATCAATAAATGAATTACTAAACTTATAAAATACATGTGATTAAACATTCATACTAAGAAAAAAAAAGAGCAATTTTCGGGAATAGCCGGCCGGTCCATCCGATAGCCGGAAAAGTATGTTCCGGCGACCGGAATACACGGACGGACGGCCCTCTTCCGGCCCCGTATTGACCAACCGGCTATGCCGAATTTTTCTCTTTTTTTTCGAAACCTAAATACTCCCTCTATCCTCCATTTACTGACCATGTTGACTTTTTAGATGATTTTGGAGCTTCGTGATGATGAATTTTAAATTAAATTTTTGGAGATTAGTTTTTTTTACACGATACTACAACATTCGTAGTACCTTGTAAAAAAAACTAAACTCCAAAAATTCAATTTTAAATCTATCATCACAAAGCTTCAAAATTATCTAAAAAGTCAACAGAGTCAGTAAATGGATGACGGAGGGAGTATGAATTTTAACATTACAAACACTACATATTTGTACTAATTTCGAATTAAATCACATAAAAGAATTAATTTAACAAAATAATAATTAATTAATTTCAAACAAAAATCAATAAACGAATTACTATACTTATAAAATACATGTGATTAATTATCCATACTAAGAAAAAAAAGATGATTTTTTTAGCATAGCCGGCCGGTCTATCCGGTGGCCGGAAAAGTGATTTTTCTGGCAACCGGAGTACACGGCCGGACGGCCCTTTTCCGGCGTCAGATTGACAAACCGGCTATGCCCGAATTTTCTCTTTTTTTTCTCAACCTACATATAAATTTTAAAATTACAAACACTACAAATTTCTAATAATTTCGAATTAAATCATAACAAATAATACAATTTAAATTCATAACAAAAAATTAATACTAAATTCGCCGGAAAATATACCGATATTCGTCGTGGTATTACTTCGACAGAGATCCCCGATTTATTTTCCGGCAAGACAAAGTGGTCTTCTTGATTACGTATTGTGACCTCATTACTCCGGTGAGGTTGTATGCTTGAGGGCAGCCGGAGTTGTTAGTTGCTCGTTGCTCGTTGCTCGGCTCGGTTGGGAGAGTAAGGAGAAGAGAGTGCTGGTGGAGAGTGTTATGTCGGGTGGAGAGGATTTTTTGAGGGAAGCCGGTGGAGAGAGTATTATTTGAGTGTGTGTATAAGAGAGTGTGGGGGTGGTGGAGATATTAATATATCAACATACATTACATTAGGGTTTTTGCACCCTTAGGGGGCTTTGTTTGTTTTATGCTATAAGGGGTGGAATATATTCTCTAATTTATCATCTCATGCACACAACATACAAAATGAGAGTGGGACCTACTAATTAATAAACAAACGAAAAAAACAGCTTTGATCGGCACAATTTTCGGAGCCGAGAATTGATTCTGCAATTAAGCTGTGATGAATTGAAATTGTGGAGCCCAGCCTATTATTTAATTCAGTGAGGGCAGTTTTTATATTACTACAATTTTGAGGGTGTTTTTTACATTACTTATTTTAAAATGGTAGAAAAACCGAAGCACCCTTACAATTAATGTGATGTGTCGGAAGTGTGGCTCCACCCCTGTTTCTTTCCAAATATTTTAATATACACGATCTCTGATTTATATTAGGATTAGGGCCAAAATATTTGTCGAAACAGTTTTAATTTATCAAACCACTATGAAGATTGATCAACAAATCTCATATTAACCATGTTACAGTTATCAGTTATCATCAGACAAAAGATTTGAGAATTTCCATCAAAAACAAAAACCATGCAACATATTTCACCAAAAAAAAAAAGGCCAAAAAAAAAAAAAATGAAGCACAGGCATGTCAACCACTGTTACCGCCGCCGCCCGGAGCAAGCTCCCTGAGCATGGCGACCACCTGCAGCATATTAGGCCGCTTGGAGGGGAAATCATCGACGCACTGCAGCGAAATCTCCAAATACCTCACCATCTCCTTCACCTGCTCCGCCTCATCCTCGTCCGTCCCCTTCTTCTCCGACAACAGACAAGCGTCGATCACCTCCATCCCCTTCCCCTCCCTCACCTTCCCCTTCACCCACCCCACCAGGTTCGTGTCCCCGAAGTCCTCCTTGTCCGTCGGCCGCTTCCCGGTCAGCAGCTCCAGCAGTATCACCCCGAACGAGTACACGTCCCCCCTCGCCGTGCACCTGAAGCTCTGGTAGTACTCCGGCGGCACGTACCCCGGCGTCCCGGCCAGCGTGCTCACGCTCAGGTGCGTGTCCAGCGCGTTTATCAGACGCGCCATCCCGAAGTCGGACACGCGCGCCTCCATGTCCGCGTCGAGGAGGACGTTGCTCGACTTCATGTCTCGGTGGATGATGTGGGGGATGCAGTTGTGGTGGAGGAAGCAGAGCCCCTTCCCGGCGCCCCTCGCGATCTTCTTCCGCTCCTCCCAGGTTAGGGTTCTTCCTTCCTTCGATTTGCTCCGACCGTGGAGCATCTCCTCCAAGCTGCCGTACTCCATGAATTCGTACACCAGAAGCCTCTCCTCTCCGATTTTGCAGTATCCTAATAAAGGGACTAAATTCTTGTGCTTGATTTTGCCAAGAGTTTCCATCTCCGCCATGAATTCTCTGTCCCCTTGGCAGCTCAACCGTATGAGTTTCTTAATGGCGACGCTCGATCCGTCCTTGAGCGTCGCCTTGAAGACCTCTCCAAATCCGCCGGAGCCGATCATGCTCGCGGCGGAGAAGCCGTTCGTGGCTTCGATCAGCTGTGAGAATTTGAGTTTCCTCAGCTGCCGTTGGAAGGTGGCGACGTTGATGCTCAGGGGCTCCCTCTCCTTCTCGATCTTCCACGTGGTGGCGGCGTGGGAGGCTTGGAGGCTGCTGAGCATCTTCAACCCCTCCGCCTCCCGCCGCCGCGCGCGGACTGCGATTGCCCACACGATTAGGATGCAGACGGAGGCGACCGAGATGAGAATCCCCATTACGATACTGTTAGCCCACGTCGATTTCCCCCTCCCCCCTCCTTCATTAACGCTGCCGCCGGAAGGCTGGCTGTACTGGCATTCCGGCAGAGGAACGCCGCAGAGACCTGGGTTATTGGCGTACTGCGTCGCCGGAAGAGTGCTGAGCTGCCCTCTCTGCGGAATCTGACCGGTGAGCTCATTATACGAGAGATCAATCTGCACTAAAAAGGACAGCATCGAGAAAGAATCAGGAATTTTTCCCTGCAATCTGTTGTGAGACGCGTCGAAAACTCCGATATCCTTCAGCTGGCCTAATGTCGCCGGAATCTCACCGGATAACTGGTTATGCGATATAACGAGCACTTGCAGAGCTATCATTTCCCCAAATTCATCAGGAATTTTGCCGCGGAGTTGATTATAAGAGAGATCGAGATACTCAAGCGTTTGATACCTTGTAAAGAGACTCAGAACCGGACCGGAGTACATTCTCGTGAAATCGCAGCTCTTCAGCGACGGAACCTGCAGCAGCCTATCGGAGCGGATTCCGGCGAACTCGAGCAAACCTCCGACGCCTCTGCACGAGTTTCCGACATTCCGAACGAAGACTAGTGTGTTTCCCGATAGGATTCCGGTCAGTGCTTTGGCCCCCTGCTGCCGCCCCAACCGCGGCGGAATCTCACCGCTTAATTGGTTGCTGTTCAAGTCTAGCCAGACTAAGCTCGTGCAATTCGCTAATTCCTTGGGAATCTGGCCGCCTAAGCTATTGTTGGCGAGTTGCAGAACTGCAAGCCGTGTGAGGAATCCGAATTCCGGTGGAATCTCGCCGCTGAGAGCGTTGCTGGTGAGGGAAATCCATTCTATGTTGCCGCAATTGAACAACTCCGGCGGGATTCCGCCGCTTAGGTGGTTGTTGTTCAGAATCAGATTCTTCAGCTTCTTGCATTTCCCCAATTCTGCAGGTATGCTTCCTTCCAAGCTGTTGTACCAGGCTATCAACTGCTCGAGATTCTCCAGATTTCCCAACTCCTTCGGAATCGATCCGTTGATGTAATTGATGCTGAAGTCGATGATCTTCAGCTGCGGACAGAGAGAGATTTGAGGCGGAATCGGTCCGTAGAGCAAATTGTCCGGCGCCCTAAGCTCCTCGAGCGCGGCGGCGCCGGGACATATGTCCGGCGGAATTGTACCGGAGAGACGGTTGGAGCTGAAGTCCGCCACCCTCAGCTTCTTGCAGAAGGAAATAGACGCCGGAAATTCTCCAGAAATCCAGTTTCCGCTGAGCAGAAGGCTCTCCAGAGACGATAAGCTTTCGAGGATAGAATCCGGAAAAGGTGCGGTTAGGTTATTGTTGGAGAGATCGAGAGTTTGGAGCGACGAACACGACGAGAACGATTCGGGAATCGATCCAGTTATGTTGTTCTTCGAGAGCTTGAGCTCAATGAGTGAGGCGCACGCGTTGCCGAGCTCCGGCGGGATCCAACCGGTGAGATGGTTGTGGGAGAGATCCAGCGTTTGCAGGCTTTTCAGCGCGCCGAAAGCCGACGGAATTTCGCCGGAGAGGAAATTCTCCGGCAGAATCAGCTCGACCAGGCTAGTGCAGTTCGAAAACGACGGCGGAAGTGATCCCACCATCTGATTTCCCGACCAATCGAGACGAGACAGGGAGCTGCACCTCTCGATTTTCAAATCCGATATCGAACCGGAGATATTATTGTAGGAGAGGTCGAGGTACTGCAGCTTGTCGATGTGGAGGAAGAGATTCTCCGGCAGGAATCCGGTGATATTATTGAAGGCTAGATTAACATACTCCAGATTAGGGCAATTGGCCAGAAAATTCTCCGGTATGTGGCCTGCGATTCCGGAGAAGGAGAGCTCGAGCTGCTTCACGGAGTAGGGGATCTGCTGCAGAGAGGAGGAGGCGTTGACGACAAAGGAATTCGCGGAGAGGTTGAGGGAGACGAGATTGTCGAGAGCGAGAAACGGAGCGAAGGAGACTTGGCCGACGAGGTTGGACTGGGCGAGATCGAGGGCGGCGACTCGCTTCCGATCGTTGCAGGTGACGCCGCGAAAAGTGCAGGGATCTCTGCCGCGCTGCCAGTCCGAAACGGCGCCGTTGGGATCCTGCCGGATCATCTTCTTAAAGGAGAGGAGCGCCATCTTATCGGTCTGTGTCGATTTCGGCTGCGGCTGCTGCGAAGTCGCCGTTGAGAGTAGGAGGAGAGGGAGAAGAGCTAGCAGCATCTTCATCTCCATTCATCAATGGCGGCTTGCTAGCTAGCTGAATTGGTTTAGAGAGAGAGAGAGAGAGAGAGGTGAGAGAGGAATGATGAGGTAAGAGTTCCTTTGAGCAAAGGAGGGAGGGAGGGAGTGATCTCTTACAAAAAGTTTGTTCCCCTATAGATGCACATGCTTTATATATTGAAAAAGGGAGGGAAAAGTTGGAATGAGAAACGGAGTACGATTAGAAGAACATGGACGTATTATTATACGTGGCAGTGGGCTTATTACTCCGGTTTATATACTTTTTTTAATCTACGGTCTATATAATTTTAAATTCGGATAAAAAGTTAATAATGTCTATAAATCGCGAATAGAGGAAGTATGAATTTTGGTGTTACGTTTAAGATTTAAGATTATTAGTAATTGATTTTCATGGTCAAAATCGGCTAAAAAGTTAATTATGTCTAAAAATCGACTTGTTAAACATTATCAATTCTCTTATGATAATTGTTATTTTCAAATACTGCCATATGTATTCTTAATCATTATCAATTTCCTTCTCGATAATTACTTTAAAACATCATCATTTTTCTATATACTCACATGTTTTCCATTACTGACACTCTTTCTATATTGGGACGTCCTCCGTTTACTGAACATTTCCATTTTGGGTCGTAGGCCCCACAATCACTTTAACAATTTATCATTCTACTTTTTAACACTTTAACACTTTAATACTATTAAAAAAATTAGATGGACCCACAGTTATTTCACTTAACACTTTAACACATTAATTTATTACTATATCTCAAAATGCAAAAAAACTTGTGCCCAGAATTTTAGTTCACTAAATGGAGGACGAAGGGAGTAATACTTCTCATTCAAATCTTTGCATACTTAATATGCCCACAAATGATGTGACAATGTTTTAAATAAGAAAATTAATTTAAATATATACCATATAAAAAAACCCTACCAAAAAAA
Source organism: Mentha longifolia (assembly GCA_001642375.2). Taxonomy (NCBI): domain Eukaryota; kingdom Viridiplantae; phylum Streptophyta; class Magnoliopsida; order Lamiales; family Lamiaceae; genus Mentha; species Mentha longifolia. The sequence goes on from CM038113.1 coordinate 30,694,823, forward strand.
CTAAACCCTAAAAACCCAACCATAAATGGAAATGATTAGCGACGTGGCACTGCCACATAAGCGGTAGACACATTAAGTATGTCCACCGTGAGTAGGGGAGCATTTCTATCTACTACTGTTTATAATTGAATGTGCAAGCCATATCCGGAGCTAAGATAGAGAATAATTATTAAAAGAAAAGGATCATTTGTGAAATTATTTACTAAAAATACAAAGTAAAGTAAAAAATAAATTAAGAAAGAGGTTTTCGTGCCATCGATACTTTGCAATCCATGCATGAAAATAGATAATACGCATATAAAATTATTTGGGGTATGGAGGGGAACCAACAATTGGTAGAGGATTAGTGCATTTATTTATAGTAAAAGAAGAAAACAATAATTAATTTAATCTACGACAAGAATACCTTAATAAAGATAATAATGATGATTAGAGGACCAAAAGAAAAAATAAACGTGAAATTTGGTCAAAGAAAAACAAGGCCCACACACATACAGTAGTTTTATCTAAAAACACACATCACTTGAGCGCACAGTGAGAGTTAATTATAATAAAATAAATAAATAAATATATGTTGTGTTTGATCCAAGATTCAGTTGCTGTCAATAAGCGTGAGAATGTTTCCTCCAATGGCAGAAAAGGAGAAAGCAAAAATGATTGCTCGTGTCAGTCACTTGTCTACTAACAAGTCCTTAATGGATTTAATTAAAATCATGATTTTCATAATACTAGTAATATTTTTGAAACGATGGATCGAATAGTACTCCTCCATCCCACTCGAATTAGCTTATGCCTTTTGGGTATTAGATTTAAGAAAAATTGTGCTAAGAGTAAAAGGTGGTAGTTCACCTCTTTTAATTGCAATGATTAATAATTTAAAGGAAAAGGTAGCAAATAAGCTCCTAACGCGTATATCGCTCTAACGTATAATTCGGGCGTATGTCACCCCAACGTATTTAAGATGTGCAAATTGCCCCCTCCATACAAAAAATTAGAACTCAAAAGATTCAATTTCTCACATAATTATGTATCTACAACACCATGAAACGTAGAAATAAAGAACATGGTTATTGTGTATGTACTAAACTATTAGAAATCTTCAAAAAGACATACAATGTTAGAAGACTAATGAGACGAAGAGGGTGATTTGCATTACATAAAGCACGTTAGAATGAGATGCGCCAGGAATGATACGTTGAGGTGGTATACGCTTTAGGGGCTTATTTGCTACTTTTCTCTAATTTAAACAAGCTATTTTTGAAAAAAAAAAAGTGGTAAGCCATACACTTTAAATTATACCTAATTGGGTTGTGTTTCACCAAATATATAAATAAATCATATCAAGTGAGACATCCCAATATAGAAAACAAGTCAAGCCATGTGGGACGGATAGATTACTCTAGAGGCATCTTTTTCAATATATATAAAGTACTATAAAATAAAGAAACATATATCTTTCAACTGGAGGGAGGAAGTACTAGTTAAATGAAATAAAAATTATTATAAATTCAAACTTTTTTTTTTAAAGTTGAAATTGGTATCTTTGTTATTCATATTTAACTTATCTTAAAGTGACTCAAATGTCCTTACTTTCCACATTTCTATGAAAAATAAATATGCACTTTTGGTGATAATTGGTAGGCTTGTTAATATTAAGGATGCATGTACACCTTCGATGTAATTTGGAAATGAAAATATATAGAATGTGTTTACGATAAAAAATATAAAAAAAAAATACCAAGTTGATTTTTCGATTTTAGTTAAGGTGAATATAATGAAATTTTGGATGATTTATATTATATTCTTAAAATGATTGTGTTAGTATAAAGCAAAGAACCAAGTATAAACTTAAAAGGGGTGTTTTAAGTTGAGAAAGCTGTAATTTTTTATTTATTTTTTCCCCTTTTCTTTTAGCTTTAGAAATCCCACTCATTCTAATGATTATTTGGGCATCAAGCTGAATAAGAATTCTAATAATTACTCATCCTATTTTCACTTGCTTGTGGACCTATGCATAAAATTTTATTTAAAATCACTTACCCTTCATTTTAAAGTTTTTTTTTAGGGAAGGGTGAACCCTAAACTTTATCATTAAAATTATTCACTTACCCTTCATGACTTTGAAAACCCATTGGTTGACTCCCTTCATAATTCATTAGAATAATTAAGTAATTAATTATGCAATCTTTAAGTCAATTAACTTCTTATTTTCAAGGAAATTGTTGATTGATTTAGACTAATGCACGCCCTATCAAAATATATAAAATTTCTTTAATTTCTACATGCCTCGTTACATACCAGAGCAAACATAATTCATTAGATTGTTTCAATTAATTTCATTTTTCGAAGATTAATTTGTGAATCATCACTCCTATATTCATATATACATACATATATAATTCCACAAAATGTATTTTTCTAGCTATAAATAAGTGCAAAAATCATGTGAAAGACGTAAACTACTCATGACTATGCTATTCCAAATGATATCTTCCAATCAAGTCCAATAAATCATGAAAACTTTATGAATTTCTCATTCAAGATTTTAGTTTTTTTTCAAACTAAAAAAAAAAGAAAACCTTCAACCCCACCCAAGCTAGCATGATCGTAAATTTGATGTAAGTCACAATGTTAAAATGATAAAAGCTCCTCTCAATTCAAAAAAAAAAAGTAAAATCAGAAAATAACCACCAACAAAAATAAGATAAAAATAAATGAATAAATAAATAGATCCCATAAATGATCTATGGTAAGCTAAATAAAGGGTTGATGATGATGCCTCATTTCCACCAACCTTTTATCATGCTCACCACTACACTATTTCTCCCTTCTTCACAACTTTCTCTCTCTTTCTTTCTTTTAATTGTTTTTCCTTTTTATTACTATAGAGTATATTTCTTTATTTTGACCTTTGTTATATATTCAAATCAACCCCCATCTGGATCAACACTAAAAGTTGGACCTTTTTAACTGGTTACTGCCCCCACTGGTTTTCTTGATTACTACTTACATCTACACACACATTGTGTACATTCATGGAATTCATGATCTACATGTATATTAATTATTATTGCTTAAAGGTGTTTTAGGATACCTTGCTATCATTCTTTCTATATTTTGTTGTGATACAACATTAGTTGATGAGATTGAATCACATGTTAGTTTTGATATGCTAGAGGTGTCAAACAATATGGTCTGATTTGGCCCGGTCTGATCACTCGGATTGTGATTTTTTAGGCCCGATTCCATGCATTTGTCTGACCGGACCATCCCACGAAAACATGATTTTTAAAGAATTTATTAATAGTGAAAATAAAACATGATAAATTATTTTTAAAAAAAATTGATGCGCGGCATATGATTATCAATGTTTAATTACATGTGTTTTAATGCATTTTTAAAATAAACCTCAAACATAATTTTATATAATTTATAAATAGTGAAAATAAAACATGATAAATTAGTAAAGAAAAATGATGTGTTAGTTACATATGTTTTGATTTCCTCTTAGAATGTATTTTTAAAATACCTCAAACATAGGATTAATTAGATCTTAGTCCGGATGTCATATAAATTAAATCAAGTGTATGCAACTTCTAGATTAATGTATTTGGCCGAGTGAAACATGCAAATATTAATTTTTTTTTTTCTAATTTACTTTCCTCAATAATTATCTAAATGACGGGCATATTGACATTCTATTCTTCAATTATCGAACGACGGGCGACTTTACTTTGAAATGAATATAACCATACAAAAGAATCCGACCTCTCATTGACCAATTTATTTTTCGAGAATAGAAAACTTAATATAAAAAATTCAACTACAATTGAAAAAAATGTTATCAATCGTTAATTTATTTCTATATTACAACGTACAATTGACGGCTTATCATTTAAAATGAGTAAAACTACACGAGAATCGGGATCTCACCTAATTTATTTTTCTAATACCATGATCAACGAACGACTTGACATTCAAAACGAGTAAAACTAATCGAGAAATGCCACACCTCATAGAACTTTTTCATTTTATTTTTTTCCTAATTCAATTTAATGTTATTTTTTTTCCAATAGATCTTAAAAATACTGTAATCTTAAAATGAATACTTCTACTATTATTTTTCATGAAAATAATAATAAGAAATTCGATGGGAGTAATTTTTTATTACAATTTTTAAATAAAATAAAAAAAACTATAGTTATTTATTTTACTTCCTAGTATTTAACAATTCAATTAAAAAACTATTAGCATTGAATTATATTATGAGAAATAGGTCAATAAGGGACAACGTTCCTCGTTTAATTTTACATATTTTTGGATTATATTTTTTGGATATTTTTATTCACTCGAATTTCAAATGTTAAGACACTCGTGTACATTTTAAAGAAGGATATCATTTTTAGAATAGTTTAAGTTTAATATCAAGTTTTCTTATTAGTTCAATATAATAAAAAAATAAAAAATAAACATGTTAAATTGGAGTAACATTTCTCGGGTCGTTATACACATTGTGAATGTAAGTTGGTCCGTTATTTGAATCGTTGTTGTGGGAGGTTAAAAAATTTCATTGTTCGATGAAATAGAAAAATGGATCAAGAGTGGTAACATTTTGGGAAGTTGTGTTTATTTTGTATGTTAAGCTATCCATTGTTTGTTGTAATACGAAAATATGTAGAGGGTGAATAAAAATTTTCAGGTAATTGTATTTCTTTGAATATCAAGTCGATAGTTGTTCAATGTAAATAGGAAAATAGATTAAGAATAAGACAACATTTCTCGGATGTTTGCATTCGTTTTGAACGTTAGGTCGTCTATTATTTGATAAAATTAAAAAATGTTAAGAAGGATAACATTTCTCATGTAGTTGTAATCATTTTGAATAGAACGTCCCCCGTTGTTCATTATGATAGAAAAATATATTATCTCATGTAGTTGTATTCATTTTGAATATGACGTCGCCATCAATTAATTATACATTGTAATATAGAAATAAATTGACAGTTGATAATATTTTTCAAGTACTTGTATTTTTTTATATCAAGTTAATAGTTGTTCGAAAAAAATAGGTCAATAATAGGTAATAATTTTTTCGCGTGATTATATTCATTACAATGTAAAGCTGCCCGTCGTTCAATATAATTGTATGATGAAATGTCAAGCCGTCCGTTATTTAGATGATTGTTGTTGAAAGTTGTCATTTATCGTCGAATTTCAACGGAAATCACTCTATATTGTCTTTTAAATAAAAATAATAATATAATTATTAATTTAAAGATTATACTATTGCTAAGATTCATTGAAAAAAAATAGCATTAAATTGAATTAGAAAATTTGTATTTAAAAAAAAGAAAAGAAAAAGATCAATGACGTGTGACATTTCTCGGTTAATTTTACTCCGATTGAATGTTAAGCATCTCGTTGATCATTGTATTGAAAAAATAGATTATGAGAGGTGACGTCTCTCGGGTAGTCATACTCATTTTGAATGTTAAGTCGTCAATTGTACGTGGTAGTATAGAAATAAATTGACGATTGATAATATTTTTTTCAAGTAGCTGTATTTTTCATACTAATTAAGTTTCTTGTTGCTCGAAAAAAATAGGTCAATGAAAGGTAGATTTTTTCGTGTGATTATATTTATTTTAATTAAAGTCACTCGCCGTTTGATATAATTGAAGGATAATGAATGTCAAGTCGATTGTCGTCATTTAGATGATTGTTTAGGAAAACTTGGCATTTCTCGGATAGTTTTACTTGTTCTCAATTCAATTCGTCCATTAATTCTTTTAAATATAGATTAAAGATTACTCCATCATATATGAGTTTTCCTATCTATGAAGTATTCTTTTCAGAAATCGATTTAGCATCTTCATACATATAAACTTCTTCATCCGCCCGTCCCTACTCAACTAACAAACTATATGCCGTAATAATATAATTTTTCCATTAACATGAAGTCTTTTAAATATTTATCTAGGATAAACTATGATGAAATAAGACATCACATATTCAAAATTAAGCATCTACAATTTCAAATATAGAAAAAAAAAAAAAAATTGATAGGGAGTAAACACACTTGTTAGCATCTGGCGTGGTATAGGCCAGGATTACAGATCCCAACATGGGATCTGCTCAGGAAACAGAACCAAAAGGACGGATCTGCAAAGAGCATAACCAAGGGAGGGATCTGCAACGGATACGACAGATCCCCCACCATCCTGCAGATCCCTAAGATTCACATGGAAAGCGTGAATATAGGACCCACAGCGGGGACCATTTTGTTACTAATTACATTCCGATATCATGAAGGGATTCCAACTGAATTGTCCCCCTGAAAAGGACCATTTTACCCCACCAACGCCAAGGAAATTATGTCATCACCCAGCCTCCTCATACTACTATAAATACATGAGTTTCATACTCCACAAGGTACGTCTTCACTACTCAACACACCACACACCACTACCGCAAGCTTTGCTGAGGTAGATACACACACACCACGCTTCGTCGGCAAAGAACTCTTCTTCACAAGTTTTTCTATGATTTCCGTACACCGGACTGACTTGAGCATCGGAGGTTCTTCCCAGAGGACCCCTCCCCGCTCCTCCGGTGTTATTTTGTAGGATTGGAGCTGTCAACCGGCGATGAAAGTTGGAGATTAAGGTATAATACGGAGATTATGAAAGGCTTGACTCTTCCGATTATTCTTTACATCCCGTCCATACATCCAAGGATTCAATCCTCTATATAATTAAATGCTTTCCTCATAAATTTGTTGATGGATATTTAACCCGGATCTATCAAAAATCAAATAATATCCTCATACTTTGCCTAAATAATTTTTTAACATTATTTAGTGAATATTGATAAACACGTATTTTAGCTTAATTTCTATTTATTGTTTCAAGGAATTTTGATGTCGATTGATGATGAATTTGGCAAAATATTGCATGATTGTTGTGATTTTTGTATTTTCATAGATTCTCGTTTTCTCGGTTCTTCTTTACGAATTTTGTAGGAAAGTGGAGGTTGTCGGAAGATCTTGTTTGATAAAAAAGGATAGAAGTTGAGGAGCGAGAAAATAGTTGATGATGTGAAAGGAATTTGAAAGTGTAAGGAGGTTCGCGATGTGATTGGGAGCTAGGGATTGAAGACTCATGGCTAAAAGAGAGAAGAAATTGAAGGATAGGAGTTTGAAAAGCCAAAAGAATCGAGCCGGAAAGAGTCGAATTGAAGTAGCAAACCACACAGCCCGGTGGATCGTGGGTCGCCGCTGGAAAGGAGAAAAAAAAGTGGAGAAACGGCGCCCAGACATAGACCGCCGCCTCTCTTTCCTTGGACCGCCGTGAGCTCGACCCAAGCCGGCGACCTACCGTGGGGCGCCGCCTTGCTCCACGGGTCGCCGGCTCACATGCCTTTTTCACCCACACGGCTGGCGACCCACGTCTCACGGGTCGCCGCCGTCCCTTATTTTTCCAAAACATGTTTTTGTTAATAAATTTCTGAATTTTTAGGGGAATTTCTTGTAATGGACTATAAATAGGAGGCCCTTAACCTATTTTGGGGATCTTTTTGTCTCTTAATTAATGCTAGAACCCTAGTTTAGTTTTCCCTCTTTCTACTTTGGTATTTTGAAGATTTGTGGAGATTTGCTTGGAGGATTGAAGATTAAATACCATATTTCTATTCCTTATCTTATTATCTTTCTTTTAAGCATGACTTATTTTCTATGGTTTATTTTTCTTGATCATGTGCCTTTGTGATTCCAATTATATGTATATTAGGATTAGGTGATGGTTTAGGCTTTAATTGTGAATTTACCTTCCAATTTCATGTTCATTTCTCTTGGTGCCATGTTTTATTATGTAATTGTGCTTGATCACCATAGTTGCATATGACGTGTTTGATCTAATGCTTAGGAGGCTTAGATTAGATGCTAGGAAACAAGAGATTTGCATGCAAGAGATAGTAGGGCTAAATAACTCCATAAGCTATTGGGAGTTGATGAATTGCTTGATATCTTAGTAGGAATTAAGCCTTTCATTAATCTACTTGATTTTATTGCAATGAGAGTTGAGTGAATCATATTTAGGAGGTTTCCCACATGAAATTGGATTAAAATGGATAATTCTAGTTAAAGTCTTACATCCTTATCACTTAGACCTAGTTGAAGTATAATTGGAGTCACTTTCATTTCCTTATTGAATTCTCATTATTTGCATACTTGTTGATTGTTTAGTTAAACTTTAAGCTTGTTACTTACTTTTCATTTGTCATTAGTTAAATCAAAAACACAAAAAAAAACATGTTAGTTGGTAGCTTGAATAGTGGTTAGGTAACTAGATTACTAGTTGAAATTCATACGTCCTTGTGGATTCGACTCGAATATACTATTCGATTATCATTGCTCTCTCTCTACCCTCAAAAAATAGAGCGATCAAATATATTGAAACCATTTTTGAAATCATGTTTGTTAAAAACCCATAGATTCACATCATAATATATTAAGTTGTAATATTGGAGATATACGAATGCAAATTTTAATTATATCTTAAATTGATGTTATATATTTTAATATATAATAGATATATTTTGATTATCTTTTATAAATTTTAGAGTATCCTTATTGTAAATTGATTAGATTAAATTCAAAGAGTCATTAAGAATTTAAAATATTATTACCAAATATTATTATATAACTATAATATCTTATACATATACGACATCAAGACATATATATATATAGTACATATAATATTACTATGAAATAATTAAAGATATATATTAAATTAAAGATATATATTAATTAGATTAAAATATTAAGTAATTGGGCAAAATTATGAGAATTTAGCAAAATAATCAAGAAAATTCAAGATTGATTGACCTTTATTTTGCTAAATATAAACGGGGGCGGTGATAGTAAAAAGAGCTGATTTCATGTGTAATATTTTAATTTAAAAGTTATTAATTATAGATATATATTAATATTAAATAACTAAAGATCTAGAGATATACATATGTATTAATCATATTAAAATATTCATTAATTAGTCAAAATCATATTAAAATATTAATTAATTATTTTGCTAAATATAAACGGGGGCGGTGATAGTGAAAAGAGATGATTTCATGTGTAATATTTAATTAAAGCTATTAATTAAAGATATATTAATATTGAATAACTAAAGATCCAGAGATATACATATGTATTAATCATATTAAAATATTGATTAATTAGCTAAAATTATGAGAATTTAGTAAAATAATCAAGAAAAATCGTTGTTGATCGATCTTTATTTTGCTATTATATATATATAGATTAACTTTTTTTCCAATTTAATTTAATTTTTATATTAGTAGATTATAAATATATAAATATAAAAAAATGAGTACTGCTCCCTTCATATTCTTCGAAGTTGCCACTTTCTTTTGGGCACGGTTTTTAATAAAATATGTAATTTTATATGTATTATTGTGGTGACCACCACTTTAATAAATGTTGAATAAAAGTTATATTTTAGGTTATTTTTGAAAAGTGACGATTTTGGAGTAAACGTCTTAAAAATGATACATGGTCAATTCGAAGAATACGATAGTATTTGCATTGATGTGACCACACTACACACGAAGAATATATTTGTGATAGATGTGACATTCTAACCCGTCTTGTCATGTTTTCCTTTCACGAATTACAATTTTAATTTCTACTTTATGTTTAGGATTCATCACAGAAATGATATGCTACTCATCTCCGGTGGCACCTCATCATTTTATCACGTTTGCATTATTTTTTTTAATTTTTATTTTTATTCTATATTCTAGTATCTTAGAAATTAATTTACAAATCATAAAATCTAAAAAATACATAAAAATTGAAGCTCGATTTATTTTATTACTCATTTTTTAAAGTTAAAAATAAAAAAAAATAAATTGAACATTGATTTTTTAGATTTTATGATTTGTAAATTAATTTCTAAGATACTAGAATATAGAATAAAAATTAAAATTAAAAAAAAAACAATGCAAATGTGATAAAACAACGAGGTGCCCACGAAGGTACCCACCGGGAGGTGAGTAGCATATCATTTCTCGGATTCATCATATTATGACTTTGTCATGGTTTTGAGTTGCAAATTCAAATTTAATTTCTACTTTATTGTTCGACACAAACTTGAATTCGACCAAGAATATAATTCTAAAAGATTTCTAAAAGAAAATAAGTATCTTCTCAATAAAAAAAAATTAAATCGAAATAATCTACAACCCTAATTAATTACCTCAATCAATTCGAATGGAATAAACTTAAAGTTATGCATATTAAATGTCAACGTCGGCCACCGTAATTATTGGAAGCATAGCATGCGATAATTCGAATTAAGATGAACTGAAAAAAAGCTTTTGGAATTTATAAAGCATAACATTCTTGTGATTAATCCACTTATAATTATTCGTATCAAAAAAATAGATCTGAACCCAAAAGATATAAGGACATATTTTTCACGCCCATAATAATTGGGAGAGTCGAGCAACTTTTATGCCTAAGTAGTAGTAGTATTTTTTTTTTCTTTCTTTCGAGTAGTCAAAATTTTGCTTTAAGGAAAACGACACTGCAAAAATCAAAGTTGGTACTCTTCCAATTATTGAAATTTCGAAGATAATAAGTAAATAATTTTGGTTAATTTTTTGACGAATTTAGGGGGAATATTTTGTATACCATAATTGTGTCTGTGGGGCTTAGGATGAAAAAAAAGTAAATTTATAGGTTGAAAATGAAGACCTAAATAATAAAAATCGGTTTATGAGGCACGCCTGCAGATGGGACATTCATATCATTTCCCACTATCTCATTTTGGATTAATTCAAATGATTGGCTATGACCCCTTTAATCAATAATGTCTTTGTCATTATTTAATTTTCCTATCTAGCTCATTGTGTAAAATATGTAGCAAAAAAAATGAAATATTATTTGTTAGTACTCCCTCCATCTCAAGATTACCGATTCCCTTTTTCGATACGAGAATGAATACGTGAGTGTTTAGTGTGTAAAGTATATTGTGTGTAGGGATGTGATGTGATTTATATATTTAGACATATTTTAAGACTAGAGCATTATAAATGCATAAAACATATTGATATCTGATCTTAAGTGAAACATCATATCAAGACCTTTAATTTGGTATAAAAATTATAAAAATCGAAAAACAAACGAGCAAGTTATGATAATTTAAATTTTTAGAATTTAAATTATATTGGGATACATGCTAAGAGGTGAATGGATGTTGAGATTTAATTATAGAATATTAAATGTAATAAGTGGTTTACTAATTGTAATATTATTATGCTAATTATTTTTCAAAAGAGAAAGGGGTCAGTAATTTTGAGACGGAAGGAGTATAATTTATGATTGCATTATTCTTGATTATGTATAGAACAAAACCACATTTAATCGTGCATGGCTCAGATATGTTTAAAAAAACCTAAAACCTACCATTTTACATTTTAAAGAAATTTCATTTAAATAAATAAGGATTCTATTTTTTCGGAAAAAAAAATTGCTACTCCTATCCCTCCGTCCCGTTCATAACGAACTTTTTTCTAATAAGTACATGTTTTTAGGAGAATATTAATCATAAATAAAGTGTAATGTTTAACATTTTGATATATATTTTATTTTCTAAAATTAGAGCATCATAATCCTGTAAAAATATATTGATTATTGATCTTACATAAAAGATTGTATCAAGAAAATTTCATATAAAAATCGTAAACAAACAAATTTATAATTTAAATTATACTGAGATACATACAGAAGAGAGTAGTTGGAGAGTTGATAGATTAGATTAATACGTTAATTTAACTAACATAATAAGCCTTTAAATATTTTCTTATCGGGAAAATGCCCAAAATAAATGAAACGTCCCAATAATAAAAATAGCAAGTTATAAATGGGACGAAAGGAGTATAAGGAAATGCATTTATATTGTAATGATTAGCACTAAAATCCAACGGCCTATGTTGTTACAGATATAATGATAACGATTTTCCGAGACCTCAAATTTATTTATTTTAAGCACGCTATGAAAAACTAGGTAGACTAGTGCATAATTTACTCTATAAAATTATTATTCTTTAAAAGAAATATATAATTAAGTCGGCATTGGATGCAATTGTGGTGGTGCGGTACAATAAGATTATATCTTTATTTTTTCCCCCTAGAAGATAATTTGATTGTTTTTTTTTTTAGAATATTACATATGGGTACAATCATATTTCAAATCCAATATGTCAACATATTAAAAGCAATCTATGACACCCTCACGACCTCATATAACAATCAGATTATAGCAAGCCTATACAAATGAGACATTATTGTTCACATTAATAATAATCGAGCCGAGATCTTATATATTAGAGAAAATTGTCGTGCATCAGTTTAGCCACTTAAGTTAGGCCTCATCAGCTCGATAATTTAAAATTTTACTAAAGCAAAAATGAAACATTTCTCTAATAATATGTCATTCATCTCCATCTGACGTGTGATGGGGCATAGAGGTGCCCACCGGAACCGGAATCGGAACCGAACTGTCAGTTTTTAACAGGAACCGAACCGGAACTGACGGTTCGAAACCGACCCAAGGAACCGGTAGAACCGACAAGTCGGTTTCGGTTCCGAAAGTTTAGAACCGGGAACCGACGGTTCGGTTCCGGTTAGGAACCGAAAAGAACCGGGTTTTTTTTTTTCAATTCTAATTTTATTTTATGTTTCAATATTATACTTGTATTTGTATACTTATTTGATGTAACATTTGATTACTGATTAGTGTGTTATATTTTTTTATATGGAAATGTTATATTTGTAAAGTTAAATATTTTTATCATTTAATTTATAATTCACAATTTAATAAGCCAAAATAAATAAAACAATTACAAAAAATATCTTTAAATTAATAGTAAACAATGTCACATGATGATGAATTGAAGATGACAATTTACATAAAAGATGTCATATTGTCATTAAAGTGATATTAATTGTAGATGCTTTTAGAATTATATTACAACGCTTTGGGGGAGATGAGATTCGCAGGGGGGAAGGGTAAGGATGGGTTAGATTTGCCTTCCATAGATCTTATTAGGGGAAACTTAGATGCATCCCTTAGGTACCTGTATAACCACTTCGTAGAGAAATATGGGGGTTCTTTTGGAGGTTCTGAACATAGCAGGAGACCAAGGCCATCTATGAACTTAGGAATTAGTTCTCAGAGTCAACGGGCCCAACAATTCCATTCTTTCTTCCAAAACAGGGGATCATCCGGACTCGCTCAAAACGATGAATTGTCTATATATTTAAATGAACCGGTTATTGCATCAGAACTAACAAGTGCAGGTCCAAACAATCAAGATCTTTTGCATTGGTGGTCAAGAAGAACAACTCAATACCCAATCCTATCCATAATGGCTCAAGAACTCTTTGTTGTTCCTGCCTCGACGGTGTCGGTCGAGCAAGCTTTTAGCAGCGGAGGGTACACTTTAGACGAAAGACGATCAACGATTACCCCGCGGAATCTCGAAGCTCAAGTATTGCTCAAGGACTACACTTTAGCTGAACACCGTGAGCAAGAGAACAAATGGGATGAGGTCTTTGAACATGATCCAATCAGTACCACCGAAGTAGAAACCAACACCGATGCCTCTGAAGAAACAGATGATTTCGACGACGATTTCGATTTCGACAATATGTAGTGGTCTATTAAAATGCTTAGACGAGTACTCTTTTTCCTCACGGAGGTTTTAACGAGGCTCGGCCCTTGGAATCGACATGTGATATCCAAGGGTTTAGGATTAATAAATAAAAAAAATATATACAATCTCACTCTCAAGTATTTTTTTACATTTTATAATTTGAATTGTCTTACAATAAAAATTAAATCAATAAACAATGAAGCATTGAATCATAATCGAACAAAAAAAAAATTTTTTTTTTTTTTTTAAGTCGGTTCCTATCCGGTTCCGGAACCAGAACTGAACCGGAACCGTCGGTTCCAGGAACCAGAATTGGAACCGTTACTGTTCCGGTTCGGTTTCGGTTCCGGCCATCTTGGAACCGGAACCGCCGGTTCGGTTCTGGTTCCGGAACCGTGGGCACCTCTAATGGGGCATACGCCTCGGGAATTTGGCAAAACTCAGGCCATTATTTAAGATGAAAAAAAAATAATAAGATGATCAAACCATTCTTTGCATAAAAATTACTACAAAAATTGGACCATTTCTAAGAATTGGATCAAAAGTACCTAGAACCAAATTTTGGCCTTATAAATTTGAAAATGAGCTAATACAATAATGGCCCAAAACATTTGAAGTAGGCTTGGGCCTAGAATTGGACTACAGTAACAATTTAGTCAAGATATGGAAGTAGACCGGAACCGAACCGGCGGTTACGGTTCCAAGATGGCCGGAACCGGAATTGGAACCGAACCGGAACAGTAACGGTTCCGGTTCGGTTCGGTTCCGGTTTCGGAACCGGATAGGAACTGACTTTTTTATTTTTTATTTTTTAATTTTTTTTTGTTTGATTATGATTCAATGCTTCGTTGTTTATTGATCTAATTTTAATGTAAGACAATTCACATTATAAAATGTAAAAAAATAATTGAGAGTGAGATTGTTTAAATTTTTTTTATTTATTAATCCTAAACCATTGGATATCACATGTCGATTCCAACGGCCGAACCTCGTTAAAACCTCCGTGAGGAAAAAGAAGACTCGCCTAAGCATTTTAATAGACCACTATATATTGTCGAAATTGAAATCATCATCGAAATCATCGGTTTCTGCTTCGGTGGTACTGATTGGATTATGTTCAAAGACCTCATCCCATTTGTTCTCATTACTAATATCATAATTAATAATTAGTATTATGTGTATAAATTTTATTTATACTTAATATCTTTTTTCATAATATTTTTTATATTTAAAAGCATCTACAATTAATGTCACTTTGATGACAATATGACATCTTTTATGTAAATTGTCATCTTTAATTCTTCATCATCATGTGACATTATTTATTATTAATTTAAAGATTTTTGTATTAGTCTTATTTATTTTAGCTTATTAAATTGTGAATTATAAATTAAATGATAAAACTATTTAACTTTACGAATATAAACATTTCCATATAAAAAAGTGTAACACACTAATAATTAATCAAATGTTACATCAAATAAGTATACAAATATAAGTATAATATTGAAACATAAAATAAAATTAGAATTTGAAAAGAAAAAAAAAAAAAAAGGTTCTTTTCGATTCTGAACCGGAACCGAACCGCCGGTTCCCGGTTCCAAACTTCGGAACCGAAACCGAACCGTCGGTTCTACCGGTTCCTTGGGTCGGTTCGGAACCGTCCGGTTCCGGTTAAAAACCGACAGTTCCTGTTCGGTTCCGGTTCCGGTGGGCACCTCTATATGGAAGTACAAAAAATAAAATAAATCAAATCAAACCTCGAATTAAAATGACCAACTTTTCCAAATACATGAGAAAAAAAAAAATAAAAAAAAATACGTCACTGTAATATTAATTGGTTGGTATGTTCAAGTTCACCCACAAATATCATTACTATAGTTTGAATTATATTTATAATCTACAATTTCCTTAAAAAAATTAAAACTAAGAAACATTTTGCCTTATATTTTTGTCACCTAAACTTTGGTTTATTACAAATAGCAGTCTAAACTTCTCTTTGCAGCTAAGATGTGCGTTTGAGTAACAATTTATAATAAAGATTACAAAATTTACTTCAGAGAGGATATTATGTTTTATTTTCAATTACACTTGTTTTTTTTTTTTTTTAAATATTTATTTTCAGTATTTCCTATGCATTTGACGAAGTCAATTGTTTTTCCTACTACGCTATTGACTTTAGTGTGATTAATGTTTTTCATTACATTTACAAGTTTTAAAAATGAGCATATATTTGTTTGATTATTATCCACTTTCTTGATATTAAAAGATGAATATTATTGTAGTTAGCATAAAGCATTTTAAAAAGTGGTTGTCATTGAGAATGACAGATGTGATATTTATGCATGATATAAAATTATATTTATTATAGCAACTTTGGATTAATTTTAATTTGTGAAACCAACTTTAACTTAATTTGTTGATGTGCCAGAATAGTGACTAAACTCACCGTTGAGTTAGGTAGAATATACTATATGTTGTAACCACATGTCAAAGTGATGTCGTTCCGAAAAGCTGCAATAATAAAACAAATTTGAAATTGAAATTTTTTTGCAATAGACAAAAGAATGCTGAAACATTAAAATTTCAGGACATTGCTAAAATAAATTGAAGTTGTGATCGCGATAATCAATCATCAACCCTATAAAATGGGATGATATCCTTTATCCCCAAAATAGTGTCCCAATTGTATCTCAAAATTCAATTTCTACTAATTTTATATTATTTTTTATAAAAGTAAAGATACTATAATATAGTAAATCATAATAAATATTTATAAGATTTTTTTTAATTATATACTTTTGTTTTGAATTTTTCAACTCTAATATACTAATAAAAATAAAATAAAATACTAAAAAATAATTATAAACCCTAATCGGGATGGGTGAACCCTTAAAAATAATCATAAAATTAAACTAAATTATTATAAAATAAATTTATTAAAAAATTGTATGAAACTAATAGAAATTAAATTTTGGAACACCATTAAGACACTATTTTGAGGATAGAGGATCTCAAGTCCTATAAAATATGAAGAAAATTTTGGGAAGGAGCAACAACACACGTGCTTTAGTATTTTGCATAGTAGAAAGTTAATTTAAATGGAACTACAATAAAAGTAAACATTACTCTAATCAACAATAATTGGATTGGGTGCAACCACTATATAATTCATGTTTGGAATTGGGATAAGACTAAAATACGAGCTATATATATAGAGAGAGTTATAGTTATAGACCAACCAACTCAATAAAAGAAATATATATAGACAAGAAAAGAAGAAGAATAATTGGAAACTCAATTAATTAGGTACATTTACTGTTGGAACAAGAATCACAAGAGTGGAGAATATGTGGCCGTAATTAGTCCTGAGGAGATAGAGTTAATTATAGCCAAGTATTCTTTGTCATTTTAGAAAATGAGTCTAATTGTTGAGACGGACTAAAACGGCAAATGTGTCTAATTAAATGAGACGGAGGTAGTAATTGGATAAATGCTCCCCTACCAACTGTGAGCACGTTTAATGTGTTCACGGCTGACGTGGCATGTCACATCAATGATTTTTATCTTTTGGGGTTTAATTTTTTTTTAGAGTTTAGTTTTTTTTTAGGATTTATTTTTATAAGGTATACTAATTAATTTTTTCTTTAAATACGATGTTGTCACCTCATCCGTAAGCATATTAAGCATGTCCACTGTGCGTAGGGAAGTATTACTCCTTAAAATTGTATATATATTTTTATTGTATTTATAGGCGATTCATAAACAACATACTACGGAGTAGATGTTTTTCATTGATATAAATCGATAATCTCCAAATAGGCAAAAATATATGTATTCTAATTATCTAAATAAAAAAATATAAGGGGTCAGCATCAACGCGCTGCGTAGCAGCACCTAACACTTTACGCGGTCGTACCTTTCGCTGTTGTACTTGTACGTTGAGAAATAACGCGCTTATCTCTCATGATTGTATATAATATACGGAGTAATATATATATATATATACCTCAACTTCTAACTTTCAGATTCATTATATCCTAACGGTCATAAACGTCCGCCTCTAGTCTCAGTCTGTGAGTGTTTTAGAGAGAGAGAGAGAGAGAAGAGAAGATGGCGACGTTGAGCGTTCCTCCAGTTTTAACTTCGCCTCGCGATGATGCTATGCAACTCTACCGTGCTTTCAAGGGTAAATTCTTCTCTCGGTTTTTTATTTTATTTTTTAGGTCTGATTTACGAGTTTGCGAGATGTGATTTCCAAATTTGAACCATTTTTGGGGGTTTTAGTTCTTCTTATTGTTGTGATTATTTAGGTCTAAGTCTCGATCTTATTAGGTTCTAGTTTGTAACATGAAATTGAAGAATTTAATGATTTTGGTGTTTGGAGGAGGAAAGAGTGGTTCTGATTTCAACAGTTGGTCGCATTTCGCATTTGCGTTTTTTTTTATTTTTTTTATTTTTAAATTCATTGTTGCCTGAAGGTTTTGAGGTAAACACAGTGAAGAATTGTCGAGATTTTTCGTAGGAATCAATCTTATAACCATCGACTTATGAAATTTGATATTCTGCAACTGATTGGCAACCTAAAAACGAACTTCATGATCGCAAGCTTATTCCAACTCGAATCACACATGTTTATCGATCAGAAGATAGAAAGAAATGGTGGATAATCTGTGAATTGTACTCGAAAAGCTTGTAGAACAAATGTGTGAAGAAAATAAGTGACTGACTTAGCACCTTAGATGACTGCTCTAGTAATAATTCAGCCAGCCCTTGGACCTCAGGTCTTATAAAATCTTCGTCGACTCTTAGTTAATCACCTACTTAGGTAATTGAATTATCTAAGGACACCTATCATTTACTTTATTAAAAGTCCAATAGCCTAACTCACCTCATCACATTATCTGTCACTTAGCATGTGAAGTACTTCCTATTGTTTTGCTAATAAGACATGATTAAATTTTATCTTCATTGTGTATGGGAGCATCTGAGATGTTCGTACATTGTTATTTAGAGATGAAAAAAATCTACAGTCAGGTTTAATTGATAATCTGCAATTTTCAGGTTTTGGGTGCGATACTGCAGCAGTTATCAATATTCTTGCTCACAGGAATGCAATGCAGCGTGCTCTCATCGAGCAAGAGTACAAAACTATATATTCTGAAGAACTTTCCAAGCGTTTGGCATCTGAACTTAGGGGTGATATTGAGGTGCAAAGGAGAACCAGTTATATGTTTATAGGCTAAACTCGCATAAACTTACCGAAATGTCTTTCCAACAGCTTCGTACACAAGCGATTTTCTTAGTTGTGTTTTGAAATGGTTGCAGAGAGCAATTTTACTTTGGATGCCTGATCCAGCTGTACGTGATGCGACTGTAGTAAGGAAGGCTTTGAGTGGTGATGTTATTGACCTCAAAGCTGCTACTGAAGTCATTTGCTCTCGTACTTCGACTCAGATACAACATTTTAAACAAATCTACCATGCTAGGTTTAATGCCTACCTTGAGCATGATATTGAATATCAGGCAACTGGTGATCTCAAAAAGGTCCGCACTCTCTCTCTCTCTCTCTCTCTCTCTCTCTCTCTCTCTCTCTCTACATTCGTATCAGATGCACATATTTGCATGTCAACAAATGCTGATGAATAAGATGGTCTTTCACCAGACACTTGTATATTTCTTATTTTGTGTATCCTTATCTATTTCCTTGAGCATGAGTAAGCCCCCGACTCATATTTAAGATGCCTTTTCCAATCACCTAGGAGTAAAGTTGTAAATAAGTGGATTTGTATATCACAATATTATTTTTATGTTTGGCTAGTTTAGAGAACATTCATCTGTTCATTTGTCTAATATTTGAATTTAGAAGTTTGTTCTCATTTGTTTCTCAAATAGTCTTCGATTTTGTTTCAAACTACTGACCTATTTTCCTTTTGGGCTTTTCACAAAGTTTACTTAAAATTGTAACCAAATTGCAAAAGAGAACCGAGACTAGACTTGTCAACTACATCCACAAACAAATGTTCCACTAAATGAAATATGCTCACTGGCCATCAAAATAATCATATATGTGAACACAAAATTTCATAGATATAATTCTACAAAAGCACTTCCAACCTTATCTTTGGTTTGAAAAATCCTATAACTTTCTTATTACATTTTCTTTTTATGTTTCGTTGTTGAAGTCATTCTTTAGGTTACTAGTATATGTAAATTTCAAATCGTTGTTGAGAGTTATCCTTCTCCTCATATTCCTTTTGTTTTCCCGTGTTGAATTCTTAAAGATGGCATCTCTTTGTGTTAAAGATGGCAATTCTTTTGAGTTAAAAATCATAAATACCTACAAAACTTTCCTCTTGGGCTGGTAGAATCTTGAAACTAGAATTGCCAACTATGCCAGCTCCAATACATTAGTAAATTTGCTTCATCGTCGCTATTACCCTTCCTTGAGCTCATATTATTATATAAACTGCTCACGGCATTAGCATTAAGAAGTTATCAGATTTGAGTGCTGACTTACAAAGTTTTTCAAAGACTCAAAGTGAAGGAATTTTCACTATTCAGAGGGTAATTCAAAGCTTTTCAGCCTAAAATCCTTGCTTATCTCCTTCCCTGCTCTTCTACACTGCAGTTGCTACTTGCATACTCTAGTGCTCCTAGGTATGAAGGTCCAGAGGTGGACAGAGCAATGGTAGATCATGATGCTAAGTCTCTCTTCAAAGCTGGGGAGAAAAAGCTTGGAACTGATGAGGATACATTCATACGCATATTTGCTGAACGAAGCCGGGCCCATCTGTCTGCTGTTTCTAATGCTTATCATAACATGTATGGGAGCTCACTTAAAAAGGTACTTTCTCCTTCAAAGGCTGCAATCCTCGCTTTCATATATTATAATCTATTAGTTGGATAAATAAGCATTGATTCTGCAGGCTGTAAAAAGTGAAACCTCTGGGAACTTCGAGCTTGCTCTCTTGACTATATTACAGTGTGCTGAAAACCCTGGGAAATATTTTGCTAAGGTAAAATACAAGATCCGGGATTTTTTGCTATTTCGTGTGCTGGATATCAACATTAGTGTGTGTAGTGACTGCAATTTTTTCACCTTGAAATACAGATGCTGCACAAGGCAATGAAGGGTATGGGAACTGATGATTCGACCCTTACCAGAGTAATAGTGACTAGAGCGGAGATTGATCTGCAATATGTAAAAGCAGAGTACCAGAAGAAATATGGGAAGTCGCTCAATGATGCTATACATGCAGAAACATCAAGCCATTACAGGACGTTCCTTCTCTCTCTTCTCGGCGCCACCCATCGCTAGAGAGAGAGGAGAGAGAGGCAAGTGTCTATAAATAATCGACCTTTTTTCTCTAGCTCGTGGATCTTCATTTGTACAGCAAAATTTGCCAAGAAAGTCAATTTCGGGAAAATGAAGTTCCAGAGCGAGAGAGAAGGCTTGTTTGTCGTTCTATGTGTGTTTTCAACTGTCTGCGTTTCTTCGTACGTTTTTATTCCAACGTGATGTGTAGAAGAAGCATCGAATCGAATGTTAGATTAGTCGTAGTTTGGCTTAATTATGTCTTTTAGTACTTTGACTATGTTTGTCTTTGTAGCTGTCTCAAGTTGTATATTATTGCACAGAGGCTTATCCCTTTTACAGTAAAGATCTAATGTTGTGTGGATTTGATTACCACTTTTCATCGTTTAAATTAATAATGCAATTGTGAAGCGTTAATGGTTTTTCTCTTCTATTCGTTTCCTTTTTGGATTATATTTGACAGAAAATAACCTTATTATTTTAAAAGGATAATATACTACTCCCTCCATCTCATTTATGCATTTATTTATTCTATTTTTTAAAAAACTTTGATCCTCAGAAAATGTAGACAAACGGACAAGTCCTTTACTATAATGAAGAATATAGATCAATTAGCCAGTTCTCCCAACCAATGTTTTAAAAATCAAACCAGAACCAGCAAGACATTCGGTTCCCAATTTTTCTAACTTAACTGCAGTTGAATCGGCCAAAACCAGGCAAAACCCCTTGATCGTAACCATGACCCATTCTCGGTTCAACCAGCCGGTTCATAAAAACTGCTCCTAGCATTTCAATAAAATAAAATAAAATAAATAAATAAAAACACCAAAAAAAAAAAAAACTTGGGACAATAACGATTGAATAATAATGCAGCAAAAAAATTAAAAACAATGCAACAAACACAGGCTGTGTTTCTATATGGCAATTATCACTTACACATCAAAAGAATTCTACAAATCAAACATACATGCATACCACCTCAAATTTACATCTTTACTCCTTCCTTTCCCTACTCAATATAAATACAAGTACAACAACAAGAAAGGGCATCTTTGCCACTATGCATAATACATTTGTTAGTGTAAACTTCAGTCAGGGCCAAAGCCCCTTTACCTGCTGCTGTCAACAAATACACAGGCAGCATACTGAGGAAAAATTTTGCTGCCGTTCTCGACCATCATACACCGGTCGAAGATGAATCAACAATTCTGTTCTGAGTTCGTGGGAGGCTTTGGTTCGAAGAACTCGGCCACGGCCTCGTAGAGACTCTTCTCTTGGAAAGGCTTCGACACGTATCCGTCCATCCCGATTTCCAGACATTTCTCTAATGTGGCGTGTATGACGTCGGCTGTCATTGCCAGTATCGGCATATGCAACTCGCCCATGCCTTTCCCTTCGATCCTTGCTTGTGCATTTGCTTTACGCTCCATCTCCCTAATCAGTGTAGTCGCCTGAAACCTGCAGTACGAGGAAGTAGCGAGTAAATACTGAGAAAAAATACAGCATTCGAACTGTCTCTTCGAGGAAAGATACCATATTTCGTCACAATGTTTTAAATAATATCACGAGGCTCAAATTCTGGCATCGGAAAATACACGTGGCTGTCGGAATTCAGGCCTAGGTGACATTTTTGAGAGGATTCCGAAACATCGGGTGCCAATTTGCCAAAAATTATGAAAAATAAAACGTGACATTATTGAAAAAGGAAAAGATCAAACATTGTGGCAAATAATGATATTTCCCTTTCTTCAATAATGTCACTTTTTTAATTTTTGACACATTAATACACGACGTTTGGACATTCTTTTAGTGACATCACGAGGCCAAAATTCGGGTATCGGAAAACCAACTAGGCACGCCGGACCTCACGTGGAAATACACTTCCGAAAGGCGAAAGATCCGGCATGGCTAGCAAAGGAAAAAAGAATTATAACATTTTCAAACGCACCCGTCCATTTCAGGCATCTGAATATCCATGAAGCAAGCGCTGAACTCGTGCGGTATCTCGAGCAACTTAAGAGCCTCGTGGCCACTCGCGGCACATTGTACTTCAGCACCGAATTTCTTGAGGGCACCGGCTGCAACTCTACGGTTGACTACATTATCATCCACCACCAACATTTTCTTCCCAGATAGCAAGCCTCGTTTACCGATAGTTCTATTGGGTGCGTCCTTTCCATGCCCGTTCTTCATCCCGGATCCTAAAACTTGTTGTAGGCATGCAGCTACCATACTCGCTCTCAACGGCTTCATGATGATAGTGTCTGAAAAGCCGGCTTCCTTTGCTTTTTCACACTCAGAAACTGTTATGTTCGTTGCGAGAAGGATCATTTCTGGGAGTCTATACGAGTGGCCATTTTTTCTCCAGCTCGACAACCGCATGGTGCCATCTTCTTCACCGGAGATCCAGGAATCTTTTTCGACTAGCAGTACATCTGGTAGCTTTTCATCTCTGCTACAGAAAGCAAGGGAAGCAATAAACTCAGATTAAGATAGTGTTTGCATTAAGATAGTTCTTGGATAAATTAAAAACGAGCATGATGCAACTGGCAGTAGATCGAATAATAAAGCTATAAAGAGTGATCAATCAGCATGACCTGATGCTTAAAAATGGCAGTTCATTAATGCATGGGATCATCCATAAATTCAAGTTTATGGCTGCTACGTAGTTGAACGAGGAAAAATAGAGAATTATAAAAATCCATACCATGCTAGGGAAAAGAAACTAGGAATATACACAAAAGTGGCAGTAGGTCTATTAGTCAAGAGATTTTCCTGCTTTGAAGTTCTTTTTTTTTAGCAACGAAACTAAGTGAAAAAAGTATATCGAGGAATGTTGAATTTAGAAAAAACATGTCAAAATGCAAGGACCCCAGCATACACAATCTTTCATTCGACTGCAATAAAAAGAACATGAAACTGGACATATAATTCCTATTCCCTCTAAAAATTTGCACACAGCAGCAGGATTTAGCGAAAAAGAAGGATATACATACTGAAATAAATAAGAGAAGTGCTTACCTCGAAATCAAGGAGCCATATCTTCCAAACACAGAAACTGCAGTTGCAATGCTACCGACGTTCTCAGCTTTAATACAAAGTCTCTTCAAATGATACTTGGTCACAGCAGCTCTAACAGGTTTCCCATCGACTATAAGTGCTTTTATCCCTTTAAACGCATTAGGCACGTCATCAGGTAGAGATTTCTCCAGATTTACAACTGCGCTTTTCTCAACGCTCTGAAACTCAACAGTGAAAAAAAATGTACTTCCAATTTGAGGACGGCTTTTGAAGTCCATTTTACCTCCCATTAGCTCAACAAGACACTGACTAATGCTTAGTCCAATGCCAGTTCCTCCATAATTTCGAGAAGTCGAGCTGTCCGCCTGCATAAATGGCGTAAATACCCTTTTCTGTGCTTCTTCGGGTATACCAACTCCAGTATCTTCGACACACACCATTAAGGCAACACTACGTGAAGCATCCCCATTCATAAAAGTTCTAGAAGCTGCATTGGAGTCATTGTCTAAATGTTTGTAGGTTTCCCAGCTGCTTCTGTTATCGGCAGCTTGTTTCCCACTTAGGGTATTGAACTGTCGAACATGAGATCGTACTTTGAACTCAGATTCTCCATTAATGGAGCTCTCGGTATTGGCATCCATAACCGACTTTGCTTGTGAAGCTAAGAGGACTTGAACAAATATATGACCTTGCTCAGTGAACTGTTAAACATTAAATAGTAGAGCGTTACAATCCATCATAACAACATCCATATTTCGTGCGAGGCTCGAACATTATCAAACTATACCTCTTCTGTTCTCATGCTAAACGATGAAGTTTACATGCCAGTCTGATATCAAATCAATGGATTCAACAAAAAAACAATGGGTTAATTGCTAAAAAAGTTCCCTAGCTTTCACATGATTTGGTTTTAGACATGTTTAATTAACCATTTCAATAGCGACACCACTTTCCATTATTAGCAAAATAGACATACTAAAAATTGTCGTTATTGAAATGATTTATAAAACTTGTCTAAATCCAAGTTGGTGCATTTTTTTTCCCTTTAAATTTGTGCAATTAACCCCAATAAAAAAGTTTGTTTAAATCCATATGGATTGGAGTGGAAATCGGAAGGTAGATCACTCGCAAATTAATATAATCGGAAGGTAGATCACTAGCTTTGATCATTAGACTTACTTTTACCGAGTTTCCAACGAGATTGGTGATGACCTGCCTAAATCTTCCGGGATCCCCCACAACAACTTCGGGTACTTTATCTGATACAAAAACAGCCAACTGCACTTTCCAGTTAATTACAGTTCTAAACAAAATAAGCTACTGAAGAAGAAAACAAAAGTAAAGAAGAAACGGAGAAAAAAATTAAATGTCAAAAAGTTTTTTTTTTAACTTACCTCAACACCCTTTTGCCTCGACTTCTCAGAAAATAAGGACACAACATCATCTAGAATTGTCCTAAGGTCAAATGGGACTACCTCAAGCTCTATCTTTCGAGCTTCGATCTTTGCTTGATCGAGCACTTCGTTTATCAATGTTATCAGTGCTTCTCCACAAGCTTGTGCTGTTTGAGCGAAGTCCTTTTGGGTAGAATTAAGCTCTGTGTCTAGTAGCAACTGTAGCATTCCTAAAATGGCAACAAAAAAAAAATAAAATTATCCCATTTCCCAGTCAAAATATGATTAATATTATAAATCTGAAGACTGTAAAATACCTAGGATTCCATTCATGGGAGTTCTTATTTCGTGAGAAACAGTGGCCAAAAACTGTGAAAGCATAGAGAATAAAATAAAGGCAGTCAGAGACGAGAAGCGGTGAATACATATTCTATGAAGAACAAGTACAGAATGTAAAACCTGAGATTTGGCTACATCAGCAGCTTCAGCTTGAACTTTCAATTCCTGCATTTTATCGAAATCGTCTTCGACTTTAACAATGTGAATTGCGGCACTGTATATCATATACGCAACTAAGATTCCAATCACGAAGACAAAGAATGACGTTGTTAGAGCCATCAATGATGTGGGAGCCTCTTGAAGGTACCTAAAGACAAAATCCAAATAAGAAGAATTGTCTCAAGTTGCTTTTTATTTTATTTTATTTTATTTTCTATTAGCATATTATAGTATAATCAAATTACTAACAGAAGATTTAGGGTTTTGAGCACATACCCACATATCATCTCATGTTTACGGAATGGGTCTCCGAAGTCGAGCCTACTCACATGCTTAAGTGACAAATCACTTTCTTGAGAATGATGGCCATACATGATAAGAGGATCAGAAGAGTTGGTAACATCATATACATTAACCTCAATCCCCTGATTCCCGGAAAGTTGTCCGAGTAGATTCTCAACAAGGGATTCAACATCAAAAGCCCCACCTAGGTACCTAATTGACATTTACATACACCTAGAAGTTAGTAAATAAGCTCAACATAGGAAAGAACACAAGGCCAATTAAGGCAGCTAATACAATGGATGGCACAATCATTGTTTGCATGAATGAGGAAAAGAAATTATGATACGAGGCTCAAGAGAACTGGATATCGAGATATTGGCCTACCATTTCAATCATTAATACTACAAGAAAATAGAGTACCTTAATTCTAAAGTCACTATTTTGTGTTGAACATATTTATATTAGTCCCATCCCATACTATAACAGATGGGGGGTGGGGAACCACAAATACAGGTAAACAGGAAGCATTCATTTGACAGTTCAAGAAGTTTTAAGAAATTATCATTTTCAATGTTCAATAAACTAAAAGATAAACTTCAAGATTGTTACGCAAGCATTTGATCAGATGGTATCAGAGCCTGACACATTGGGATGCAAATGTGATTCGTTTACTCACAACACATGTGAAATGAGAACACATAAGTATCTAGGCAGATGCACAATATCTCCAGCTGTTTGCCCTCAAATCAAAAATGCTATTTTTATCCACTATAAGAGACTCCACTAGGTCAATTTCTATTATTAGATAAGCTGCATAGTCAATCACATGCCATACTATAAATTTATCGGGAAAAACTTCAACATCAACCTCACAGACGAGGATTTCAAAACTGGAAATGGCAGCTATAAGAGACTTGAGAGCAATATAATGATAGAAGTAATATAAACTACTATATATTCATCTAAGACAGAGCAAATGCTTACCCAGCTGTTGCTTCAATCCTCTGTTGCACAGTCGGGATTGGAGGAAGTGTGGAATCGTAAACTGGAAAAGTCAAAACTACCCCTAGATGATGCGAATTCAGCAACCTAAATGGGCTAGTGAGAACTGCTTTACCAGTAGCCCGAGCCCTCAGTATGTTCTCACGGTCCTCCTGTGTAGAAGAAAAAGAGCTAGTAGTTAAAAGATGAAAACTCCCACGAGCAAGAAAAATGCATCACCAAAAATATCATCAATCTACCTCCCCCGACATCATATCAAGTGATTCAATGTAGGACACAGTTTCTTGAGAGAATATGACTGGAGCGTACTCATCCCTAATCGGTGAAGGCTCTTCCTCCATTGTTCTAATTGTCCATCCATGGCGCCTCTCGAATTCTTCCCTCTCCGAATTCAGAATCCTCTGTGCGTAGGCCACCCCACTCAATAAAGGCCTCTCGAAAGCTGTTCTAGCTGTGTATACTGCAAACGTTTCCTGCATTTACCATAACCATAAATTTTCCCATGCATGAACCACAAAGTACCCAAAAGAATCTCAAATACCATATTCAGAAAGTAAAATGAACATAGATTGACATCTAAATGGATTCTATGTTTCAACTCTCAATCAAGAAAGTAATTTTTTATCAGTCCACTCTAGACCACTAATATATTATCATATTATAAGCAGAATTTCATATTTCAACACAAATATATTACCATATACAAGAAGATTTTCATATTTCAACACAGAACCAATGTCCGTACATCAGAGTAAATCAGAGTGACAAAATTAAGCAAGTTCTATAATCAAGAAAGTACAGAATGCCAAAATGCAAGCAAACCTGATCAATTGCCGATGGATTCTTGTAATAATGGAAAGTGGATACGAGGATGGCAAGAGCATGAACATGATTAACACTAACACTAAACTGATCCTGCAACATCCTAGCCCTCTGATCACACATTCCTACAAGAACTTCTTTTCTCCTCAGCTGCTGCTCATCATCCATATGATCATATATACTCTTACTCACAAACAGCATTAGCAAGATTAGAACACCCAAAACCTTACGGCTCGAACAGTAATGGAGTAGAACAGAATGTTTTCTCCGAGTTTCCACTGGCTCATTCACCCTCACAGCCACCATGTGGCACCCTTGCCTTTTCTCACCCATCTTCAAAACCCTCCTCCAATTTTTTTCTCTTTTCTTTTACTGAGAATCCTCGCCTTTTGAGCCCTCAAACAGAAAAGGAAATCAAGAACTCAAGAAAAAGACACGCAGTACACACACTCATGAGCTTTTTGCTACGACTTTTCAAGACTCGCTTTTCCCTGCAACTGGAATTTAAAGAACAGGGCTCTCGTCGTCTCTAGGTAGTCTATCATTACAAAAATGGTCTAGCGCGGCGCAAGAACTATCCACATTTCACACTAAGAGGAGATTCGAACAAACCCCAGAATAAGAAAAGTAAAAGAACAGCCTCTCATTCAAAGAATTCTCTCAAGAAAAGAGTTTAATATTGTTTTCCTCATAATTCCATGATGGGAGGAGCAAAGCATGGCCTTGTGCAGACCTCAAAAGACGAAACCTTCTGCAAATTCCGAAGAAAAAAAGAAGCCCCCCCTTCCCCTTCTCTCTCTCTCTCTCTCTCTCTCTCTCTCTATAAGAGTGTCGAATATAATAATTGTTGGCTAATCAAAAGAGGGAATTAAGTGTGAATAACTACAAGGGAAGATGACAAAGAAAGAATAACGCCCCTAATCATGCATAGATTTTCTCTCAAGGCGTGAGCTTGAGTTTAAGAACAGCAGACAAATAAAGCACGTTCTCTGCCCCCCCCCCCCTCTCCTCCCTTATTAATATACTACGTACTACTCATCATTCTCACACCTCACAACAGAAACTCAAACCACCCAAGATTTCATCTTTGACCAAGCCCAGCTCCTCTCTCTCTCTCTCTAGAACACACAATACAAAACGAAGCAGTAATATATATTATCAAGATTAAGAAAACTGCAACCTAATTCTGGATACAATGTACTGTAGTTGAGTTCACATTTATTGGATTTGTTTAATGGGGGGCCAAAAAAAATGTTATTTAAATCTGATGCGAGTGTGGTAAGTGTATACAGCTTACTTTTTAAAGCAAACTGAATCGAATTTCAGATTTTTCCAGATACGCTCTTGTCCCCTTCTTTAAACTCTCTCTCTCTCTAATCAAATAAACACAAGTGGTTTTGTTGTAATTTAATATTATTAATGAGTGAAAATAATTATTTGTTGAATATAAAATTTAGAGTCACTTTCACATATCTTGTGGATAATGACTTCGCGACAAGAAGCAGATCCCAAACCATCTATTTACTAAAACGCCCCTACTTCTTTCGCTTTTTTTTAAAAATTTTAATTTCTAATAAGGTTAATGAAATCTCCTTGAAAAAATGTAGGGTTAATTGTTTTAAAATATACTTCCTCTTTGTTGTAAAATACTAATATTGTAGAGCATAGAAGAAGAACACAAAAAGAGAGGAAGAAGAAGAGAACGCGCAAAAGAGAATATGAATAGAGTTTCTCATTAGTAATCTCAAGATGTGCGTATAACAAATAGGGTTACATAAGAGAAATATATACAACAGAGAAAAACCTTACCTAATAAGTAATGTCCACAAATAATATATTTACAACACTCCTCTTGGACATAACGACGTGATGTTCATGCCTCATTAAAAACCTCTCATCATTAAAGGAAATTAATGAATGGAGTATTTAACACTATCAATAAGTTAACTATAAAAAAAGAGAATATTGAAAAGTTATGAATATAAATTTGATTACTTCTTTGTATGTGTAATTTTTATGAATATAAATTTGATTACTTTTTTGTATGTGTAATTTGACGATTAAGCTATAGCTTAAAAAGAATAGGAAGGAATATAATGTCACTCTATTTTTTCAAAGACTTCCAAAACTTATCACAAAATACGTGAACTTGACATCTTCTAATTTTGCGTAGGATTTGTATTTGGAGAAATTCATGCTTACGTGGCATCCGAAAGTGCCAGCATGGATTTACCGGCGCCATGTGAACATGACATAATTTTATGTATAACCTAGGTAATATCGTTTTATGCGAAAATAAAAGAAATTGATTGTGTTGGAATTTGCGTATGTGGTCAAATTGAAAAGAAAAAAAAAAAAAAAAAGGAACTAGGTTAATGTATTTCGGAGATAAATTTTAAAACTCGTGGAAAAACCCAAAAATTATGTTAAAATAATGTATTTTAACCCTTTCTGATTGTTCCATTTACTCCGTTTTGGATTGGAGTGACATATATTTTCATCTTATTCCAGTTTTCACCATTCTCTGCAAATACTCAACTCAGATTATTTGCTTTTGTTGCTATAATATATTTCATTTGTTCTAAAGATAGTGTCATTTTTTCTTACAATAATTTTATGCTCTATTCATCACATAAATTTGGACACGATGATTACGGGAATGTATAATATTTTCCTAGTTATGAATAATATTATACTTATATTATTCATAGATGGGAAAGATTACACATTTTTATAATTCTTGTGTCCAAATTTACGAGACGAAAAAAGTATAAAATTATTGTCAAAAGAAACTATAACGTCATCTTTAGGACATGGGAGTATATATTATGTGTCTGATGTAATTTCCTTTGAATTCTACCCATTAATGAATTTTTAGTTTTGTTACTATATAAATCATAGTGGAATTTTAGTAATCTGTTTTGATCGTAGCAAAATAGGCGAGAGAGGTTCTAAGGAAGAATTTCAACTTTTGTTTTTGCCAAAAGTGATAGAAAAAGATAAAAAGATTCTCACGTTAAATCACTGTTTCACTAAATTAAAAGAGAATTATTATTATTATTATTATTATTATTATTATTATTATTATTATTATTATTATTATTATTATTATATTATTATTATTATTATTATTATTATTATTATTATTATTATTATTATTATTATTATTATTATTATTATTATTATTATTATTATTAGTGCGGTTCGATCTACAATCACCTGCTTTATAGGCTACTATTAAATTCTACTACTATCGAAGAAATACTTTATACTCCAAGCTCACACGAATTGTACAATCTGAATTTTTGTGTACAGCCGAATTTACTTAGTACAGTATTTGGTTTCATCCCTAATTTTTTTTTTTTTTTTCTGCATTATTTCCCGATAAATAATAATACTACTGCTAGAAATATTTTTTTGTGAATAGAAATTGATACCGATACAAGCTTACTCCAGGATCGTAACGACAATTTGCAATAAACTCGTGAAAAGTAAAAAATCGTGAAAAGTTATAATCTTTACGTGAAACCTAAAGTAATACCATGCTCCGTAATTGAATATTATTAAAATACACTCTCTTCGTCCTTTATGGCTCTATTTAGTAACCTAAAATTTTGGGCACAAGATTTTATGTAGTTTGATAATTTATTAATAAATTAAAGTGTTAAAGCGTAATAATTGTGAGCTCATCTAATATTTTTAATAGTATTAAAGTGTTAAAATGTTAAACAGTAGAGTGTTAAAGTGATTGTGAGGCCTACGTCACAAAATGGAAATATTCAGTAAATGTAGGACGTCCCAATATAGTAGTAGTGTCAGTAAATTGAAGATAGAGGGAATATATATCCAGTATAAAATAATGACAATTAACATATATTTATATTATGACGGCTTTATAAGTACTACCTTCATCCCATTACATTAGTCATATTTGCTTTTTGATTGTTCGGCACGTTTTTCCACCGAAACCTAGTACGAGTTTTAAAATATAATTTTGACGTATTCATTTTTTCACGGGGTACTATGACACTCATAGTACCCCGTGAAAAAATGAATACGTCAAAATTATATTTTAAAACTCGTACTAGGTTTCGGTGGAAAAACGTGCCGAACAATCAAAAAGCCGAACAATCAAAAAGTAAAGAGGACTAATGTAATGGGATGGAGGTAGTAATAGATATAATTTACAGGTTTAACAGTGAGCTCAAACTAATACTAATATACAACAATAAATGACAATTTAACTATTAATGGTGTATTCTCTATAATGAAAAATATCTGGGCCACAGGGCTAGTCGTATAGGATACCTTTTACGTGCTATTCAATTTCTATTTTCTTTAATTCTTTTTTTTCTTCTGAAATTTGGGAAATAACTAGGTTCATATTTATTGGGCTTAAACGAGGGAATTGGGCAGGGGGATAAGTGAGGAAGATTTTAAAATACATCACAAGAAATGTAATTAATTTATGGCTTTAAAATTTTAAAAATTATAAAAATTGGCTTGAACTTTTGACATCCGTGGTGACTTTGTGGTTTGAACTTTTGAATATTACAAAATTGACTCAATTATGAACGTGGTAACTTTATGGCCTCACGATAATAATCGACAACGTAAAATGAACATAGATCGTCATAAATCATTTAAATATCAAAGTGAAAAAGAAAAAAAAAAAACAAACAAACTACTTTAATATATTAAAATATAAAAAAGTATTCATTTTTCTTGCATCATCCGTTATATAAAGGCAAAAACTTAGGTGAGTCCGGCCACATAGTGTGGCCAGGTCAAAGTGTCAATCTTTATGCATAAAAGTGTTAATCTATATGAATAAAAGTGACAATCTTTAATATAATTATTTTACGATAAAAGTGTCAATTTTAAAAAGTGTCAATCTTTATACAGAAAAGTGATAATCTACACGAATAAAAGTGACAATCTTTTAGCTGGGCTCACGGTGAGCCATGACTGACCCAAGTGTGCCCCTATACAAAATCACATCTCTCTGTCATTTATATGAGTGCATGGTTTTTTTTTTTTTGTTTTTTTTTATTTTTTATTTTTTTTTAATATCAGAAGCACGGTTTATTGATTAAAATCAAAACTCAATTCACACGAGTCTAGTGTTTATCCTCAACTACACAAAGAACAAGATTTTCTTAATTAGAAATGTCAAGCATAAATTAATTATGATTGTTTTATTTCGTTTGAATAGATCGCCGAACAAGACTATGTCAATTTTTCGTTGTCAAATTTCATTGTGTGGCCATAAATTCACTATGGGTTCAAAATTCATGTCACTTTTGTCATTTTTGAAAGTTCGGATTATAAAATAATTGACAGGTTAAAATTCGGGCAATAAGAAATATTTAACCCAAAAGCAACAACACTAATTTGAAATAACTCTTAAGGGCACACGTTTTCTTTGATATAAAATGAGGAAGAAAAAAAAAAGACATTTTCCACCATTTTTTCCTCTTTTCTTTTGTTCACTCAGACATTTTCCATTTTCCATTTTCATAATTATGATAATATTTTTCTGCCAATTTAAAGTGATAATATTTTTTCACATGTCAATCCTCCTTTCACCTACAGAAAACATATGATAAAATATACGGAGACTACATTATAAGATAAACAAAAAAAATCATTGTTTTCTCAGCACTCATTTTCTTTTTCTATCATAGAAAATACACCGTTTGGACTCAAAATAATTCTTTATGGTTGGTCATCATATTTGTTATGGATGAAAAATCCTCACTCGTTTCTGCATTAATAGTGGTTTGGAGTATTACTTACGGACTTGTTTATTATCTATATTAATAAAAGAAAGTAGCATAGTTTCTCTCCAATATTTTTGATATTTGAGCCTCGTTTAATTTTTGTAATTAATTAAGTTATACATATTTTAAAATATATTATGTTATTTTCTATACAATTCCTTAATTAATAATGCATTTAATCCTATGAAAACTCATTTTTGTTCATTAAAGTTCAACACATTAATTAAATTTCAAGTATAAATATTAATTTGACAAACTAATTTCTTCTCATTTGTTTCTTTTAAATGTAATTTTGAATAATTGACTTAAAATATTAAAACTAAGTAGTGAATCTCAATTTTATTGTCTCAACATCTCTCAATCTAATGTAATATTTTATATATATTTTTTTTGTTCTTTGCTATGAAAATTAAAAATATATCAGTATATGCATGCTCATTTTTCATTTTTACACACACACAAATAATACAACAATTGATAGTGAACTTAGATAACTCAATCAATTATGTCAGGAGTCGTATAAAATTATAATTATAAAGTTGATCCATACTTAAATATTTAATCAAACAATCTCTGAAAATGAGCTATAAATTTACACATGCATATAAAATATGTATAAATATATAATCAAATATAACACATCATACCAGAGTACACATGTATATAGAATTTTTTTTTTTCTTTCGTCATTTTATGAAATAAAGTAGAAATTATTAATTAAAATAAAAAGTAAGTATTATATATTTATCATGATATTTATAGATCAAACTCCTGCATCGCGGGTGTACAATTCTAGTAGTTACTAATAACTATACATTCTAAACTAAAATAAAAAAAATAATGTTTTAAAATGAACCAAATAAGGCAATAATTGACTGGTGTTGTCAACATTGTGGTGAATCGAGTTTTCCTTCTCGAATTTCAAGTAATAAATTCGAATTTAATGGGACAATTAATTATAATTATGAGTTTATCAGAAAGTTTGTTGGAAATAATAATGTTGTTACTTTATTAAATGCAGAAGTGCTCATTAAATTTCTTCATGACAAGAAATAAATTAACGATGAATTCAAAATACCATTCACACTTAATTACTCGATCAATATTGTTTAAATTCTTAATAATGTTGCCGACAATGTATAACGTAAAGTCGTAAACTATCATTGCATAAAGACTATTATCATAACAAAATAAATAAAATAATTTTTTTAAAAAAAAGTATAAATAAAATAATTAGGCATCGTAGGTAGCAAAACAACCCTTCACCCTAGCTCTCACCAATAGTCAATACATACCTTACCTATCATACTATATATAATGACATAAAGTAATAGCTTACTTTGGATCTTCAAAGGAATAATAATTATTAAAATAAAAATAAAAATAAATAAATACTTAAATGTTTTGCTATAAATTAAAGAATCTCTTTTCTTTTTTTTTTTCTTTTTTTTTTTTTTTGTAAATAAAGGTTATGAAGAGAATAGTCAAAATGTGAATAAAAGAAGTTGATGAAATTAAATGAATGATACTTCCTCCTCCTCCGTTCGTAATCTTTGGACACAATTGACTTTCTAACTTTTTTTGGGCTTTGTAACGAATGGTTTTAAAATGGACTTTCAAAGTTTATTTTTCTCTATAGGATATTACGATATTCATTTTAAAATCAATTTAAAATCCATTGTTGTAAAGTTCCAAAATCAACTAAAAAGTCAACTATATCTAAAGATCGTGGACGGAGTACTACAAAGTTTGTTGCTCCCAAAAAAGGAAAGGGGGTAACGTACATTTTTGTTCGACAGGTAATAAAGGAAATACCCTATGAAGCACGGGTACGTCTGGGAGGGTAGCGTACCCGTATTAATACGATGTAAATAGGAATACGAAAAAAATACACCCAAAATATGTATTAAAAACATATTTTTAAATTAATTATTTATTATTACTTCCTCTGTTTCAAGATTGTTGACACGTTTCTTTTTCTTTCTTTTTGGCACACATTTCCACGCTTCTCGATGATGGATTTTAAAATAAATTTTTGAAGTATCTTTTCTTTTACGAGATACTGCGTGTGTCGTAGTATCCCGTAAATAAAAAAATACTTCAAAAAATTATT
Source organism: Mentha longifolia (assembly GCA_001642375.2). Classification (NCBI taxonomy): domain Eukaryota; kingdom Viridiplantae; phylum Streptophyta; class Magnoliopsida; order Lamiales; family Lamiaceae; genus Mentha; species Mentha longifolia. The sequence goes on from CM038113.1 coordinate 30,730,802, forward strand.
TTAAAATCTATCATCGAGAAGCGTGGAAATGTGTGCCAAAAAGAAAGAAAAAGAAACGTGTCAACAATCTTGAAACAGAGGAAGTATTTTTTCATAAAAAAAATACGTATTAAATACGTGTTGACTGAAAGTAAAATACGTTTTGACTTAAAAAATACAAATCCGCTGCACATTACGGGATTTTTTTTTCCCCCAAATTTCAATCACTTCTGCACATAGCCCAAACAAAACCCTACCTGAACCCAAAAATTAATTATCCCACGCCGCCACCGTCATGCGGCTGCCCCCATTGCGTCGCCAACCCCTCCTCTCCTCTGTTCCTGCTCCTTGCTTCCTCTCTTCTATTCTATGTTTAATTGAGTTCTGTGTTTCAAATTAAAAGAATAAGAAGATGGTGGAATTGGAAGAATAGCGATGAGGGAATTGGGATGCTACACGCATAAATCAATTCATAAATCTACTAAAGAGATTTTGGAGAAACCGACAGAGTAAAGTGGGGCCTGTGGCTGAGAAACCAAGAATATCATGTGGCTGAATAAAAAAAGTAGAAAATGAATATTTAATATGCAATAATAAAAAATAGATATATGCAATAATAAAACACTTTATGAAATCAAAATGCTACAAAATCAGAAAAGTAGAATATGAATTGAAATCAAAATGCTACAAAATCAGAAAAGTAGAATATGAATAATATATATATATATATATATATATATATATATAATATTATTAAAAATATAAAATGTATTTTTGACGTATTCGTATCTACATTTTTTAAAAATTAGCATATTTTCGTATCGTATCGTATTCGTATTCGTATTTCGTTTCCGTCCACATACTTCTTAGGAAATACCGAATATACTATCACAAATTGGGAAGAAGATTTGCATAGATAGTAGACCTATTTTTTTTTATTTGTATAAAGTGTGAAAATTATAAACCAATGAACCACTAATTTGTGTATGATCCATGGTTGTTATATATATATATATATATATATATATATATATATATATATATATATATATATATATATATATATATATATTTAACACATTAAAATTATGATTATCATTATATATTTATAATTAGAATTTTTCTATTTGTGAGAACCATAAGGACCCGCTTATTTATATATCTTTTCATATTTTTTTATATGCGCATTTTTGCAAATAATATTTTCATGCTCTTATTTATATATATTTTCATGCTATTTTGCATAATTGTGACCATAATAAGCATGATTTGTAAAAAAACATAATTTTATATCTAAAAAAGTATTATTTGCAAGTAAATATATTACATATGTAAAAAAAAACATAAATATTATATATGCGTGTGTGTGGTTTTGGTAGGAATGAATGCTTATATAAGAAATAAGAAAGAATGGAATCCATATATTTTACTTAAATGAGTGGTCAAAATCAACTCTCAAATTGGATAATATATGCACATTTTGCATTAATTTGATACACGACCATTTTTATGCATTGCATGCATTACTTTATAGGTGGCCAAATACGGGTTCGGGTACAGAACCGTACCCGTACCCGGCGGGTACGGTTCCAACAAATCGAACCCATACCCTACTCGCGGTATAGGAGGGTACGGATACGATTTCGAGTATGACAGGTGCGGGTACGAGTACGAGTACAACCCGGCGGTTCTAGCGGGTTTAATAATAATTATTTTTAATATTAAAAATATATTTAAAATTTGATTAGTTGTAATTCGAATTATTTGTAATAGAAAAATATTATTTTATTATAAAGATTCCAATAACTTAAATATAAATTAGACCTCTAAATGCTACATCATTGGAGATCAAGTTATTTAAAACTTTAATCTTCAAGGGCCAAGTACCGTTAAAGCATAATTAGTGAAAATTTAATGAAAAAATTACTAAATTAGGAAAAAGAGTGCATATATAATTAAAACTAAGAAATAAAAAATATATTTTAGATGAAATATATAGCAAAATTGCGGGTCGGCGGGTCGTGGAACCGGCGGGTTACGGTTCCAACTTTCAGTACCCGTACCCGAACCGCCGCCTTCGGCGGGTACGGTTCCGAACCCGAACCGGCGAGTACGGGTACGAGTACAAACCCTCTGAGTACGTGTACGAATGCGTGTACGGGTCGACGGGTACGATTATTTTGGCCACCTCTACATTACTTTGATGTATTGTATGCTTTAATTTAGAGCACCAGTCTCTCATTTTCTGCCACCCTTAGTTTATGCATGTCATCTACAAGTTGTATTTGCTGACACTTTTTTTTCTTTTTTTTCTTTTTCTAGTCAATAGCATATATACTTATTTTATTTCATGTGGTTCTATTACATTTTCTTTTACATCTCGTATATACATTTTTTGCAAATATTTATGATATCATCTAAGATAATCGTAGACAATAAATTAAATATTACACGCCGCACGCGATGTCTATTACTAATAACCAAGAAAACATGAAATTAGTAATATAAAAATGTCACAGAGGTATAGTTCTTGATTAACTGTATATATAAGGGAAACATAATGAAAAAAATTATCTGCGTGGCATTTCCACATCAGCACATTAAATAAAATTTAATTAGCTAAAATTATTAATTTAAAAACTTATACATTATCGATTTAATTGAAAAAGTCTGCTTGTCGATTTAATTAGCTAAAATATTAATGTTGCCGAATACATGTAAACAAATAAAGTACTCCGTAGTTGTTTATTCAATCATCACTTTTAGCTAATTAAATCGATAAGCACACTTTTTAATTAAAAAGTATAGATATACATATGCAAGTATGGATATAGGTTGATAAGGCTCATTAAGAAGTGTGAATAAATTAAAGATATATATTATTATGAAATAATTAAAGATCCATATCAAATTGAAGATACATATTAATTAGATTAAAGTATTGATTAATTAGACAAAATTATGAGAATTTAGCAAAATAATCATGAAAAATCAAGATTTCATTTTTTTATACCAAATCTTTAATATTGTTTTTGTTTTCATTCTCATAATTTTGATCCCCACCTTCATTTTTTATAATTCTTTCATGAAGGCTTTTGTATTATGCTAAATGCAAACAACTACGCATGGTATATATCTTCTTATGGTTCAATCTTTCTGGAGAGATGCCAAGTCGTGGCATTTCGAAATTTGTTCAAAATATAACTATAATTACTCATAACAAAAACCAAATAAAAAAAAAAACTAATAAAAATCAAGATATTATAAGATAACTCATTAGATTATATCCATAGTATCATAAACGTATATTAGTTACTATTTCTTCTCTATTTATTAGAATTTGAAAAATGAAAATTGCTATATAAATTTATTGTATACGTATCTATATATATAATTTTTATACAATGTTTCTTATAAAAATAAACTAATAGAAATTAAATTTAAATTTTCATCTTTTAAATTCAAATTTGACGTGATATCTTCTTTTATAAGGGTTCATATTAATGAAGTTACATAAATAATCGATGTGGGATAGCTGGGAGTATGATATTAAAATTATGAGAATTTGGGGGAAAAAAATAACAAAAAAAAATAGAGGATTTTATCAAATATAATTGAAGTATGCTCTCATAATTAATATTTTAATGGAGGATTTTGTCAAATTGAAGGATATTGTATTGGACTTGGAATACATGGATGTTGTATTGGAATTGGAATACATGTCGTGTGCGTTAATATAGAGCTATGAAAATAAATAAAAAAGAGATATTGTATACAAAAGTTATTTGAGTATCGAAGATATGTTATAATTATTATATAAATATCAAATTAAATAGAAGTGCTCCCCTACCCACCGTGGGCACACTTAATGTGCCCACCGGTGATGTGACAGTGCCACGTCAATATTTTTTTCCATTTGGGTTTTGATTTTTTTTAGTAGGGTTTAGTTTTTTTTGGTAGGATTTAGTTATTATGGTATATATTTAAAATAATTTCCTCTCAAATTAAATATACATATTAATTAGGCAAAATTATGAGAATTTAGCAAAGATAATTAAGAAAAATTGTAGTTGATCGACCTTTATTTTGCTATTATAAATGTATAGATAGATAGATTTTGCATATTGGATCTTAATTTATTTTTAGGCTATGTAGGCATCAATTAATCTGAATATATTTTCGGTAATGATTAAGTAATGTATTAGTTATTAGTGAATAATAATTGAATATAGCTATATTTCATATAAATATAATCCAAGTAGATATGTACGTATAATATAGATAGATTATTATAATTAATATTAATATGTATAATTATGTGTAATTTAGATAAATAGAGAACGGAGGATGTAGAGGGACGCCACGTAGGCGCATGGATCGTTGTGGTATCAGGAACCCGCTGCGTAATTATATATAAGATATTAATTAATTATTATTTATATACATTAATATAATCATTTATATATATTATAGAACCTCAAATATCTATCTCTTATTAATTCCATTGCGGATTCGGAGCACCACATTAATTTATATGCATATTAATTATTATTTATATACATTAATATAATATATATATATATATATATATATAATAGCAAAATAAAGGTCAATCAAGCATGATTTTTCTTGATTATTTTGTAAATTTATCATAATTTTGGCTAATTAATCAATACTTTAATATAATACGGAGTAATAGTTAATATATATAATACACGAAATCTACATGAAAGCGAGCACTTGATTAATTAAAATCTATACCCTATTATAAAAGTGTCTTGTTTTACAAAATTTGATTTGCCTATTATATCCATATTATGTATTTAATTTTAAGGACAATATAGTAATATATTATTATATATAATAATAGTATTATCTTAAGTAGTTTAAGAAGAATAAATCTCTAATATACAACATGCACACATTAAATATAATCGTTTAATTTAATACTTCTACGTATCATATTAATAATCAACTTAGTTATTACTTTTAAATATAATAATATGTATAGTGTAGTCATGCGTATTATAATTCCTCATAAAAATCAAATTATCAACAAGATATAAACCATCTTATGTAAGTTTAAGTATAAGAGAAATGCTCCAATACCCACGGTGGACATACTTAATGTGCCCACCGGTGACATTTGATTTGCCTATTATATGCCTATTATGTATTTAATTTTAAGGACAATATAGTAATATATTATTATATATAATAATAGTATTATCTTAAGTAGTTTAAGAAGAATAAATCTCTAATATACAACACGCACACATTAAATATAATTGTTTAATTTAATACTTCTACGTATCATATTAATAATCAACTTAGTTATTACTTTTAAATATAATAATATGTATAGTGTAGTCATGCGTATTATAATTCCTCATAAAAATCAAATTATCAACAAGATATAAACCATCTTATGTAAGTTTAAATATAAAAGAAATGCTCCAATACCCACGGTGGGCATACTTAATGTGCCCACCGGTGACGTGGCAATATGATAAATAAGGAAATTAATTTGAATATATACCATAATAATTAAACCTTACCCAAAAAAAAAGAAGCTAAACTCTATTAAATAAAACTCAATCATAAATGGAAAAAATTAAAGACGTGTCACTGCCACATAAGCGGTGAGCACATTAAATGTGCCCATGGTGGATAAATGAGCGTTTCTATTAAACATAATGCATGACTTAGCTATTATAGTGATCGCCACCAAAAAATAAAGGAACCGATCAATTTTTTCTCAATAAAAATGGTTGTACAAATATGTAGGGTCACTTGACTCATTTCCCTTTGATATGGAATAAAAAAGAGGGATAAAGAAACAATGATTTTTTTTTTTTTTTCTCATAATGTGATATCCATTTGTATATGTTCCTTAAAATGGAAAAGAATGTGAAAATATTATCACTCTAAAATGGTGGCAAAATATTACTCCCTCCGTCCTCCATTTACTGACTCTGTTGACTTTTTAAATAATTTTGAAGCTTTGCGATTATGGATTTAAAATTGAATTTTTGGAGTTTAGTTTTTTTTACACTTTTTCTTTGTTTTTTTTCTTTTCTCTCATGGTTCTTCAAAGAGCACACCTAGAGTATAAAAGTTATCAAAAATTTTCTATTGCGGCTATTAAAATTTTATTTTTGATATGAATGTGATAATAAATATCCATCTTATCATCTTCTCAGTAAAGAACTGTTGGAATTTTTATTCTATTTTCACTTGTATGTCATATTTGAATTTCAAATTTAAGTTTTCTTCCCCTTGGCAATTATATCTTCTCAATTCTCATTCAAACGAATACATACATATTCATCTACGAGTAAGAAGAAAATTAAAATTTATTTTATTAAATAATTATCTATATTACAAAATTAGTACTCCGTATCTCGAAATTTCAAATGTATAAGTTCGAATAACTTTGAAATTTTTTGCTAACTAGGACAAAAAAAAAAAAGAATACACATTCATTACAATGTTCTAAGCTAAACAACATTGGTAAACAATCAATTAGTTTTAGATGGTAAAACCAATTGGATTTTTGACAGTAAAAAACCAACCATATGATGAAGAAGTAAGATAAAAAGAAATTGAAAAATAAAAGGTAAATTAAATTCAAGTTCATATTAATAAAATAGTACTCCTCTGTCACATGCTATTAGTCATTTTTGTTGAATATATTTGAAGTATAAAATAATAAAAATGGACTAAAAGCATGAGACCGAGGGGTACTTATTTCATCCGCCCACTAAGAATGTGACATTTTAGCCATTTGGTCTGTTCACCAAGAGTATGAGAAGTACATTTACAATTACAGAATTATGGTAGGCATAGTGTGTTTGGGAAATGAGTGAACTATTTATAATTTATCATGTTCTTATTTATCAACAAATTATTCTATATTCTTAAGTATTTTCATAGTTTTTCTTTCGTACATATACATATCACTATATATAATCATATATCACCAGGAAAACATAAAATGATACTCCCTCTCATTCAAAATAGATGTCATTTTGAATGTAGGAACACACATTAATAAAATATTTTTTTGTCTAAATTAACCCTAATTAATGAGTGTTAGTTTTGTTGGAGTCTCAATTGTTAATCTCAGCCAATCAATTTGAAGCCAAATAGTAATTTAATAAGGGCAATTTTGGCTATTTTATTCAAAACGACATCTATATTATAAATATACAAAACACCCAAAATGACATCTATTTTGAATGGGAGGGAGTGTGATTTATTATAGAGAATACAACTTCAAAATAATTAAAGTTCAATACAATCATAAAATTATAAGATATCTCAAAATATTATATATATTTTTATATACTCATGTTAAATTTATTATAAAAATTATATTTATATTTGTGCATACTCATAGTAAAAACAATTTCCATGTACTTTTAATATTTTTATAGTTTGGTCCTTCTTGAATTTTATACTTATATAGGTAATTTATTATATCAATTGTTTTACAATACACAAAATATGTGTTTTCTTAACTTGAAAAAATAGGTATATATCTTTTTTGGTTGGAGCATAATGAAATAGGTGACATTCGATTCCACGTAAAAATCAATAAATGAATTGTGAAAATGTATTTCCTAATAATGTTACCCTCATTCGGTTTTGAATAATACATAGATAACTATTTTTTTATATGAAAATTATAATAAAGAAAACCATCCTAATTATTACTTTTACGTTTTAAAAATAATCATATGCAATGCAAACAACTTTTCGATTATGTAATAGAAATATGTAACATGTGCTTATAGTTTTGCTAAGATCATTTAATTTCGATTTATTATGGTGTATATCAATATTGTATGATTTAAAAAATATATATTTAATGAGATTATATTAATATTTAAAATAAATTACACATGTACAATAGAGGTTATACGTGCAACGCACGTAATCACTGCTAGTATATAAAATAACGACTATTTATATAAGATGTATAGATCTACGTAATAACAAATATATTGGCATATATATCTATACAGATAAATGATAAATCTATATATATTAGCAAAATAAAGGTCGATCAACCTTGATTTTTCTTGATTATTTTGCTAAATTCTCATAATTTTGGCTAATAAATCAATATTTTAATCTAATTATTATATATCTCCATAGAATTCAATTTAAATAAAAGTCTCATAATTTAAATCACCTATATATTTAATTTTAATTATCCCACATCGATTATTTATAAAATTTTATCAAGGAGATACCCCTATAAAATAAGAAACCTCATATTCAAAATTATTCATCTCCGATTTCAATTTGAGAAAGGTAAACTATATATTTTAATTATCAGTTTACCTAATTTAAGTCTAAAAATCAACGTTTTTCAGTTTATCAACTCTATCAACTCTTTTGTTTGCAACTAAATTATAAAATCATGGGGAGAAACTCTTACATTTCGTGAGAAAAATAGAACAAAGTACGTTAAACAATATTAATTCAAAAATACTCATCAATACACGCATAGCAACTAAGATTAATGTTTATATTGTAAATCGGATATTTCTATTTTCGCTTATCGAAAACTTGCGATAAGCGAAAAATCATCTCTCATTGACCTTTTTTTAGCAATACAAAACTTGATATGAAATATACAACTACTTGAAAAATGTTATACATCTTCAATTTATTTTATATATTATAACATACAATTGATGGCTTAACAATTGATACGATACTAATAATCATACTAACGAGTTAATAATAAAATTTAAAACAATCATCTAAGTGATGGGCAGCCTGACATTCTATCATTCTATTATATATATCGTACGTGGCACTATCATAAACTTTCATGAATATTTTCTTAAATTTTCATAGCTTTGACTGTATAATTCATTAATTTTATTTTACTTAAACTATCTCACATCGACTATTTATGAAATTTCATCAATTAAAGATAGAAGAACTGAAGAAATAATATAACTCGTGCATCGTACTCTCCAACAAATATTAATATGAACCTATGATATATATATATAAAAGGAACATTTCACACTAGAGCCCTATATATTTTCTATTGCAATGAACAATGTATGACTTCAAACTCAAAACAAAATCTGCTACTTAAGAAATGACAAACCTCCTTAACCTAATGAAATTTCTCCGTCTCCTATAATAGACACTCAAACATGAGCAAATTGACAGTCTAAATGAGTACAATTACCCAATAAATCTCCTTGACCTTATTTTCAATTCCATCGAACAACGGGCAGCTTAACATTTAAATTAAATTAAACTACTGGAGAAATGACATATTTTATTGACCTAATTTTTATTAATGTAAACAATGAGTCTTGACCCTATTTTTGTATTTTGATAATCAACGGATGGCTTGACCATTTAAATCGATTACAACTTTCTAAAAAATTTAAGTTATAGTATTTCTTTGCAATCCAACTGTCTCTTGCAAAGGATACCCAACCAACGGGCAAATTGACATTCAAAATGAGTACAATGAGTACAACTACCCGAAAAATCTCCTGGAACTAATTTCAATTACATCAAACAACGGATTGTTTAACATTTAAATTGAATCAAACTACTTCAGAAATGACATATTTTCTTGAACTGCTTTTTTGTTAATGTAAAAAACAGACGACTTAAAAAATATTATCTTTCTTGACTTATTTTTTTTATTTTGATGATTAATGGGCAACTTGACATTTCAATCGAGTATCACTTTTCAAGAAATTTTAACCCTTCTAAACCATTTTTTTCCCTACTACCAATATCTTAGCAACTAGTTGTTTGACATATAAAATAAGTACAATTTTTTAAAAAATTTACCTCTTATTCACCTTTTTTTTTCTAATATGATTTTTATCCTAACAATTATTCCAATGATTTTTTTTAATTACTATCGCTTTGCGTGACACCCGCCCTATACAAATTTTCTCAATATTTTGATATAATTTACTGATTATTATACGCGCGTTTAGATACATTGTGACTTTTATTCATGTATAGATTATACAATTCAACTTTTGCTCAACTTTTACTTGAATTTATAGCATTTAGTGACACGATAAGCAAAATAATACGGCATTAGATTCAATTTTAACCTTTGTATTTGTTATTTTAAAGAATTATGATTATTTACTCTTTTTAAAGGGTAGATTTTAAATTGAAAGATTGTATCGTATGTAAATCGAGTTACTAAAAAACGAAACACATCTCATCATATGTGCATAAAGTTAAAAAATAACAAAGTTTAAAATGAAATTTTATATGAATTTAATAAATAAAATAAAATTTTCAATGTAAGTTTTGGAATCATAATGCTTTTCAGTTTATGAAATCATATAGGACGTAATATATAATTTATGATATAATTATAAAATTTTAAATTGTACACCGAATCACTATTTATTTTCAAGTTGTATTAGTATGAAACAACTTTGCGAAATTCATCATTGATTTATTGGGCCGCGCAACGGCGCGGGTGTAAATCTAGTTTTAAATAAATAATTGTACTTTTTAATAATAATTTACTAAAAATTTACAAAATAAAATAATTTCCGTCGAATTTCGACGGGCTACACACTAGTATAAAGAAAATATATACCCTAATATTTGAAATTTCTAAACCTCCAAGATTTGCCACGTATCATTAATTCATTAAGGCAATAGAAGATGTCACATACTTTATCAATAGAGGATCTCATGACCACTATTTGTCTTCAAAAATCACAACTATATGTACATGATTACATTTTGGATAACCATTAAATGTTGCCAATCAACTTGCCTAAATTTTGTCAGTTATCAACGTTTTTAGTTGCATTTGATTATATTGGTTCATTCATAATTTAATTTCATGTGTATAATAAATTAAGAACAACCACATGTATACATGTATATGTGGTTGTTCTTGTGAAAACGTATCAAAGCCTAATTTCTAATATTGATTCTTTCATTATCCATGATTATCATAAAAAAAAATATAATGAGAGAATATTATCCTTAGTTCCTACATTAAGAATGTTTTTCTTAACCATAATATATCTATACATATTCATATTGCATAAGAATAAAGGTAGCTTTGGTGATTTTGTCATCTTTACAATTGATAATAGTATAGCTAGTGATGCTGATTCTGATAGAATTGGATATAAAGAACAAAATACACACATATATATGGAATAGTTTGTATATAAATATGTTTTAATACGTGAATATGCGAAAAATGCTTAAATTTATTTTTAAAAAAATTATGCTTAAATATACATGCGATCATGCTTAATTTAGCATCATGCTTATCTATATATAATTTGATGCTTAAAGTATTTTCATACTTATTGTATATTGCAATTACGCTTATATCAATACTAGTTGTTTATCTTTTTAAGATCAATAGTTCAGATATATTTCTATTTATCACGGTATGACTTATTTCTATATGAGCCGAACTCTCTCTGTATATATTGCTAAGATGTTCCCCCATTTAGGGAATTGAAAGTTTTGTTTGACTATATTTGCATTTTAATTTTGTTCTGATGCCATAGTATTATTTTTTATATGCCACCAGAAATAAGGATTAATATTTCTCAGCTTCTTCTACTTGAATTATTCACCGACGTTATATATTGAGAATCAGAAAAAGAAAAACGAAATCTCTTAAATAAATGCTTGTTTATTTTATTCTTTTAGTGGAAAAAAACAATTGTTTAATAAATATTGTCTAATGGGAATTGAGTTGTCACAGATATGGAAATTCGATTTCATGTGAGGGTATTTTGTCTTTATTTAATGATCTCAAAGTCAAGAAATGTACACAAGATGAGAATATTTTGGCACCCAAATCTAAATCGTATCAAATGTGGAATCTTACCAAATTTGGTCAACAACAATTAAATTAATTAAATTATGTCTTTGCTCAATCTATTAAGTAATGGATAACATATGTCAATTTGGACAATTTGAGGATAATTTTATTACTAATATGTCATAATATATTGATTTCTTAAGGATGTCATATGATAATTATATACTCCTTATGTTTTCTAGAATAAAATAGTTACAATGTAAAAATTTTATTTCTATATCTAATACTACTATTTATAAATTGATCATCGAAGAAAGAAAGTATTCATTTTGTACTGTTTATCTTGACACATTTTTTTGAGCATGTAGTTTAAGAAGAGAAAGATTATGTATAAAAATTAGTGATTAGAAGTTAATTAATATTTTTTTATTAAAAATAATTTCATAATTAGGATTGGTGGATTGGTGATTAGAAAATTAATTAATAATCAGTGTTTTATTTTTTAATTAGTGCATGATTATGCCTAATTATTGAGCTAATAGTTTGCCAAAATAGAAATATGCCAAGATGAGTGAAATAATCTAAAAAGAAAATTGTACCAATGTAAGTTATGAATACAAATTTCACTACTTTCTAAATATGTGTAATATTTATGAAAAAACGGGGGGAGTAACTATTTGTATATAAAATTACGAGGAATGATCCAATGCCTACCGTGATCATACTTAATGTGCCAACGGATGACGTGACAATATTACATATACGGAAATTAATTTAAATATATACCATAAAAATTAAATCCTACCAAAAAAAACTAAACCCTACTAAAACAAATCGAACCTTAAATGGAAAATATTACTGACGTGTCATTGCCACATAAGAGGTGGGTACATTAAGTGTGTCCACGGTGGCTAGATGAGCATTTCTAATAAAATTATATATACCATATATACTTTTTAATTTCTTAATGTTTTCTTTCCTATGCGAAACATAATTTTCTTAATGAAAACTAATGTTATTATTATTATTTTTAGGAGAACTTAATTCTTAATTAGTACTGCATGTTTATATAGTTGAAAAATGTAATTGTATAGAACGGCACTTTCATCTACTGCTTAGTTTTCTTAAAATTAGTAGGCCCATCAAGAGGCGAAGCCCATATTTAATGGGATGCTCCGGCCTAAAGTTATCTGTGAAGTTTTGGATTAATTTATGTATCATTTCCTAGAGTTTGGTATTCTTCAGGCCCAAATTTTACGTGTAAAGGGGAGCTGGCAAGCCTAGGACAATTTTAAAAATCAATGAAATTTACGTTTATTTGCATCTTAATAAAAATAATTCTTTGTAATTTTAGTATATAATTAAAAAAAATGATACGGGTTGTAATTCTAACATAAAAATAACAAGTTTTTGTAAATAAAGTTAAGGTTAATTGCACGAAAAGTTACCAACTTCGACACTTCATAATTAAAAATAATTTTTAAATTTTGACGAATTAGATCACAAGCTTTCATTTTTACGAATCAAATCACAAACTTCTTTTTTAGCAAATAAAACTACGTTGCTTTTAATTTGGACCTCCACATCATAGTCGGAAAGTCCAGCCGGGCATCCATATTAGCATTTCGACCACTGCAAAAAAAAAAAAAAAAAAAATCGGGGAAGACTTTAATTATTGAAAATGAAAATCTATGATTCAATTTGTCAAGATTGAGAGTTGTGATTCACTTCATAAAAATTTAAAAGTGATGCCTAGTTTAAAACAAGTTATTGATGAATTTTTTTCGCAATTACCGTAGATGTAATTATATCACCTCGAAAGTATTATGTTACGGTAGCAAAGTAGGTCCGTTAGCAACTACTAGCTTACATATCGTATTGTCAAAATGATTTGAATCCAAATTACTATAGGGTTCATTATGTGACGTTTGTAACTGCTTAATCATTTTTATAATTATTCAATTTAAATAAAATATTAAATACAAAATCAGTTTCATAGCTTTAATCAATTATGTCCAACTCGAGTTAAAATTGGTTCTATAGCTAAATTCATTTTTCTGAATCTGCTGAAAAGAAAATGGGATGCCAAAAAAAATTGACAAAATAATAAAAACTGTTTAATTTTAGATAAAAATTTAATTAGACAAAGGTTTTAAATATTGAATTGTTGTATACTCTGAACCAACTTCTAAATAGATAAACCTTTCTCTAATAAAGAAATTTGTTCGTCAAGATCACTATTTTGCTGTAATATATTTTAAGATTAAAAAATATTAAATTGAGAAAGTCAATTCAGAAGAAATAAACCCACATCCGACTCAATGAAAATGACAATAGTATTAATTGTTAAAAAAGAAAAACTTAAATAAAATATTTTTTTATTGTATAAAAGCTCAAAGAAACTTCTCTAGTGTAGTGACATGATTGCCTCAAATATAATACTCATCTAATAATCATTAAAAAATGCGGTTGATTGCAAATGCTTTATTAACGACAAAATGCAAATAATGATATGTAAATCTCTCTCTCTCTCAAAGTGAAAAAGACAATTCTTTCAATTTTCGTTTAGAATTATTTATTTTCATGAACTTGTAATACGGCAAGGCATCAAATTCGATCGAAAAATCCAAACGAATTATAAATAATCCACAGAAAATACAGCACGTGCGGAATGAAGAATAAATTGAAAATAATCAAAATTATCAATTTCATTACCAATTAAAATCCTTTATGCTCGAATTTCTCAATCCAAAAGTAGCATAATAATAATAAAATTAATACATTGGGTATTCCACCTTTGCACATTCATTAGTGTATAACGTTAATTAGTACAAACACCAATTTTAAAAAAATAAGGTTAGGGGCTCGATGGGAATCAACATTCCTCCCACTAGCTAATAATTTATGCTTACGAGATTAATTGGCCATTAATTTATGTTTTGGAACTAATAATTAGGAATAAAGAAAGAAAAAGATTATAATTGAGATGATCTTGTCCAAATCTAGATATGCTTGGGATAATGTTAATTTAATGCGCAATTAGTGGAGTTTTGCTTTTGGGTTTAGTGCTCCAATTACTTGTCTTAAAAAGTACACCAAAGTCCAAGGTGGGGATGGAGGAACAAGATTTTTGTTTTAGAATTTTTGTATAAATTACTTCCAGAAAAACATTACTTGGTCATTATTTTAATTATCTTTTTTTAAAAACTAAATTATGGTAAGTGGAAATTAGTTAATTGAATTGATTATCCCAAAATATAGTTACTTATAAACTTTTAGGTGCTAACCAATTAAGGGCTCCATCTTACCTCAAGGTATCCTTGCTTAAAGATATTATATATGGAGAAAACGATATGTTACCCCCTCTTTTGTGGACAATTTTGTGAGCACCTTCATCGTTTTATCACTTTGCATTATTTTTTTTAATTGTCATTACTTTTTTTTAAAAAAAATTTATTGTTATTTTATATTCTAGTATCTTAGAAATTAATATAGAAATTATAAAATCTATAAAATAAATAAGTAAAAATCAAAGCTCAATTTGTTTTATTACTCATTTTTGAAGTTAAAAATAAAAAAGAACAAATCGAGTTATATTTTTTAGATTTTATGATTTCTATATTAATTCCTAAAATATTAAAATACGGAGTATAAAACAACAAATAATAATAATAATAACAAAAAATAATGCCAAAGTGATAAAAGGTACTCACGAAAGAGAGAGTAACATATCATTTCTCATTATATATGTATGTATTGCATTTTAATCACAATCGTATTACTGAAATTATAAATTGAATCAATGTGTTGAAAATCACGCGACAATTATCATGAGAAAAATGAAATAAATTGAGATAGAGAAATTTAAAGTGTCTAGGAATGATGAAGAAAGAAACGGAAAGAGGATAAAAGAAAAACAAAGATGAAAAAAAAAATAAAAAAATAAAAATCAAGTAGAACATACATAGAATATCCAAAATATAGAAAGACTTAATAAGGGAAAAGACAAATATAAGCGCAAACAAGAACATAAAAAGACAATATTTAAGAAAAGAAATTATAAGCAAGTTTGAAAGCGTTGCATGCTTAGTTAGATCAACACCATGTTAACGAATATTGAGACAATACTATTTTAGTAGCAAATCAAAATAGCAGCGGAAGTAAAAAAGAAAATATAGTAATTTTTTTCTCAAGTTATATGATCACTATTTTCCTAGCAATTATAAACCACAACTATCGGTGTGATTTGTAATAACATAGAAAATAGAATTAATATCGTCTCCCATGATTGAAATTATTAGATTGAAATGAGTAATACATCATAAACATATCAATATTATCTAGCTCCAACATGTCAACTAATTACTAGAATTAAACAGACAAAGATTACCAAGACAAGAGGAAAATTAGCAACTAGAAACCTATAGCAAAGTGATGTTCAATAAGGAAAAAACGATTCCAAGTGATACTTCAAGACTAATCTCAAATATAGATAATACCTATTGAATCAAACTACCAAAGTTTAATCCAATTCATGTGAGGAAATATACTAACTAATTACTCCCTCCTTTTTTTATTTGACGTTTCAACATTCCATATTTTTTTTTATATACTTGTTGCCCTACACATTTTTTCAAAGTTGCCCCTTAATAGTCATTAACTCACCTCTTTTATTATCTTGTGTCTTTTCCTATTTTCTCTCATTCCCAATGTTAATTCCGCACTTCTTCTTCTGCCTTCTTATCTTCTATTTATTCTATCAAATACTCCAAATTAGAGAGATCATAAGGCGTAGCAAATTCAAATAGTTTTTTTATTTTTTTATAGTTTCCCTCCTTTTTAAAATTTTTGGCTCCAATTCGTGTGATGAAATTGATGAATTCGGCCATCTGATACATGGAGAAGAAGAAGATGAGTAGTTATCTTCTCTTTTTTCCACATAATATTAATTGCATAATTAAAAGACACAAACATCATTTATTAAGGTTATTTTAGGCAAAAATTATTTATTAAAATATGTGCATGGTATTAGAACGTCTAATATTAAAAAAAAGAAAAAAAGAGAGGAGGGAGTACAATTTAATCTTTCGAATTGATGATCATAGGTTAATAATTCATCCATCTCTACTATGTTTCAAAATAAAATTACCAACTCCCAAAGGCTCATGAAGATCTATACTCCTATATATTGTGTGCTTTTGAGATCCATGAACAACTAAGCTACTGAACATTTAATCAAACACTCTGCATGCATGCGTATTTTTCAAATACTCATAAATGAAAATCAAGTTCCAAAAGTCACAAATCATGAATTGGAATACAAGTTGAATTCAATAACTCAAATCTATTATCTCAATTAGCCATAGAGTTGGAATTAAAAAAAATTAGCTACTCATGATTAAAGTTAAAATAAAATAAAAATAAAGGAAATTCATAATTAAATGCAAACTAAATATAGTGGTCTTGAAATCTTAGTCTTTATCTTTGAATCTTCAACATTCATTTTCCCTCCAAATTATAAGTAAAAGACACCCCATCTCACATGTTCATAGAGTTGGATGAAAAGAGGGGAAAATCACCCAAAAATATAATTAAAACGTGTTTCTAATTAAATCTGGAAGTAAACAGCGACCACGACATGTAGGTTGCCACTTCGATGCAAATTAAACACGCAAAATCGACAATCGGCGAGTGGGCTGTCATCCCCTTGTTGAAATTATATATATATATATATATATATATATATATATATATATATATATATATATATATGAAGTGGATCCTGTGCAAAAATCATCACATGAGAAATAAGAATACATCATATCCATTGATACCACATAAATTGATGGTTAAGATTTTATATGCATCCATATTATATTAAATTTTATTTAATGTTTTGAAGAGTGAATGGGCATTATTGGAAGCCAAAAAAATTTGAGGGTCCCACCATAGCTATTTAGAAGGAAACAACACCATATCCCCCAAATCTACTAATTCCTTCTAAATCTAATCAAGCAATTTATCAATGTAAAAAGTCCGTCTTCTTCTTCTTCTTTCCTTCTTCTTTTTTATTTTTATTTTTATTTTTTTTGAATTATTAATTTTGTAGGCTTAATAGTATTAAATAATATCATGCTTAATATAGTGAATTTATATGCTTAAAATTAAATTAAATTGTGCTTAATATTATAGATTTGTATGCTTAATACTAGATTAAATCAAACGTAATATTACAGATTTGTATGCTTAAAACTACACTAAATCATACTTTATATTACGGATTTATATGCTTAATACTAGATAAAATCATGTTTAACATTGTTAATTTGTATGCTTAAAATTATATAAAATCATGCTTAACATTGTGAATTTGTTTGTTTAAAATTAGATAAAATCATACTTAATATTACAAATTTATATGCTTAATACTAGATAAAATCATGCTTAATATTATGAATTTGTATGCTTAAAGTTAACACCTACCATTCTAGAATTCTTCACATATCATGAAATGACAACTTTCTTCTTCAAACTATTACACTTGACATTGAACTAATTGTGTTTATTGGTCAACATCAGTAAATAATGAAAACAATATGGAATTCAATACAATATCTTTCGGAATCCCATATTCCCATTGTATGTTACCATTGATTCCTCTTCACATATAGCGAAATCCCATAATTTAAGGGATGCGAATTATAAATAAAAATAGGTTCAGACAGTATTACCCTTAAAGTGTTGAAATTAACGATAACTTATCTATTTACATCTCATTTTCATCATTCAATCACAACCATAGATTTATAAAATTGGATAAACATGATTTATTCCTATTTCTCATGTGGGAACTTGTTCCCATATGATCCATTCTCTCTCTCTCTCTCTCTATATATATATATATATATAGGGATGAGTTATGGTGAAAACTAATTATTACGTGAAACCTGCAACCCATCATAAAATGTTGCATTTTATGAACAAAAGTGTTGCATTCTCATAATGATGCATTATATGCATTAAAATAATATAAAATAATATATTTTATTATGCAAATTCTCATGATGATGCATTATATGCATAAAAATAATATAAAATATTATAAAATAATATATTTTATTATGCAACATTTTATGCACAAAATGCATCATTTTATACATAAAATGCAACATTTTATGATGGGTTGCAGGTTTCACGTAATAATTAGTTTTCATATGATCCACTACCTATATATATATATATTAACTTACTTGTGGGCGATTTTATATAAAGATCTGTTGGTATTAAGATTTATAGAGGTAGTTGTAGAGGTAGAATCTACAATTACGGAAGTTCGGTACTGTCGGATCGGGCGGGCACTAGCAACTTGTAACCAACATGACAAACACGTTAGAGCCCTAAGGGGAATACCGGTGGCAGGCGTAGGACCTCCGACGCTCAAGTTAGTGCGATTATCGAAAGTAAATCGAAAATGAAAGTAATAAATAGTATAGATAACAGTAAAGTAATGGCGGTTGCGGACGACTCGGAACATTTGGATGGCGAAGATGGTGTTAGAGAATTAAGGAAGACGAAGGACGTTGTTCGGCTAACTCCGACAGCGGCGGAGGTGAGATGACTGCAGAAAGTGCAAGAGATAAGTTGAGAGCGTAATGGAGAGTGTCAGTGTAGAATAGATCGTGGTTGACTTGACCTACTTGGTCGATATATATAGGTCGGCCATCTCTTAAGGTTTCGCTCAGAAGCCTTAGGGTTAGCTTCTGCCTCTCTCAGTCTGTTCCGATTTCTTGAGAAGAAATCTCTCCATTTTGACTTAGTCTCGTCTTAAGTGATAAGTCATAGTCTTGACCGTGCTGATTGTAATGACTGACACGTCTGACCCCTTGACCCAGATAGTTTTATGGCCCAAATTGTGTAATTGGGCTCTAGTGTATTCATTTATTGGGCCGTTCCAACTGTTTAGTCTGCCTTGTTGAGCACGTTGAGTAAGTTACTTAGCCATTTCGGCTAGCTAGTCCGACTCATCAGACTTGTGGGCCATA
This sequence comes from Mentha longifolia, assembly GCA_001642375.2. Taxonomy (NCBI): domain Eukaryota; kingdom Viridiplantae; phylum Streptophyta; class Magnoliopsida; order Lamiales; family Lamiaceae; genus Mentha; species Mentha longifolia. The sequence continues at coordinate 30,750,644 of CM038113.1, forward strand.
TTAATTTAGACTTAAGAAATTTGCCCATTACAGCAGTCACTCTCTTTCGCTTGTCCATATCCCATAACATATACGAATGTATTGTCTACGTAGTTTGAATATCCCGGTAGATTATGGATCATCTCTCCATGCTCAAACCTCAACGCAAATGCGTAAGATTAAGGAAATTGAAAATTTTGCTACGAAACCTTCACATGATGTGGATTATCTTCTAACAATGCCATGCACTTTACTAGGAGCGGTGATAAAAGAAAAAGGGCAGTGAAGTAGCTCACCTTTGTTTTGGCTTGTTTTTTCTTATTTGCTGGCTCATTTTCATTGTATGTAGGTCATTAGCCTAAAGTATATATTTGGGTCAAACTTGTTGACTTGTATGACCCTGGTATTATACAATTCAATTGCAAAGTTAAATATCATACTTCTTTTTTTACCAGATCAAGATTTTGACAGCCCCTTGAAGAATATTTGTTTAATCGGGGGTAATTGGAGAATTTAGGTGTCAATGTTACCCGTGTTTAAGTGCCTTTCTCAGAAAAAGAAAATACATATCTTATACAACTAGGTAATTGAAGTATGGATCATCAACAATGAGCGCAAGCATAAGAAAAAAAGAAAAAAAAATACAGCCATAGTCATTCTCAAATCACTACTTGAGTTATTTTTTATGTAGCCGAAGTTTCCCCACTTTTCTCCCCAAGAATTTTTCGTTCGCAACCGCATTTATTGATGTATCATATAATAATTTCTTCTTGTATTCAGCCGATATAAATTCCATTTTACAATATAGGTAAAGGTAATGGTAGAAAATAGCTACTTGACTTAAAAAAAACAAAAAATAGCCACCAATTTATAAAGATATAAAAGTAGTCACCTTGACATTTTTACCCTTAATACTTAATACTTGTAAGAAAAAAAAAAGTCTTGGGTGCGATCGAGCCTGAAATTGGATCGATCGAGCCTTAGTGTGTTCGGGTCGAATGGGCTCGATCGATTCCATGTGTCGGGATCGATCGAGCCTTAGTGTGTTGGGGTCAAGGGCTCAATCGATCCTTAGTGTGTTGGGCTCAAGGGCTCGATCGATCTTTAGTGCGTTGGGCTCGATCGATTCCGTGTGTCAGGCTCGATCGATCTCATTAGGGTATTTTTGTCTTATCATGTAAAAGTGGCTATTTTTTATATATTTTTAAGTTAATGGCTAGTTTTTTTCATCCACTATCTTAAATGACTATTTTACATTTTGTCCCAATTAAAATTCTATGCACTATGTAATCTATAAAAGCATTATGATTTATATGTCTAATTTATGAAAATATAAAGGGTATTTTTACAAACATTAACCGTAATATGTAAAGCATTACGAATAAAATTTAGGAAGCATTAAGCTTAAAAAGTAAGTGAACTCGCAAAAGAGCACAACTTAAAAGGCAAGTGAAATTTTATGAATAAATTAATTTTATGATTGGTTAAATATGCAGTCGTCTGAATTTCCGAAGCGGCAAGTACTATTTGCTAAAATGCGCACCGGTAGGTATGAAACGCATTATTTTTGTTTGATAATTTTTATTACAAACCCAAATTGTGCGCGCACATCCCTTATTATGAAAAATATGGTACAGTGGAATATACAAGATTATTATTTTCATATGGATTTTATGATTTCAGCTGCATTATTAAATGTTGATTGATTAGTCTTAACCGATTACCAGCTAACCACTAAAAATAACTTACGAATATGAATGGGTTAATCGTGTGTTTTCATTGTTTGATCGTTTCAATCAACTTTCCTGCAGTAGGTTTCCATTTTCCAAACTAGTGATAAAAAAAAAACTACAAAAAGAAACAAATCACGTATCCTAATAATTAAGGATTTTCGTATACAAAAAATTCAATATTGTTTGTATTTTGTAAACAATTTTTGAAGTTTATCATATCCTTGATTTCCGCAGTATTTTTCAGGCAAGTTTCTTTTTTTTATTACTTATCTATCCTTCAAATGAAACAAAGCAATCATAATTGACATAGTATTAATCCGCTCGAATTATAAATCAATCAATCATGGCCGTATATGAAGATGAAATCTACGGGTTACATTGGTTTTTAGTTACTACTATAAGGTTGGTTTTTAGAATAACCCACCCCTATATATATATATAGTTTCACCCGGTTGCTCGCCGTCCCACAACCACAAATCGGGTTGGTTTAGGGCAGGCTTCGCAAATATGGATGATGACACATTATAAATTGTGTTTAAAATGATCAAGACATTTGTGCGCAAAGGAAAAAAAGTCGGAGTTGGAGCAAATAAGTCGTGACAATGGAACTTAAATTTGAATTTTCATCATAATCTATTGTAACTTCACTATTCATTCACTTATCTCACAACCACGCATAATTACACATATAAAGATGCATAGTTTCTAAACTTTCATGTAGCAAGAAGTTCCTACATGATCTACTATATATATATATATATATATATATATATATGATTATTTACATTTTTAATCACAATCTAAATTATAGATTAATCAACGTGTCAAAAATCACGTGAAAATTTTGATGATGTTGACCTCACAGGAGTGTACTTCTTGATACAAAGTAAAATAATATATATGATTATTTATTAATTTTATATCAATGATTATATTTTTTTTACCAAATAATAAACGAGATATTTTTTTTTTTTGTTCTTCTATTAATTGGAAAGAAGAATATGTGATGTTTGAGCCGAATGACGTGATGTTTGAATAAATGAAGTTGCATTTTCTCTTGAACCTACATAATTTATATGGCCCATATGTTGAAAACTCTTTTAATAGTAATTATGTTTTATTACAGAGTTTCATTCATTATTTTATATTTTATATATATTTAAGAAATAAAATTAATATTCCGACGGAACGGAATTATTTATTACCACCTCAAACAAAACATTTCAATTTGTAATTTTGAATACCAATGTTTGGAACCCTAGTTCTATCTATCGACAACACGACTATCTTTTGTCCATATGTCGTATTAAAATTAGAAATAATTTTTTAATGAAACACGAAATTGATTTTCTTCTTAGTCGAGCCCACTTTTGTACTATCATCAATCATCTGCTTCATTAAATTAAAGCAACTTTTACGGCTTAGGTAGTCAAAAAACTGTGAACAAAGTAACCACTTTTATCAATTCAAGTAGACTTGCAAATTGAATGAAAATGTTGAGCTTGTTTTATTTAAAAAAATAAAATAAATGAAATTGTGAAAGATTTCATGTCCCTCATCAGTCTAATTCCTAGGACCATTTAACTTGCATTGAAGGTGCTGAAATTAATTTACCACACTAAAAGATTTAAATTGTATACTAATCATATTAAAAAATATATATTACTACGTATTATAAGTAAGTGCATCTATATGTTTAATGTTGTGAACTCGTGTTAATGATATAATCTTCTTAAATATAATTTCGCAGCGGATTCGGAGCACCACGTGATAAACACGGTTTTTCTATGATTTATAACGTTGTTGGGCGTTCATTTAGAAAGAGAAAATCATGTTTATGAAGGTTTTTATGCTTAAATTGTATTTTCTTGTGAAATGTGATACTTGATCGTTGTTTGATTGAATTTGCAGAAAGAATATTTGGTATATTGGTTAGCATAGGAATGAAGTTCGGTTCGATAGGAGTTCATAGCAACAAACGGATCGAAAATCGGAGTTAAAACGAGAGAGAACGAGCCAAAATAAAAACGTCGCGCGCAGGACAGTGGGACGCTACCTGGGCGCCACCATCACAAAAGAAGGTGAATTTCGGTGAGTTGGGCGCCACCTGGGCGCAGCGCCCTGACGCGTGTTTTCTCAGATTTTTACGGGCTTTTTGACTCCTAAGCCCATTCTAACACCAACACTTCAACCCCTATATATATCTAAACCCTTAGAACGAATCGGGGGGGGGGGGGGACGTTTTCACACTTTTTGGAGGAGAACAAGAGTAAGGATTTGAAGAGAGAGCAACAAACTTCCGACGGTTTTATTGTTTTATAATTTCTTCTCTTGATTTTGATGCCATGATTGTGTGTGGCTAGTTTTTGTTATTCTAGGGTAGAAAGTAGATGAACAATTTGTGATCTTGACTCATATTTATTTAATTGCATCTTTATTCCTCTTCTTCTTATGTTCTTATGCTTATTGATAATAAATTGATTGATCACATTTTTACTATTCTTTGGTTTCAATTCGAGATCCGAGAGGGGAGAATTAGAATTAGAACAAGGGAACATAGGACATGTTAGGAATCAACGCCCAAAAGTTTGAACTTAACGTGAGAGTGTTTGATCTTTGGTTCTGTTGCAAGTTGCATGTTTAATTGTTACTTAGAGATGTTAACTTAAGATTTAATTACACCCAAAAGGTTGATTAGGCTAATTAAGTGACTGCTTCAGAAGAGAATAAAGTGTGATTAGATAAATAGGAGTCGAGCGTAGAATTGTTCATTGAAGTCGAACCCTGGAATATTTGTGTTTATTGGAGTTTGTTTGTGTGCTTTGCCAGTGATTTTATTTACGTATTTATTTTATTTGCATAGTTAGAATTAGTAAACATTCTTTAAATATTGATTAGTCTAAATAGAGTCGAGTAATAGGTTAGATAATCATCAGGAAAAACTCAGTCTCTGTGGATTCGACCTTGTTTCTATACTATTACAACTGTGCACTCGCAGCGAGATAAAAAAAAATAGCGAACAAGTTTTTGGCTCCGTTGCCGGGGACTGAGTTGTATTTCTGGTGTTATTTGAACTATTTATTTGATACTAATTTAGACACTTTTAATTTTTTAATTTTTTATTTTATTGTGATCTCACTTGAAGTTGTGTTAACCGGTGGTGTATGACCAGGAGACAAACGCGTGGAGAATTTCTGTAGTTTGATCCTGAAATCGAAGCTACTTGTAGGCGTAACAACGCAAGGAGGAGATTACGCTTAGCAGAGATAGGTGAAAATAATCAAGGAAACGGCAATGTGAATGCTCAAGTTATGCAGCGGTTGCAAGCTCAAATGGATGAGATCAAAGCAGAGATGAATCGTCAGGAGAAATCGATTAAAGATACCTTTCAGCCTGTGGCTACTGAAAGGGGAGATTTTGGACCAGCAATTCAGACTAATAACTTTGAGTTGAAGCCATCACTGATCTCCATGGTACAACAAAACCAGTTCGCAGGAAGACAAGCTGAAGATCCTCATGCTCATCTGGCATATTTTGAAGAGATATGCAATACTATCAAGTTGTATGGGGTAACAAATGATGCTATTAGACTTCGGCTATTCCCGTTCTCCTTGAGAGATGATGCTAGATCGTGGCATCATTCTTTAGAAACCGAAGATGTGGTATCTTGGAAAGATATGGTGCAGCTATTCCGTACCAAATACTTTCCTCCAAGCAAGATAATAAAACTGAGGGCAGCCATCACACAGTTTCAGCAGTTCGATCAAGAATCCTTCTGAGAAACTTGGGAGAGGTACAAGGAGATGCTGAGAAAATGTCCTAACCATAGAGTTGATCCTGATCAAAAAGTTTGGTGGTTTTATAATGGTTGCAACATGACCATTAAAAACTTATTGGATGCAGCAGCTGGAGGAGACATACTGGATCGTGATCACACATCGGCATTGGCTATAATCGAGAAGATGATAGCCAACAATCATCAGTGGCCCAGTGAACGATCATCGACCAAGAAGGTGGCTTTGTTGACTAATGATGATCCAGTTTCCAAGTTGGCCGCTCAGCTTTCTCAACTCATGAGTAAGATCGATGTTTTAGCTTCACCTCGACTCCAGCCAACTTCCGAGAAGCCTATTGTTGGAGATGTTAACTGCATCAGCAATAGTAGGAATTATGGGAATCTTCGTTCACATCCAAGTGGCTATCAGAGTTACTCGAATTTCTCCTATGGTAATGGGATGAACAATGAAGAGAAAGAGACAGATTTTGAGGTTCGGCTGACCAAGTACATGGTGGATAACACCAAGCATATGGCTGAGAGTCAGACTCGTTTGGAGAAATTGGAGAGCTTGGTGTTGCAAGGTTTGACAAGCACTAACAGTTGGCTTGATCAGATAGAACATCAAATGAAGATGTTCGAGAAGCAGTTGGGGCAAATGGCCGAAACTATCAACAAGCAGCATCAGCCAGGACAATTTCCCAGTAACACCACTATTAATCCTCGCGAGCACTGCAAGGCAATTCAAACGAGAAGTGGTTTGAGTTATAAAGGTCCGAAGATGTCTGAGGAGGAACCACAAGTTGTTGATGTTGGAAATAAAAGATGAAAAAACTGTCTCGGGAAGAAAGTGCAGCAAAGAAGGGAACGAAGAAGGATTCGACCACAGCCAAAGCTAAAGAATCTACACTTATTTCTACTAAGTCAACTTTGCCATTTCCTCAGAGGCACCAGAAAAGGGAGTCGAAGAGCAGAATGCACGTATATTTGATATCTTTAGGAAAGTCCACATCAACATCCCATTGGTGGAAGCTCTCCAACAAATGCCAAAGTATGTTAAATTCCTCAAAGATGTGGTGTCGAAGAAGAAGAGATTAGGAGAGTTCGAGACTATAGGTCTCAATGAAGAGTGCAGTGCAATATTGCAAAGGAAGCTTCCGGCGAAGCTCAAGGATCCAGGTAGTTTCACCCTTCCATGTGTTATTGGAGGGAAGCAGTTTGGACGAGCTTTATGTGATTTGGGGCTAGCATCAATCTCATGCCCTTATCCATTTTTAACAAGCTGGAGATTGGCGAAATCCTACCACCATTTCTCTTCAGATGGCAGATCGATCTATCACATATCCAAGGGGTATTGTCAAGATTGTACTCGTGAAGGTGAATGAGTTTGTATTCCCAGCAGACTTCATGGTGCTCGATATGGAGGAGGATAAAAATGTCCCACTTATCCTTGGGAAGCCGTTTCTTGCAACGGGCAGAGTTGTCATTGATGTAGCCAATGGAGAGCTAACGTTGAGGGTGAACGACGAGAGTCACACATTCTCTATTTATAAAGCTCTGAAATTCTTTGAGGAGAGTGAGTCCAATGCTATGGAAGAGTGCAAAGTGTTGGAAGTGGTTCATGCAAGCACAAAGAAGGATACTTGGGAGGAAACAACTGATCCAAAAGAGTATTGTATTTCTAACTCTAGCTTTTCCTCCTCATTTGATTTCATTGTTAATACCACTGCTTTTAATGAGAGTTTGCTTGAGTCTTGTACTATTGTAGATGGAGTGCATGAAATTCACAGGATGAAGACTGGAGGATTGGAGTTTGAAAAAGACAGTGAAAAGAATGTCAAGGATGTGGAGTCACTCACATTGGAACTGAAGTCATTACCTGAGCGTGATAAGTACACGAGCGAGTGGATAGCTCGTGCCCCACCTTTCCAATAATTTCAAGGTGTGTTTGACCCAATTTCACTCTCTTCTTCTTTCAAACTTATCCTTCCTAGTGTTGAATAAGTTTGGGGGCTTGGAGAAGAGTGTTCATTGTGGTTTTATTTTTAGTATTTTTTTTTTCTTTATTTGTTAGTTTGTTTCTATATGTGGAAGTCGTTGTGCTCGTTTTGTGTGAAGTTTGTGCTTGACATGTAGAGAGTATGGGAAAATGGACATGGTATAGGTGAACTCATGATGATGCCAATGATGATTTCTTGTGATATTATGAGAAGATGAGTGTTGAGTTATTTGAGATGTTGAGCATGCTTCGATGATTTTTTGAAATATAGCCTCCATGATTTGAATAAAAAATAAACCGTTTGTGAGATTTGAGCCTTGTCTGTCATATTAATACGGTCTTATTTGTTCTTGAGTGTGATTATTCTTGCATATTTTGTTGTTCTCTAGAACTTACGTTGGTTTCTGCTTCGAGATTGTCTAGTGTGCTATAAGACGAAGAGATGATTTAAGGCCGTCATTTCTTAGTCATTTCTATCCCATTTGTTTTGTCCTGAAAAATCTTTTATCCTTGCTAGCCCCTTTGAGCCTTATTAGCCAATTTCTTTGTTAGCCTTGGGTTGAGATGAAAGTATGATCTCAAGAGGATAAGGAGAGTTAGAAAAGAAGAAAAGAGAGAGAAAAGGTTTGCCACTAGAGTTTGTTAACAAAAGAAAAAAAAATAGTCTCATATAAGCTCTCTTTTAGAAAAGCTCGGAAAAAAAAAAAAAGAAAAGAAAAAGAAAAAAGAAAAAGAAAAGGAGAGAGCATAAATGAGATGAGTTCTAGTGAGCATTTTTTGTATTTGTTGGTAGGAATTTTGAGTTGAAAAGAAAAAGGTTGGGTGAATATGAGGGTGAGAATGAGAAGATGGGAAAGATTTTGAAGAAATTTAGTCACTTGGCCTAAATGTTCCCTACCTTACCAAAGAGCCAACATTACAACCAAAAGAAAAGTCCTTTTTGATCTTTATCTAGAAGCACACATTTGTACGATGGAGAAGGTAGACGATATGCAAGCCTATGGTAGGACACTGAATTGCTTGAATTAAGTGAAAATTGTCCTATCTATACACTTGAGAGTTGAGAGTCATTTAAATACTTCCTATTTTGTGAGGATTTAAATCGAAGAGCTATATTCGAAAGTTGTTGAAGTGTGTGATATATTGATAGTGGCTTGATGCTTGGATGGTTTTTGAAAAACGTTCTGAGGCATAAAATCATCGTGGGCTTTGCTAAAAACCATGTTTATTGGATTAATTTCTCTATTTTGTTTGAGGACAACAATCGTTCAAGTTTGGGGGGTTGATAAACATGGTTTTTCTATGATTTATAACATTGTTGGACGTTCATTTAGAAAGAGAAAATCATGTTTATGAAGGTTTTTATGCTTAAATGGCATTTTCTTGTGAAATGTGATACTTGTTCATTGTTTGATTGAATTTGCAGAGATATGGTAAGAATATTTGGCATATTGATCAGCATAAGAATGAAGTTCAGTTCGATAGGAGTTCATAGCAACAAACGGATCGAAAATCAGAGTTGAAACGAGAGAGAACGAGCCAAAATAAAAACGTCTCGCGCAGGATGCCGGTGGGGCGCTACCTGGGCGCCACCATCACAGAAGAAGGTGAATTTCGGTGAGTTGGGCGCCACCTAGGCGCGGCAGCGCTCTGATGCGCGTTTTCTCGGATTTTTACGGGATTTTTGATTCCTAAGCCCATTTTAACACCAACACTTCAACCCCTATATATATCTAAATCCTTAGAACGAATTGGGGGGAACTTTTTCACACTTTTTTTAGGAGAACAAGAGCAAAGGTTTGAAGAGAGAGCAACAAACTTCCGACGGTTTTATTATTTTATAATTTCTTCTCTTGATTTTGATGCCATGATTATGTGTGGCTAGTTTTTGTTATCTAGGGTAGAAAGTAGATGAACAATTTGTGATCTTGACTCATATTTATTTAATTGCATCTTTATTCCTCTTCTTCTTATGTTCTTGTGCTTATTGATAATAAATTGATTGATCACCTTTTTATTATTCTTTGGTTTTAATTCGAGATCCGAGAGGGGAGAATTAGAATTAGAACAAGGGAACATATGACATATTAGGAATCAACACCCAAAAGGTTTGAACTTAACGTGAGAGTGTTTGATCTTTGGTTCTGTTGCAAGTTGCAAGTTGCATGTTTAATTGTTACTTAGAGATAATTTCAATTGCATGTTAACTTAAGGTTTAATTGCACCAAAAAGATTGATTAGGCTAATTAAGTGATTGCTTCAGAAGAGAATAAAGTGTGATTAGATAAATAGGAGTCGAGTGTAGAATTGTTCATTGAAATAGAGCCATGTAATATTTGTGTTTATTGGAGTTTGAATTTGTGTGCTTTGCCAGTGATTTTATTTACGTATTTATTTTATTTGCATTGTTAGAATTAGTAAACATTCTTTAAATATTGATTAGTCTAAATAGAGTCGAGTAACCGGTTAGATAATCAATAGGAAAAACTTAGTCTCTGTGGAGTCGACCTTGTTTCTATACTATTACACATGTGCACTTGCAGCATGATAAAAAAAAATAGCGAACACCACGTTAATTCATATGCTTACGTGGCATCACCTACGGCCTCCATTCTTATTTATCTAAAATCTATTTATTTATATATATTAATTATTATTTATATATTTTATATTGTACATGTATATATTTGTACTTCAAATTTAAAAATTTAATTATAATTATGAGGAGGGAAGAATTCGAACTCATGATCTCCAACACAATAGTCTATATCTTATACCACTTCACCACATCATTAATTAATATTTTTTAAGACATACAATATATTATATATTTCGTTCCAAATTTGGAGCACCACAATCACGTGCCTACGTGGCGTCTCCTACATTCTCCATTAATTATTTATCTAAAATCTATATATGTATACAAATTAATTCTAATTTTATATTCTATATATTAATAGAATTTCAAATATATAGAATTACGATAAAAATATGTATATTGATATATTTGTGAGTTTATAAGATAATCATTAAACTATTTATGAATTCGTAGTGTTAGTGCGCACAAATCAATTCATAGTTGTTAATATAACAATGAATAAAATTTTAAACTATTGATTTAATTGTGTTTATGAGTAAATATAGATGTATTTTAGATAAATAAGAATGAAGAATGGAAAATATCATTTTATATTGTATTTCTATTTATTTAAAATATTCTGTCCCACATCGAAATCTTAAAGCTAAGCACATATATATAGTTGCATATAAAAGAGAATTTAGATAATATAATTATGCAAAATTGTTTTGGTATTTCTCATAGAAGTAAAATAATTGTAGATGTTTGCATTCTTTAAATTAACCATTTGACACTCAAAATAAGTAGAACTACATAAGAAATAATTGGGTCTCTAATGAAATGAGTTACGCATGCATTTGGTCAATTCGTGCTTTTTACCCATATTTATCAGGCTATTCGGGTTGGATCGCCCAAATCAAGCTAAACTAACTTTCAGAATATATTTTTAACACAAAATTTAAGCACCATTTCAAAATTTTTGATTAATCCAATTCTTTTATGCTATTTTCGAGTTGTTAATTTATTTTGGCCTTAGCAAAACTTCAATTTTGAGGTGGCCCGTTGACCAAGAAATTTGTAAAATTCTTTTAATATATATCGATAGATAACTATGTTTGTCAAATTCTTAAAAATAAATAAATATATATATGCTATTAGACATAAAATCAATTTTGAGGTAGCCTGTTGACCAATAAATTTTTGAAATTTTCGATTTGAATCGATCAGACTAAATTATTTTTGAGTTAAAATGTGACATCCCACATCTAATAAGTATGAGATGTCAAGACAGTATATGTATAGGCTCAATGGACTCTCTAGCAACTTGGGTTAACCATTTTAGCAAAGTGAGGACGAACACCAAGTAGTTGTTACAATATAAGTATAGGCTCAATGGTCTCTCTAGCAACTTGGGTTAACCATTTTAGCAAAGCGAGGACGAATGTCAAGTAGTTGCTAGCCAGCCCATTGTGCCACCGTAGCATAACGGGCTTCCACCCCATGGTACCGGAGAATTACAAATGTTATTAGAGACGACCCCGGGTGAGCTCCATGGCCCCGAGGGCGGTCCTACATGTAAGTCATGATGAAGACGTCGTATATTCAACTGGGGGAGATTGTGACATCCCACATCGAATAAGTATGTGATGCTATTTTCGAGTTTGTTAATAATTTTGGCTTTAACACAACTTCAATTGAGGTGGCCCGTTGCCCAAGAAATTTGTAAAAATCTTTTAATATGTATATATGTATACTATTAGACATAAAATTAATTTTGAGGTGGCCCATTGGCCAAAATATTCAATTTAAATCAATCAGACTAAAATATTTTTGAGTTAAAATGTGACATCCCACATCGAATAAGTATGAGATGTCAAGACAGTATAATGGACTCAATGGATTCTCTAGCAACTTGAGTTAACCATTTTAGCAAAGCGAGGACGAACGCCAAGTAGTTACTCGCGGGCCCATTGTGTCACCATAGCGTAATGGGCTTCCACCCCGTGGTACCGGGGGCATTACAAATGGTATCAGAGCCGACCCCGGGCGAGCTCCATGGGCCCGGGGGCAGTCCTACATGTAAGTCACGATGAAGACGTCGTATATTCAACGGGGGGAGACTATGAAATCCCATATCAAATAAGTATGGTATGTCTGTCAAGACAGTATAAGTATGAGCTCAATAGACTCTTTAGCAACTTGAGTTAACCATTTTGGCAAAGCGAATACGAACGCCAAGTAGTTGCAAGCGGGCCCATTGTGCCACCGTAGCATAATGGGCTCCCACCCCGTAGGCCCGGGCGTTACATAAAATATTTTGGCTCTAGACCAATAAATTTTTTAAAATTTATTAAATGGTTCAACCATAGTTCGACTGGTTCAACTGCTCGAACCATGTAGAGGTGACCAAATACAGGTTCGGGTATGGAACCGTACCCGTACCCGGCAGGTATGGTTCCACATAATTGTTCCCGTACCCTAACCGCCGTATAGGCAGGTGCGGGTACGAGTACGAGTACGAGTACGAGTACAACCCGACGGTTCCAGTGGGTTTTATAATTATTATTTTAATATTAAAAATTCATTTTAAATTCTATTAGTTGTACCTCGAATTATTTGAAATAAAAAATATTATTTTATTACAAAGAATCCAACAATGTAAACCAAAATCAGGCTTCTAAATAATGAATTAGAGGATGTCAAGTTATTTAAAAATTTAATCTTGAAGAACAAAGCATTGTTAAAATAAATTTGGTTATAATTTAATGGAAAAAATGCTAAAATAGGCTATAGAGTGCATTCTAATTAAAACTAATTAATAAAAAATATATTTTTATATGAAATACATATCAAAATGAAGGGTCAGCTGGTATAGGAACCAGCGGGTCGGGGGTCCAACTTTTAGTACCCGTACCCGAACTGCCGCCTTCGGCGGGTATAGTTCCGAACCCAAACCGGCGAGTACGGGTACGAGTACAAACACCAACCCTCCGGTACGTGTACGAATGCCTGTACGGGTCGACGTGTATGATTATGTTGGCCATCTCTAGAACTATGTCCCAAAAAATATTCCGTGAAGGGTATTTTTGCTTCAAAGTAGCAACGTTAAGGGTGTTTTTGCTACTTTCTTAAAAAAAAAAAGAAAAAAAGAAAATGAAAGTAAAATATTTTGAGTTAAGACTATTTTCAGTTCCAGTTGATCAATCTAAACTGTTTTTGATTTATAATATTTTTAAATTTAAGCCACTTGACAATATATTATACATGTTTCAACGATTATCAGGTCATCCTTATCGGGCTGTGGGTATTTTTTAGTTTGGGTTGATTAGGCTAAACCGTTTTTCAGTAAAGAAAAGTATTTGGGCCCTAATACTATTTCGGTATGAGATGGCTCGTTGGTCAATAAGTTTTGATTTTTTTGCCCTAACACTATATTGATTTTGAGGTGGCCCATTGGCCAAAAAGTTTTTGAAATTTTTTGCCTGACACTAATTCGATTTTGAGGTGGCTTATTAGCCAAAAAGTTTTTGAAATGCTCTTATAGTATGTATCAATAAATATATATTTTTTATTTTTTTTAGACTCAAGTTCAATTTTGATATTTTAAAAATGATTTTAGTATGTATCGATAGTTATAATTGTCAATTTTTTGTAGCAAAAAAATATATTTTTAATTTCAATCACTTGAAAATATATTAGGCACAAAATCGATTTTGAGGTGGCCCGTTAGTCAATAAAATTTTAGAATTCTTTAGTATGTGTCGATAACTATAATTGTAATTTTTTTTAACAAAATTGTATATTTTCAATATAAAAACACTTCACAATAAATTAGACATAAAATGAGAATCGTTTCAAAATTTTCTGTTGATCGGGCAGACCTTCATGCTATTTTCTAAACAAAGTTTAACATATTAAAATATTTTTTTAGTAAAATTTAATTCGATTTTGTAACACTTTCTTTTTTAAAAAATTATCATAATACAATCATCTTAATAAATACTCCCTCTGTCCACGATCTGTTGGCCAAGTTGACTTTTTGACTTTTTTTAAAAGTTCGTGATGATAGTTTTTAAATTATCTTTTTGCAGTTTGTTTTTTTTACAGGTACTACGAGTGTTGTAGTACCCTGTAAAAAAAACTAAACTCTAAAAATATAATTTAAAATCCATTATCACAAAGCTCCTAAATCATCTATAAAATATTTTTAGCCAACAGATCGTGGATGGAGGTAGTACTATAATAAAATGACACCCCGTCGAATTTCGACGGGATACAAAGTAGTAACACGAAAAAAGAATGATGTACTGTTCACGAATGGCGAAGCTACAAAGTTCAAATAAAAAATTTCATTTTTCTTCATTAATTATCGAATTGATTTATGAATGCATATAATAAACACAAAGACTTGTATCAGTCCGGTCTCATAGTGTAGTCAAGCTTAGAAAGCAAAATAAATCACCTGGCCCAATTAATTCATTTAGCCCACAATCTAAAATAACAAAACTTTATAAAATATTCAATGGACCACAATGTGAGTCCCGGCTTATGCAAGTGTATCCTTATAATAAATTCTCGTACACTATACTTTTGTTTTTGCGCCGACATTCATGTTGTTTCACGCCTCGCAAGTCAAATTTCACTAAAATATCCATGTAAAGTAAAATAGAGTTCAATTTTGAAGCCACAATTTTATTTATTTATTTATATATATATATATATATATTTTTTATTTTTACATTTATAACTACAAGTATGCACTATATTGAATTAGCAGCGAGTGCCAATAAATGTGTGAAAGCAAAAATCAGACTACGACGACGCTGCCGCCGCCGCCGACAAATAATAATAATAATTAGGGGCCGTTTGTTTTGAGTAGGGAAAGAGAAAAGAATCAGGAAAGGGAAAGGAAATGAAAGGAATAAGAATGATTGCTAATTTTGATATTTGTTTAATTAAAAATAACAAAGGGAATGATTCCCTTAGTAATTGTTTAGTTAAACAAGAAAAAAAAAATTCATAAGAGTATAATATATTTTAGATAATATAATTCATTATTGAAATATATCATGTTATTTAAACTAAAATTTATAATTTTTGATATATATAAATATTATAATATATATTATTGCAATATAATTTATATGAAATAGTATAATATATAAAATATTGTAATATATTTATTATTCTATTTGAAACATAATTTATTTATATTACGGAGTATAATTTATTTAAAATATAATATATTTATAATTTATACTATATATATATGTATAAATATTTATAATAATAATATAATGTTATAATGTGTTATTATTATATAAAATTAATGAAAGAATACAAAATAAGGTGTTGGTCCCAAAAAGAGCTAATTTGTGTATTTAGGGGGGGGGGGGGATACACCAATTACCAACAGTTTTTCGATTTAAACAATTTTGTCAAACCAGCTCGATAGTCAGTACGAGCTCAGAGTGCTGTACGTTCTCTTTCGTTATAACAGACATGCTGCTAGAATAGTCAAGAACGTTCTGTATGCGAAAGTTGGTGGTTTGTTGGAAAAACTCTTAGAAAATTCTTTTCAAGTTTTATATGCTTATGAGTATGCTTGATGAGAGAAGGTTAGTGAAATATAAAGAGATTGACGGAAAGTAAGAGATAAACAGAGAAAGAACGACACAACCAATTTTAGCGTGGTTCGGGAAACTTTCCCTACATCCACGTCAGTTTCCGTCGAAACTGAAAATCCCTTAACCTGGGATTCACCTCTCTCTTGTTTTTACTAGCTGAGTACCAGTCTCAAATTTCGTCTAACTTGACGAAATTCAAGCACGAATTACGGGGTCGTGACCTTTACAACTTTCTCTTAACAAGCTACTAAAAGCTAGGGCTAGCAATCGGTCGCACAAAAAACGGTAATTTTCGCACCGAACCGATAACCGTCAGATATCGGCGGTTATCGGTTCGGTAAACGGTAAGTGTATTTTCATAATTTCGATAATCGGGTATTATCGATAACCGACGGTTATTTATCAAAAAACCTGATAATATTAATTAAATTATAAAATATATATATTATTTATTAAAAACTTTAAATAATAAAAAACAATCACTTAAATTATTAATTAGGATTTAGAGATTAGAGGCGTAAGAAAAAAGAATTTTGAAGTTAGATTGAGTATATAGCAAATAATTTCTGATTTGGGTGACAAAATCGTACATTCAAGTTTTCATGGCTTTCCCTTCTTTTCTTGAATTGGATGTTTTTCATTTTGTCAAAATGTCAATAAGGTTTAAAACTTTATGATTTATATAAATCAATATAAGTACTTTTATGCTAAATAATGGACTGAAAAAAAAAAAAAAAACACGGTTAAATGGTTAACTGATATTTTTATCGAAAAATAAAACGGTAAATTGGTTTATCTGAATTAATATTCGGTACGGTAAACGGTAAGCATTTTTTCAAAAAAACGGTATTGGTTAACCGAAAAAAAAATGGTTATACCGTTACCGTACCGATTTCCAGCCCTAGTAAAAGCTATCATGCTCTTCTAGTTGTAGAGCTTAATCTTCTCGGCAATGGTGGAGCAATCAGAACTTCTTCTTCTTCAACGAACACGAACTGAACTTTGAGAAGGGTTGGTTTCTATTAAGTTCTTAAGCAACAGTAAACACTTCAAGAACTCCAATGGTTCCCGGATTCAAAAATCTTGAGTATCAACACTTGGAAATTCTCTAGAATTTTTGAGTATTGAAGTTGCTATGAAAGCTTGAGATTTACAGAGTTTTGGCTCTTAAAATGAAATTCCCGTAAGGAACAACTCTGGATGGCTGATGATACGATCCCACATCGGATTCACAAACAAGTGTGGATTGGTACTTAAGTAAGGGGTCAAACCTTCACTCATAGGCTAGCTTTTGGGTGGAGTTAGGGCTCCTGGCTTGGGTACCTATCATTGGTGCTTTCATTGAGAGGTCGGGACGTGGTGCGGGAAAAGGCTACCTAGGAAAAGGCTACCTGATGGACCAGAGTGAGAGCCGCCTAGAGTGAGCGCCGTCTACTTGGGAAAAGGCTACCTGGTAGGGACCAGAGTGAGAGCCGCCTAGAGTGAGAGCCGTCCGTGGGCGTCCGGCTCTTAAGGGGGGTCGAATGATACGATCCCACATCGGATTCACAAACAAGTGTGGATTGGTACTTAAGTAAGGGGTCAAACCTCCACTCATAGGCTAGCTTTTGGGTGGAGTTAGGGCTCCTGGCTTGGGTACCTATCAGCTGAAGTATTTATAGGCCTAGTTTTTGAAAACTAGCCATTGCAGTCTGACAAAGTGGCAGGAAGCCGTTGGTGTTGACTCACTTCTAGCCATTGGGCTTCGTCCTAGTTGACAGCCAGCGTGGCGCCAGGACAGAACGTCTCGAGCTGTTGACAAAGAACAACACATTCTCTAACTACCAGGTAACCAGCACGATGAATACTTCAATGCGGAGCAGCTGGTCTTCTACTTGCTGATTGACGAGGAAGCATGATGCCAGATCGATCTCCTGTAGGAGAGCACGTTTAGACGTTCTTATCCTTTACACATTCGATCGATCTGCGCTATACAAAAGCAGAACGTTCTTATCATTCTCTACTTTAGAAAGGAGTAAATTAAGTCTAAGTGTGGTTTCAAATAACATCATCAAAATCAACTGCAGAGGGTTCCCAACATAAGGGAAAGAGAATCTCATTCCCTTGTCTTGAGAGGGGAATGAAAAAAGGGAGATCGGGTAATCCAAAACCTAAAAGTGGGGAAATGGAACGAACAAACAATGCAAACCAAACATCAACAAAGGGAATCAGGACTCCTGATTCCATTTCCATTTCCTGATTACCCCGAAACAAACGGCCCATAAGTATTATTATTATTATTATTATTATTATTATTCACACTTATTTATGAAATTTCTAGCTTTCTTTTATTAACTAGCAGAGATTATGTGCGTTGCACGTATAACTTTTTATTTTATCTATTTTTTAAAATTTTGAATAGTAATATATTTAAAGTTAAAAAGAATATTCAAATTTTAAAATAATATTGACTGTTTATTATTATTTACAACACAATATTAGCAAACTAATGTAAATAGTCTAGACAAAAGATGAACCAAACCATGTTTTTTAAGTATATCCTATCTTTTTTCGTATAAGAAAAAATTATCTTTTATTAAAAACTTAAAAAAAAAATATTTGACATTCATTTGTCAAATTAAACAACTAAATAAAGAAACGTAAAAACACATATTGTATTATTCAAGTGGATAGATGCATGATTGTAAATAGTAATCATCAATGAATTATAAAATTCCCTTGAATCAAGACAACTTCAAGTATTATGCCGACAAAATTGTACCGATAAAAATAGAGTTTTATAAATATTACTCATATTTTGGAAGTTGGCAAAAGTAATAATATGGCAAGACCTATTTGCATGACAAAATCAAATTGATTTACTTACTCCAAGATACTTATATTCCTTACAATTTTTGTATTTGTAGATGTAATTCTCATCAAATAAATATATATATTCAAGATTTTGTATTCTAATGTCTAATAAAGATAGTTTCCTTATTAAAAAAAAGGATTTTATTTTATAAAATCTTCTTCTCCTTATAGATGAATACCATTTCGTGTGGGCAATAATTCAAATGAAAGTATAACACTATTGATATTATCCTGAATATAATTTAATACTACAATATTAAAATTTCTGAAGTATTTATAATTATAGTATTGCATTGTGTCCATAAATAAAAGACATAAATAGGCAAGAAAAAGAAAGACTATATTAAAATTTCAATAAAGAAAAATATATTTTACGACATGGTGATAAGATCATGCTTCATGGTGTCGTAGAATATTTGATTCATATTTATATCACAGTAATGTCAAAACAAAAAATTTAATATTTACACCCCATGGCTGATAACATTTTTAGTTTAAGTAGCTTTAACGATATTTTACTTCATGTTCAAATGTTTATGTAAATATTGCATCCCCTTTTTTTTGCAGTAGAGAAGTAATTAAAAAAAAAAAACTAAAACAGCTAAATAATTGGGTTCCAAATCATAAGAATTACTATGTTGTTTTGAATTGGAACATTTTTTTTTTTCATCTATAGAAGTCTTCATTTTCGGTATAGTTCTACATACTACATCTATGATATCATAAATACATAATTAGTATTGATTGAAAACTATTGTTACATTAATAATGTACAATCTAACTTCTAACATTGTATTTTTTTTTTGTCCTTTACAAAATATTAAATAATATTGCCTATATATTTTATAACCATTGCTTACGCACCAAAAAGATTATATGCTTAATTTGTATACACCAGTTCTTTTTCGTATATCTTGTGTTTAACTTAATTATTATTTAATTTATATAGTTGTGATGCTTATGCAATGCATAATTGATGCTTAAATTCACTAATGATGTCTTCTGTTTAACTTAGTATATATATTATTGCTTAATTTATATAGTTGTGATGCTTAATGTAATACATAACTGATGCTTGAATTCATAAACGCAGCCAACCTAACATTGAATTCTTATAATTAGACATCACGCACATATTTTACAGCTTGGCAAAAAATTAATTTTTATAAGTATTTTAATAGAAATACACTACTAATGTCAACAAAGTGCAGCTCAGTTGGTAAGATGATTCTCCTCTAACCAAGAGGTCGGGGGTTCGAGACACTTTGGGTGCGTGTGTGTGTGAGTGTGTGTTGTTTGCCTGATAAAAAAAGAAGAGAGAAGTACACTACTAATATAACTACAATTTAAAATTAAATAACATTAATTAATTAAGTTCAATTTAAATTACCAAGCTATACTTAAAATAAATTTATAATAGGGGCATAATGGGCAATCAAATTTTGTAAAATAAGACTCTTTTTATAATAGGGTATAGATGTGAAGAAGGGGCTAGATACGCATAAAATTTATGAGTTCTTCCACCTTCACAAAAGTCGAAAAATGGTGAAATTAAACAATAAATGAAGCTTATTAAGAGGAATGCAAGTCATATCAACTCTCGAACTATCCAATAAAATATAGCACAACCTTATCTTCTTAGATAGTACTATTATTAAAAAGCAACAATACTTCAAGATAGTCATTAATAATAAAAGAAGGTAAAAACAAGTCCTCATGTATTTTTTTTTCGACATTTATGACCAAACACGATCACGATACGATTGTGACACGATCATGACAAATGCAACCGGGATACGACCACGACAATACGAGTGATGGGTGCATGGACGTGACGGTTGCGAGCAAATCATGATAATGGGTGGCGACCTTAACATCAACACGAGCACGACTAGTCGTGTGGTTGTGACGTCTTTCACAACCAAACACAACCACAAGTCAATTAGTCATGTGATCGTCTAAATAGGGCTCATGAAAGGTTTAGATTGACATGTAAGAAAATTGTTAAAATTGTACATTTTCTTTATCATATTGACTATTTTAGAGATAGTCTCTATTAAAAATTCTCATATTCAAAGTACTTCAAATGATAACCGCCAATCATTTAAAGTATCTATTACCTAAAGAAGAGGTTCTCTTAAAAATAAGTTAACGCCATCAACTCTAAGGGACACGCTCGGGTCAGCCAGAGGCACCATGCGGCCGGCTAAAACACTGACACTTTTATTCGTGTAGATTAACACTTTTCTGTATAAAGATTGACACTTTTAAAAATTGACATTTTATTCGTAAAATAATTATGTTAAAGATTGACACTTTTATTCGTATAGATTAACACTTTTATGTATAAAGATTGACACTTTGACCCGGCCACACTATGTGGCCGACCTCACCCAAGTTTTTGTCAAACTCTAAAGGGTCTCTAACACGAGAATCCTAAAATATCATAAGAATATATATTCTACCCAAAAATAGAGAGAGAATCATAAAATCAGAATACGGGTAAGTATTTATGTCACTATAATTTGAGGGAATAATTTCAAATATTTCTACTCTTTTCATTTTAAACTACTTTATTACAATCGATTACGATTTGACTTAGAAGTAACAAATTAAAATATACAATTTATCCTTAAATGGAACGTAAAATTTTATCATAATTGCAATAAATACTTTTTAATAAGTAGAATGATGCAACTTTATTTATGTAAGTGGGAGCGATCCACGTATTCCTTTTCTTTTTTTTCTTTGCTTTGTGTGAGTGTGTGGGTAAAATAGGAGAATGAATAGAACAAAATTGATGAAATGAAACATGTGGAGTGTCTTTTGCAGAGGTCCAAAGAATGATTTTTTGCACCGCTGAATTATTTCACTCAGAAAAAAGCATGGGATGTGGGAATGCCAAAGTTATGGGTCACCATTTTGTGGCGGTTCCCTTCATATTCTTTCTCAAACTATTAATTATTTATCTCGTGTAGTATCGTTTTAAGGGTCGAAGTCGAACTCTATAAATCCGACGTTGAAGATGAGATTGAATTCAGGTGTAGGTAGTGTTATTTCGGGTGTGTAGAATGTGAATCAGCAGAGTAATAACTTAGTAAAAAACGAGGCGAGAATTTAATTCTCTCTCCGCAAGACAAAATTGCTCCGCACAGTACACGCGGTTCGATAGCAATTGTCTCCAAGATACAACGGTTGAAACGATTACGAGTTCTTGTACTAGAACGTCGTAATACCAGCGAACTTACTTGATACTCGGGACTTGAGTATTCAAAGATATATTAGTATGTATGAGATGATTTGCTATGAAATCGAATGAATGAAACGAAATGAGGGGGGCTCTATTTATAGTTTCCAAGTGGTGCGAGTGAAGGGACGCGACCGAACCAAAAGGTGCGAACCAAGGAGACACCTTGGTTCAGCCATGAAGGAGGCCGAAGAGGTGCCTCGGTGCGCGTGCCAAACAGCAGCGTGCGATGCCACGTGGCAGCGCCTCGGTCTGCCACATCAGCACAGAATGACATGTGTCGCATTTGGAGACCGCCACGGCAGCATGCGCCCAACACACACGCGTGCGCCAATGGTTGACACGTCACACCAGCGAGACACGTACGCCTAGCGCGAGCTTGGCACGCGCTGTTCGTCCACGTCACCGCCCCTCGACAGCCACCGAACCGTTGACGTCCAAAATATCAAAGGCCCCTACGGCTCCTCGCGACGATGCGCACGTGCGAAGTGCAAAGTGCGCCGGCTCGGACTCGGACTCGGATGGCGCTGACAAAGCGCCTTCGCACCATCCTCGTAGGAGTTCGGTCAATGGTGACTAAAAAGTCAACTATGGTACACCATAAGACACACCATAGAGGAGCACACTTGATTGCTCCTTAGTGTTTGGAAATCCCTTATAAATGACTCTACTCTTTATTATTTTTCCAATATGGGACAAATGTTATCCCCCACAGGTAGTAATAATATTTACGAATCTTGATCTATCGTACGGTCTGACATAAAGTATGTATTAATCCACCTTGTGACGATGCATGTATGGATTTTATTTTTCAGAATTATAATGTTGGAATTTATGTCAAAATGATGCACAACTTAGTTGTTTGAATATATGGTAGATACTTAACTAAATGACAACATAGAATCATAAATGTATGTCTAGAAATAATGTAAATTTTATTTATGTATATGTTGCTTGAGAAGTGACATATTTTTCGACATTAGAAATAATTATTTTTATTTCTTTTCTTTCTATTTCCAAATGATTCTTCTTTACGTAAATGTGTTAGAAGTTACAAAAGAACTAATAAAAAGAAAGTGATTAAGTTAACAAACGAAAGAAATGGACCTTGCATTTGATGAGAAATGCTCCAATTTCATCATGGATATATTAATTTTGCCCACGGCTGATGCATAATGTATTAATATATAAAAAAAAATTAACATAAAAACTTAAAAACTAACAAAAAAATAAATTAAAACCTAGTATATAATAAAATTTGCCAACGTGACACTGACACATTTCTACGTCTATGAGATATTAAAAAAGATTTAGTGATTTGATAAAATTTGATAATTTTATTTTCCAGATTATTTTAAATATTTAAAATGTGGTAACGTCTTTGTTCAATCTTCAATGTGGTAGTATAAAATATAGATATTATTATTTTCAAAGAAAATTCGTACAGATTGTATTTTATTTATAAAAAAAAAATTAAAAAAAAAAATACATCTATTAATCATATACCAGCCACTCGACTCTCATTGACTCCACCCAACAACCACTTCATAGTTAAGAATTAAAATGGTCACAATTTTTTTTATGTACAATCATTTTCTGAAGCTTTATTCCAACAATAAAATCTCTTTTCTAAAAAAAAGAAAAAAGAAAAATAAAAGTCTTTAGAATAAGTTGGGTGTAGAATGATGTAAATGATTAATTAATGATAATAATTGTATTGAAGCATTTGTAATTAAATTATTTCACACACACACTCACTACATCCTTAAGTGTCAGAGCAAAGTAATCACCAATCAAATGTTTTTATATTTATATCACTTGGATCGTCTATTCTTAAAATGGTGTCCCAATGATGTCTTAAAATGCAAATTTTATTAATTTTATTTATTTGTTTTTAATAAAAAAATTATAATGATTAAGTTTAGTTTTATGATTATTTTCAAGGGTCCACCCATCCCCATTAGGTTTATAATTATTTTTTAGTATTTAATTTCACTTTTATTAGTAGTATATTATAGTTAAAAAATTATTAAAAAAGTATATAATTTCAAAAAAAATTAATTTTTTTCTTATAGATATCTATTATGATTTACTATATTGTAGTATTTTTATTTTTTTATAAAAAAATAATATAAAACTAGTATAAATCAATTTTTGAAACACTATTGGAACACTAATTTGAGTACGGAGGATCCGCTCCCTATTTATATATATATATATATATATATGTTTCTACTTCGAAAGACAAGTAGCTATAGTTGGAAAAAAAAGGTAAACTCCAATTATGTTTGTTTTCATCTTTCAACAAAAAGTCTCTCTTTATAAAGTGTTGTCCACTTCCTAGTTTTTAATCTTTTGCTTTCTTTTCCTTTTCTTCTATCGTGATTAGTAGTACTATTTTATTTTATTTGTCTCTTATTACTCTCGTTCCTCAACGAAATGCCCCAATCTTCGTAATATTTGTAGCATTTCTAAATAATTAATAATTTAAAATCTAGATAAATATGAAAAAAAAAAAATCATTGAACAATAAATTGGCACGAATTAATTTAAAATAAAAATAGAATTATTTTATAGGTCAGTCATATTCGATATAACGAGACGTGGACAATGCAAGCCATGCATCCACCAATCATTTTTCTTTATCTTTTTCTCCCTTTTCTCGAGGGAAAAAAATCAACCTATATTAAATAGACAAAAACTTATGTCAGCTGGAGGTACCGTGCGGCCGGGCTCAAAGTGTCAATTTATATGAATAAAAGTGTCAATCTTTAACATAATTATTTTACGAATAAAATGACAATTTTTAAAAGTGTCAATCTTTATACAGAAAAGAGTCAATCTATATGAATAAAAGTGTCATTGTTTTAGCCTGGCCGCACAGTGCCTCCGGCTGACCCAAGTGTGTCCCTATTAAATAATACTCAAATTATTTCTAGCTACATTTAGACACCGGTTTATTTATAAACTCAAAATAGCGTTTTTTTTCTGCAGGCATATGATTGGAAAATATTCTACTATAATAGAGTCGGTTATTTCCAATTTTTATAGCTCTAATTTTTGTTTCAAAAAAAGCAAACGATTTTAGTTTTATTGGTAAAATTATCTGATATAACGTTAAATTCCCATTTCGCATAAGAGCTTCCAAAATCTGCTCATAAATATATAAATTTTAATTATTTTGCAATGAGATCGATTTTTCCTAATATATCACTCATATATGTGAAGAATTAAAAACTCAATAATCATTTGATATATTCAACTTTTATATCAACACGAAATCAAACGAAATTAAGAAAAAAAATCGACATCATGAACATGAACATAATCAAATACACGTGTACAAAATCAAAATTAACAAATACTCCATGTATATATATATATATATATAGGCAATTATCCGTTATTGATTCCCCTTCCCAACAATGATCGACAATTTTATTTAATTTAAAACAGAAAAAAAAATGAGAAAAAGAAAAAGAAAGTAGGAAGGAAGTGAGTAATAAACAGATTCTGAGCATTCCTTTTCCGTTGGTGGACGGTGTAATCCTTACTAGGCAATACAGTACAGTCACAACTTTCCATGCTCTCTCTCCTCTCTCTCTCTCTCTCTCTCTCTCTCTCTCTCTCTCTCTCTCTCTCTATATATATATATATATATATATATATATATAAATATACATAAATATATTTAAGAAAAAATAATAATAATGGAAGAATATATATATATGTAAAAAAAAGAAAAAAGAAAAAAGAAAAAAGAAAAAAGAAAAAAGAAAAAAGAGAGAGAATGAATTTTGATTTGGAGGCCAACAAAAACACAGTCCCCCCACTGTCTGTGTTTAATCTGCTTTTCTCTCTGACTTATCTGACGTCCCACCACCACCTTCTCTCTCTTCTCTTTCTCTCTCTCTCTCCTCTTTCTCTCTCTAATCTTATCTCCATCACTTCCAATTCTTCTTCTTCTCTTCAACCATTTTTGGTAAAAACTATAATCCTCCTGCAAATTCTGTCTTTTCACTTCTCGCCCTCACCTTCTTCTTCTTCTTCTTCTTCTTCTTCTGCTTCAAGGTACCTTCTTCATCCTACTTTGCCTTTCTCTCTCTAACTTTCTTCTTCTTTGCAGCCTTCTTCTTTTTTTTCATATATACCTTTTCTTTTCCCATGGCGTTTATTCATTTATTTTATTTTTGCTTGCTGATGATGCTTCAATTCTCCGATTTACTGCTTCCTCTCTGTGTTTATGTGTTTTGATTTTGAATTTCTTCTTATTCCTGAATCTGATTTTGATTGGATTGGGGAATTTCTTTTTTTTCTTTTCGCTGCGGAATTCTGGAATTCCTATTATTGGATAAGGCTCATGATCTGGAAATTCCTTTCAAGATAAGCTTTAATTTGTTTTTATTATTATTATTTGTTTGGTGTGAAGGAGAATTAATACTCTGAGTTTGCTAGGCATATAAATTTTGAATGTTTTCTTCTAATTATTGCATTAACTCCTTTGAAAATTGTTCTGTTTTTCCTTGCATACAACTTTTTTGAACTAGCTGGGGCCATTATAGTAGAAAGCCTGAAAAAAAACAAAACAAAATTAATTGCCCTTATAAATACATATCCATGTTTTTTCTTATGAATCTGCAGCTCTTATGAATTTAGTGACAGAGAATATTTGACTTTTTTCTCTCCATGAACCGAGTAATTTCAATCATAAAAATGTTGAGTTTAATTTAGAGCCAATGAAATAAAAATATTATTCCAACATTTAGCATGTTAATTAAGTTCAAAGTGTTGTCACTCACATTTGGATGATTTCTTGAATTTTCTTCAAAATGTATGATTTTGTGTCTCTTAAATCTCACATTTATGAATATTATCTTCCTTGGGCTGTTTAGTTGTTGATTAATTAATTTGAGATTAGTATCCTTCCTCATTTTGTGGCTACTTCATCTGTTTTGTGAAAGAACTTTGTATGGAAACATAACTCTAATTTTCTAAATCATCTGTCACAGTTGTGATGCTTGGTAGTATTAATTAATTTTAGATCAACTTTCTTGATTTTATATAATGTGATGTCTCAAGCATAATTATATAATGTGTGCTTGATTTATGCAATTGAAATTGGTGATTTATTTCTTTTTGTACAAATTGCCCTAACTATACTATAGATATCACTTATCCCTCTCTTAGAACTTAGATGCATTCTCTTTCTCTCTCAGTTAAATCTAAAACAAGGCCGAAACCAGAGCAATTTTCCCTCTCATAATCAATTATGATGCCCCCGAGTTTCAATGTCGAATCCGAGGACGAATCCGAAGTGAGCAGCCAAGTCGCCTCCAACGCATCGATCCAAGAACTCTCCCCTCTCTACTCCAAGGAAGAAAGTCGAAACACCTCTTCCTCCCTCGACGAATCCGTCACGCTCAACCTCACGCTCGGCATGACTGCCTCTGATTCCGACCCCAAGATCCCGAATCAGGCCCAAAACACCGTCGTCGCCCCTCCGCCGCCGTCGTCTCGGGTCTTCTCCTGCAATTACTGCCGCCGCAAGTTCTACAGCTCCCAAGCGTTGGGCGGCCACCAAAACGCGCACAAGCGAGAGCGAACCCTAGCCAAGAGGGCCATGAGGATGGAGATGTTCTCCGATCGATACGCGAGCTTGGCCTCCCTCCCTTTACACGGATCCGCGTTCCGATCGCTCGGGATCGAGGCTCACGCCTCGATGCACCATCAGCAAATGGTCCAGAGTCAAGATAGGAACTTGCATGGAGGGATGAGAGGTAGTGGAGCTAGGTTTGTGGATCAAGGGTATTATGGATTGCCTTTTTATATGGAGTATGATGAAGGGGAGCTATCGTGGCCTGGAAGCTTCCGGCAAAGGAATCCGGGCCTCGACTCCGGGCAGTGCTCCAGCATGGACTTTGCTCCGGTGGCTCCGGCTCCGAGTAGAGAGCACTCATCATCTCTTCCTGATTTAAATCTGAAACTTTGATGAATTCTTTTTTCTTTTTTGGTGCTGCCATTTTCTTCAAACTCTGGGGATTTTTATTAAATTTATGATGCATAATATTGTACAGAGATTTGAGTGGTAAGAGAAGAGATTATCATTAACCCGTGCTTCGAAATTTGTATTAATTAATATTTGGTGAGATTAATGTGGAAATGCTGAGATTATATATATCGCTTCTTAATTAATTGGGATAACAAACTACATATATTTTCCCTTTTCCTTGACTTGCATGGCAGATTTCGTTTCTTGTATATCACTTTTTATTTATTTATTTAGATTTAGGGGTATTTGTGCCTAAATCTAGTAGGGGTTACACTTTTTAAATTTTGAGTTTGGTGAAAAAAAATTGTTGTTGGTTTGGTAGAAAGAGCTTTTATACTAAAGTACACAAATTAACAATAATTTGATGATTTTTTTAGAATTAATTTTATTTTATTTTATTTTATTTTTGGTTTGGTTTGGTGGGGGCTTATGCCCAGCTCAAATTTAGAGAAAAATGCAATTCGTGTGCATACTGAGAAAAAACCGAAGTAAAAGATTTTATGTGAGACTAGAATTCATACAAATGTAGTGTATCTTGTCTTCAGGGTAAATAGTATATCTTAGATTTCTTAGTGCGCGTGGTATAAAATTAAGTTCATGAGTGGTATTGCATGAATAGTCCATTCATGCTTACGTTTTTATCTTATGATTGGTACAAAATTAAAATCAAGAATTAACCATTTCTCTCACTATCTTTAATTAGTATTCTGTTTTTTTTGTTTTTTTGTTTTTTGTTTTTTTGGTTATTATCAATCCAAGAATTAAATTTATTTAGATTTTTGAAAAAACTATTGTTATTTTAGATATGATTTATTAAAAAAATTCAAAAATTTAATGTAGATTAAGTCCAGTCGAGTTAAATCATGTCATTGGGGGCCAAATGAACAAATGTGACCTAGATGATATTTGAGTGCCTTAAATTTTTACACTTCCAAATAATGAAGGTGACAAAATATTGGGGAAACCTCATCCGTCCTGAGTCCTAACGTATTTTTGGTCAAATGAGACTGAATTATTTTTGTCAGCCCAACCAGTGGGTAGGTTTATAGTTGTCAAGTGGGTTAGACCAGCCGACAAGGAAGCACAATGTAAGACACTTCTTCTTTAACCAAAAAGTCAGAAGTTTGAGTCACGATGGAGGAAAAATGTGAAACCATTATTGATCATCCTTTAAAGAAAAAGAAAAAAAAAGTAGGTTGGATCAACCCAACCCTACATTGCGTAGGCTCGTTACATGCCGACGCACAGTCGGTCCCGTTGCTCAGAGGAGCTGGTCTAACGAGCTTTACCCTTGAAATGAGTTCTTTCTGGACTTAATTTTAGGCCCAAACTCTGGTCCAACCCAAAACTACTAAAAGAAACTCAAACTGGTCAAACGGGCTCCAATTAGACCCTTTTTTTTTTCTTTTTTCTTTTCCCCTGAAATTGGATGATAAAATACTATATTTGCCATCCTGATAAATACTCTAATACTTCCAACGATCACTAGTTTCATTATTTCAAAATTCTCAAATTGTCAAAACCTATTATAACTTGAACTAGACAAACAAATTTAATATGCATCACTACATCTAAAAAGAGAATAGATTCACTTAATGATGGATATAATAAGAAGTCGTGACTCGTGATAGACTTTTATTTAAAAATAAAATAAAAACCAATGAAGAAGAGGAAGTCTCAAGGCACTAATTAAAAATGCATCATTTAAAATGCATATATTTATAGGAAAAGAAATTGAAACCTGAAGCTAGAAGGGTGCTAACCGGTCCGGTTCCGGGTACCCGGAACCGGGAATCCGGGTACTCAGTACCGGTATTTCCCGAATTTTATGTTGAGTTATCCGGTTCTAGGTTCTGGTATTGGTTCGGTTCTGGTTTTACCGGATTACCAGTTAAGGAGCCGGTTTTTATAAAAAAAAATCAAAATGTATATTTTTTTTTTAAAGCCTAATACAAATTCACAAGATAATTCAACATAAAAAATAACTTAAAATATAATTAGGGATTGTAATTTTTACTTGTTATAACTTAAAATTAATAATATAATTTAATATAAAAATAATATAATTAGGGAGCAGTATTTTAACCGATACCCAGTTCGGTACCCGGGTACCGGAATTGTATATGTGGGGTGGAACCGATTACCGGATCGAAACCAGCTTATCCAGTACTCCATATTCCGGTTCCCGGTTCGGTACCAATTCTCCCAGAAAACCGGAAACCGATTAACACCCGTAGCCTAGAATTAGTAATAAAAAATGTAATTAAATTTCAGGGTCTAAGGGAGTGTTTGGCACTTCAACCAAAAAGTCTTAAAAGTCACCCACACAATCAGACTTTTGGACCACTCCAAGTGCAAATATTGACTTACTGAAAGGGTATCTTGGGTATTTCACTCCTCCAGCAAAGCAATAATCCTCCGCGTACAAGACTTGAAAGTGTGAAAGGAAAAAGGAATTAAGCCGTTGCAACTTGCCAAATATACAGCAAAGCCGAAGAGGGGAGAGAGAGAGAGAGAGGGCGCAGTGGAGTCAATGCTCGAAAATTTCAACCTCGCCCTAAGATTCTCTTGAATTCTACAGAATTTGTTCATATCTTTGTAAGTTTCCAGCTCTCTCGTTCTCTCTGCTGATTTTTTGCTACTTCTTTTTGTTTCTTGGTTTTGGGTTGAAAATGGAGAGGGAGAGAGATAATCCGGATGAGTTATCTGGGGAGAAAATTAGGGAAAGCCCGCATGAAAAAAATGAGTTTCAAGAAAAGGGTATTGATTTTCTTGGAGAAAAATCGCAAGATAAAATCAGATTAATCGGTGGTTTTGACGAGAAAACTGCTTTCCAGCGGGGTTCTCAGGAGCTTACTCTTAGCTATTTATGCGATAATTCGAAATTCTGCCTTGAAAATGAAAAAGACGTTCCGTTGTTGAATTCTTTTGATAAATTCAACGGTAGGTACAATAAGGGGAAAGAGATACTAGTTTCTGAGGATCAAAACGTAGAGGAAAGTAATGTGTGGGTGGAGAGAGATTTTCTTAAGTTGAACGAAAGCAGAGGGAATTCTTCGAAAAGGGAGGCTGAGAATGCGGAAACTGCTGCTGAAAATAGGGAGAAGAAGCCAAAGGTTGAGTCTTTGAACCTTTCTTTAGCTCTACCCGATGTTTCACTGTCCTTAGCTGGGTCCAATCGTGTTCAAAATGGGGATCTCCCCTCTAGATTGAGGCCTAGTAGAAGTTTTCAATCGTTAGGGCCTTCGTATAACAATAATACGCAGACGACTTACTCGAATGATTTCACAGCAGCCTCGCTTTCTTACTCGCATTCGCATCCCTTATCGCATAATGCTAGCTGCTCGCTTACTAGGAACTCGACTGAGAATTATGAGTACTCGGGAAGCCATAGGAGGGATTGTGATCAGATCTGGAATTGTGGGGAGGGGACTAATGGTTCGGTGCATAGCCGGTTTAGGCCGATTGGGGATGGTACTGTTGCATTGAACAATCATGGGGGCGGAGGTGTGGGTGGAGGAGGAGGTTTTGGAATGGGGAATCGTAATGGATTGAATAAAGATTCTTGTAACAATAGTCTTTATAGGACTTCAAGCTCTGAGAATATTTCGTTTTTCCCTTCCGAGCTGCCTGCAAAGCTAGGGACAGATGTTTATTCGGGTGATTCGAGGAGGAGGAATTTGGAGAATTTGAGAGAACCGGAAGATGTGGATGTGGTTAAAGTGCGTAAGCTTTCACGGCCTGAGAGAATAGTTAGAGAGATTGTTTCGGAGTCTGTTCAGGTGATGGCTCAGGTAGTTCAGGAGCTCACTGAAGAAACGGTCGAATCTGTTAAAGATTACTTGAGGAATGTCATCGAAAGCCCTGAAAGGAAAGATGAACTGACAAGTCTCCAGAAGAGACTCGAGAGAAGATCCGACCTTTCCCATGAGACTCTCTCAAAGTGCCAAAAGAGCCAGCTTGAAGTTCTTGTCTCGATCAAAATGGGGCTAAGTAGCTTCTTGCACAGCAAGAATCGACTCCCAGTCGCTGAATTAGTTGATATTTTCGTTCTTGAAAGGTGCCGGAACATAAACTGCAGGAGATTGCTACCTGTTGATGATTGTGACTGCAAGATATGCTCTACAAAGAAGGGCTTTTGCAGTGAATGCATGTGTCCTGTGTGTCTGAATTTCGACTGTGCCAGCAACACTTGTAGTTGGGTCGGGTGTGATGCTTGTTCACATTGGTGCCATGCAGCTTGTGGCCTTCAAAGGAATCTCATAAGGCCTGGTCCTTGCTTGAAAGGATCTTCGAAGGCAACTGAGATGCAATTTCACTGCCTTGGTTGCAGTCATGCTTCAGAGATGTTTGGATTCGTTAAGGATGTTTTCATGTCTTGTGCTAAGGATTGGGGTCTCGAAACGCTGATCAAAGAGCTCGACTGTGTGAGGAAAGTGTTTAGAGGAAGTCAAGATCGTAAAGGAAAGGAGTTGCATTTGAAGGCTGATGAATTGCTTGCCAAACTTCAGAACAAGATTGTTACTCCTCCAGAAGTTTGCAATTCTATCTTTCAATTTTTCAACTGTGAGTTCTCGAATCTCTTTTCTCTGCTTGTTTGATTTATTTCGTTTTATCTTACTCGCATTCATCGGAATTGATAAGATGCTATTTTACCTATTCATCTGAGTTCACTGATATCTATTCTCTTCTGTGAAAAAGTAAACGAATAAAACTCAGTAAGTTCAAATTGATGTTGTAAGTTATGTATTCGTTAAATTGTTGGAATTCGACTGGTCCGATGCTTAGGGTCTCAAAACTTAGTTTCCTAAGGTGAAATTGTTATAGTATTCATTTTCCATATCGTTGTCATGTGATCACTTTAGTTTGGCTGGATGTACGACAATGAGATGTTGAACGTGGTTTACATTCTCGTCTTCTACACATATCGGTTTTTCAGAGTCTTTTAAATCAAATCATTTAAATTGAAGGTATTTTTCTCTAGAAAAAAAATAGGGTTCTTCTCAAGAAGCATGCATTTATTCAGAGATATATAGCAGAAGCATGAGTTTGGCTCATTTAAAGGCAAATATGGCTATAGATAATACTATTCGAGTTCCAAATAAATTACTAGTGGGGAAAAAATAGCAACTAAAACTTTTCATATCAAGCTTTCTTCTGAAGCTAATGAGATAATTTGAAGCATATAATTATGAGTAGTTTATTTTATTAGAATCGCATTGCTTAACAATTATCTTCTATTCCCAGTTTGTAGCCATCCTTAACGAATGTTGACTATGTATAGGGTTCGTACTTATTTAGGGCTAACTTTCATATGAGAATCAATCTAATCCACAGTTTTCGATCCCATGTGAAGCTATCTCTTTCAAGGATAAAATCTTTAGTGGTTGTGTCTCATTTATTCTAATATTCTGCAGTACGTTATCTGCCTCTGTTCATTGAGCACATCATTTCCTTTAACATCGAATCGGAAGATTTGAATCAAGATTGGCTTTTTTCATCCATTATAACATCGACCTTTGTTTCCCATATTCACCAATTTTGTGTCATCTGTTTTGATTGATGATTCTGATTATTTACAATTCGCGTATTTCATTTGGAGCAGCTGCAGATGCTTTCTTGGACATGAGTGCATCTTCACAAGATCTGACCAATCAACCTAGCTTCGCGAAGGACGCTTCTACTGTTCCACTCTCCAACACTCTCTCTCCAAAGCCATCTTTCTACAACAACATGAACTCCTCGAGCGGAAGACAGGAGTCGTCGCCCTTCGATCCCTACCAGAACGACGTGAAAGCCCCCCTTATGAGCGACAAGATTGTCGAGGACGAATGGTCGGTGAAGCCCATGAAAAAGGACGGGTTTGACAGCTTGGAGAGCTTGGTAAGAATCAAAGAAGCCGAGGCCAGGATGTTCCAGAGCCGAGCTGATGAGGCGAGGGCAGAGATCGAGAATTTCAGAAGAATGGTGAGGCTGAAGACGGAGAAACTCGAGGAAGAGTATGGCGAGAAGCTTGCGAAACTGTGCCTGCAGGAGACGGAGGAGAGGCGGAGAAAGAAGCTTGACGAGCTCAAGATGCTGGAGAATTCGCACTGCGATTATTACAAGATGAAGATAAGAATGCAGTCTGAGATTTCTGGATTGCTCAAGAGAATGGAAGCAACTAAGCAACAGTTAGTGTAATTAATTATTGTTATTTAATATTTAGTTAGATATTATATATTCTCTCTGACTTGGGCAACTGCTGTTATATTTTGGTTTTTTTCTTTTCTTTTTTTTTTTTCCAGATTTTTGAATGCTCTGTTTTGATTTACTTGTTTGTTTGTATGTTTTTGTAATGCCAAACTGTGGAGTGAAGAAGCAATGGTGAGAGAGAAACCCTACTTTTATTCATTTTATTCGGGCTAATATCACTTATTGTTCCAATCGTTTAGTGCTTTTATCTTTATTTTCTTGATCACGGACTTCAAAAACGACACCGGAGGGAAGGCCGGCCATCGGAAAGGTGTTGATAAAATTGATGAGTTTCTAAACTAGAAATAAAAATGATAAAACCACTAAAAGTGAAACAGCCCTTAATTTTATTAATTTGCAGAAATCAAATATACAATCACACATAAAATCCCATGTACAAGAAAGCAAGAATCCTTAAAACAAACCATCAACACTCCCAATTCACCCATAAATCATATCATCAAAACAAAAAACAAATTAAAGAAAAAAAAAAAGAAGAGAAGAGAAGAGAAATTGGTCAAGCGTAACGAGCAAGGGAGACGGAAAAATCGACAGAAATGCCGAAAAGCAAGATGCAGATTGCAAGAAAATTGATGAGACGCCCCTCGTTCTGATGCTGCAGCCTCATCAGAGTGGCCTTCTCCATCAGCCCGGTCAGAGCGGTGGCGATCGCCATGAACAGCAGAGCTCTGCCGCCGTTCACGTGCCACGGAGCCGCCCTCGCCTTCGACTCCGTCGACCTCCGGGGAAGAAACACAGCTATCCCGAACAGCCACTGTTACGTGCATCCATGCATGCATGCATGGGAGCGTTGGTTAGAGAGAGAGAGAGAGAGAGAGAGAGAGAGAATGCATGTGCATGAATATGTATTATTATTAATTACCTGAGCGCAGAAGAGAGTGAAAGTGCCGATTCCAATCCAAGAATGCAAGCTATACATGTTTGTGAGGCCAACTTGATTATGGTATTTGAAGGCTGCATGTAACCCTACTATACCTAAAACCATGGCTACTAAGTGGAAGAAGAGATGAACGAATTTTCTCACTTGCCAATCTGCACCTCTTACAGTCTTGTACGCCATCATTGCTGGAAAAAGAAAAAAAGTTTGAACTCGTTGAGCATAGAGGTGTGAAATCTATTCATTTATATTATATTTTCCGATAGTTTTCATACCTTCACCCGCCATTAGAATGAATCCGAAGAACATGAGAAAGGGGTGAACCTGCACATATTAAACAAACAATAAAAATTAATTCAAAAGATTAATAATAATAACATTATGTTCTTAATTTGAAAAAGAAAAAAGAAAAGAAAGCATACGTTGAAAACGCGACGAGCGTCGTCGGAGTCGAGGTCGAGGCCCTCGCGATAATGGAGAAGCCAAACCACCATGAGAATGGTTGAGAGGATGCCAAAGACGTGGGCTACCATTGTTAGGCCAGAGGCTGAGCTGTGATGCCTGCTTCTATTATGGTGATCAACGTCCATTGTGAATTAAATCTATCAAGAATTTGAGGGTGAATATATCGAAGAAAGAATTAATGGTGTATATATCAAAAAACTATATATATAGCAAAGAAATTGAGGAAATTGTACATAAATCTCTAGGAGTCTAAAGTTATGTATTTATAGGGAATGAATCCACTTTTGACAAGTTGCTTGTGCTTGCTGCTTTGGCATATTTTGATAGAGAGAAGAAGACTTTATACTTTAGCAAGGGATATGAATCTATCAAATTCTCTAGTCCCAAGCAAAAATTACTTCTTAATTTTTTCTGTTAAAAATTCATGTGACGTATGCATAAGAAGTAGATAATATATTCCACATTAGTGATTTGTCAAGTTGCAATGGACTTAGGATTTGATGACAAGAAAATAAAGACAAGTAAATATAGGTGTGTAAGAATAACACATTGCCCCAATCAAAAGCGATGCGGGCCCTCTCTTAATTAATTAAAAAAAATTATTTATTAATTATATTTTGATTTGTTATGTTTTGATCGATTAATATGCTGGTGTGGAAGTTGAGGTTGAACCATGTTTGGGGTAAATTAGTTAGTGTTTTTGGTGAAAAGTTGAATGACGAAAATATATATTTTAGTTCACAAATACAAAGATTGAGAATAATAGATTAAGTGAAGGGATGTTGAAACAACAAAATAGAACAAGACAAGATATGGAAATGGAAAAAATTGAAGGAAATTAGAAAAGGAGGAATTGGCACAACGTCTTTACTTAAGTAGTTTGATTTCTTAAAGTAAATGTTAGTTGCCACTAAAAAAGAGGGAGACAAATGATTCCTAGCTATTAATATTTTACTTTTTTGTAGTTGAGTGCTAATCCTTCCACCCCAAATTAGCAAGCTTTTTTCAATTCGAAATTATCTATTGCAATTCAGTAACACATTTCCTATTGTAATAAGAGATAATTGTTATGTGTTTATAATATTTCTAGAAACAATCATTTTTATTTATGAATTTTTTAATTATTGTTAATTTTGAAAATATTGTGAATACTTAACAATTATCCATTGAATTCGATAGATGTCACACAAAATTACAACAGAAATATTAATCGAGATATTTGTGTCATGTTCTTTCTCTATTTGCTGGTTGTGCTATGCGAAAAAAGAATTGCGAAATATCATGTATTGAATCCAAAATATTGACTTTTAACAGAACTAAAACCTTATCCCAATTTCACAAAGATAAAAATCCACTTAAAGAAACAAAACGAACCTAGAATTTTCAGGTAATCTGGAGAGAGGAAAAAATATAAACAATTCTTGATACCGTAGCAATGGTCACCCTAAAAAAGCGTTTCTACAAATCTACAACATGAGAGAGAGAGAGAGAGAGAGCTTAAATCCTAAATATTTGGCCAGATTTTACCCAGGAAAACATGGCAGCTACGCGTTCTCCGAATAGCAGCTTACGTGAAAAGCCTGAATAAGATGGAGGTTGCATTTATCGGTAGAGGAATTCTTCGACGTATGCTTACCAGCAGTAAAGCGGAAAGGGCGCTTTACCGGAGGCAATACCAATCCTGTTTGTTTGTCCATTGATAGCAGCTTCCCACACTTACCACACACTTTCACAAACAGTGTTTGATAGCTGCAAATCCAGTGCTGCGACCAAAACCGAAAAGATATAGTTAAAACCTAAACCTTCGTAAAATTTAATCACAGATCGTGAGTATTCCCAGGGGGGGGGGGATACCAGCAAAAGATGCAAGGCCATTTCTGGATAGGAAGAAATGAAGAACTGCAAGGCCATTGAAGCGTGTTCCTGCATGTTTAAGGAGATAATGTCAGTGTCTGAAATGAGGAGAGCCTGGGAGTTTTTATAGAGTCGAATAAAGTCAGTGAGCACTCTTACCGAAACATGCCTAAATACATGATGAGATGAAAAACCGCGTGCATGCAAATGGCTTCCACCCTACATAAGAAATTAAACAGTTATACATTAGATACAGGTTGAAACGTGAAACTGAATGCAAAAATGAAACCTTCAAAATACTCTGGAAATAAGCATATACCAACATTCTAGCAATTGGCACTCGCCGTACCAGAATCATTTCTACCAAAACCTGAGCTTTCTACCACAGTTACGTTACTAAACTATTGAAATATTAATATTTAGCATATTCAAACCTTGATTTCCTTCCTTACGTGGGAAAGATAAACTAAAATCTTCACCATACGTAAGGAAAAGCTTCCAGCGATATAGTCAGTGATTTGAGGAATAAGAAACTAAAGCACATTGAAGTATAACTTACTAAATCACCTCATCAGGTGAAAAGAAAGCTACTGAATCAGGGTCCAAGGATCCTGCTGTGTGTAGTGATACTACTGCTCTAAAAACCGAGGGGAGAAGTAACTCGATCACAGCAGCTTCATCTGCAGCATGCATTTCTGAACGTTGTCTCCATTTGCTTGTGCTTGAGAAGCTAAGATCTTTTGCTGACTCTGTGGGGTTTTCGTTCGCAGCAGAGGGCAGTAATGATGCTCGCTTTAACCAATCCATCCGCTGGTAAGTAAATGCTTGCAGATTCAGAACTTCTTTCTCCAGATGTGACAGAATGTCACCCACTGTTTTAAGATCCCCAATCTCTTCATAAGATATTGGCAGGGCGCTGCAATGCTTCTTTGTTGCAGATTCTACAACAGAATCATCAGCAAGGTGCGGGAAAAATTGCCTCTTTTGATCTGTGAATGCCTTGAGTGCCAACCTGCAAAATACATACCGCAAATAAACAGTTAAGTTTGTCCAACTATTATTGAAACTTGTAAGAGACGCATGCCTTTACATATAAGAATGAATATCGGCTTTCAGTTAACAACATCCACATGCACATGTTGACATGTTCTCAAATAGTCAAGCTCTTACTAACCTTCAATTGCAGAGATGCAGACGAACAATTGTTTGCTGCTGCTAGATATGC
This sequence comes from Mentha longifolia, assembly GCA_001642375.2. NCBI lineage: Eukaryota > Viridiplantae > Streptophyta > Magnoliopsida > Lamiales > Lamiaceae > Mentha > Mentha longifolia. The sequence goes on from CM038113.1 coordinate 30,789,160, forward strand.
TAGAAATTAATTAATTAAATAAATTAAAATAAATAAGAGTTGTATGACCTATGCCCCCGAAATCTAATTGAAGTAATTAGAGGGGCCAGCATTCTCTAAAGATTGTCTTGTTGACTAAATCTGTACCCAGTTAGCACTGTGGTAGGCATTGCACAGTTCAAACTAGGTTCCAATGTGTATTGCATGCAGCATATTTAAATTGCAATGCAGATATTTGAAGAAAAAGAAGACCAGGAAGTAACCATTTCCTTAAAATACCATTTCGTTACTCCCATCAGAAGACACAAGTCCAAGTACACTAAACTGAAATCTCATTATGTCTGACACAAGACCCACAGTTTTAGATATTATTGTGATTTAACTTTAATACAAGCTTTCAAATATGGATGACAGTCCAATGATCTAAGCAAATATAGTGAAGGGACAGGTTCTTAAGGCATGCCCGCTAATAGCCCATTTTTCATCACCTTGAAATTCAATATAAAATAAGCATACCTGGTCCTGTCAACAGCAGATGCACCAGCCTGACCAGCAAGTTGGCGCTTCCACGCATAGGCAACAACAGCACCATCTGGACAGACCAGAGGCATGTGGAGACCCCAAGAATTACTACGTGAACGCAGAGAATCGTTTAAAACACCAGATTCCTCCAGCTGTTTTCCTAACAGACACAATAGCATATTAAAATGATATCCTATATCTCACAAGTAAAATCACTTTTTATCACCACAAACAGCGCAGAATTTTCTTTCCATGCAGATTGAGATATAAGAGAAAGTCCATAAAGAAAGAGAAATGTTACAATTTCGTTCATGAAAATATTTCAAAAATTGAGGTTTTGAAGACCAAAATGCACCAATTATGCAATAATCCAAAGAGAAAAGAGCAACCCAACATACACTATATAGATACAACAAGGTCCAATCATCCAAACCAGTGAAACCATAGGAAAGACCCATAATATCGTCAAGTTCATCCATGATTTCATCAATTAAAATGGAATAAGAAGGTTAGCAAGCGTGTCAAAATGGAGTTTGGTGGTCAAAAAAAACTGAAGTGTTTCAATTATGATTAAAAAGAATTGGTCAGAAGTTTTATAGCTGAGATCCATACATCAGACATCCAGCAACTGCTATCTGAGCTTACTCAAGTTCCTATGGTAGCCCAATCATATGCAGGCACAACATGAAATTCAGACCTACGAGTCTAATATAAACACTAGATTATAAAACGCCAAATACCTCAAACTTTGCTAGTACATGATCATAAGAAAATCACAAAAGAAAAAATTCCTACTATACCTCATCTTATTTCCTAATATTTGTTCAAGTCAATTCATCAATCCATCTTTCCTTGTTCAGCAAAAATTTAAGCTAACTACAAAGTCTCCATTTAGTCATTCTCTTTCATTATAATAATGTACAACAACTATTACACCAAGATATACAAAATCACACCTAAAATTAAGCTTTTCGCCATGCCGCCACAGATAAAATCAATTTCAATCAAACACAATTGATACAACGGAACTTGAACGAAATGAAGCTATGGGGATATATACAAAGACGCGTTTGCGAGTATACCGACCAATGGCGCGGAGGTTCACGAGGTGCTGGCGCATCAGCGATTCTTCATTGAGGATTAAGTTCAAACACTTAGCAGAATGCTGGTGATGAGGCTTCTCCGCCACGAAGAACAAGGCCTCCAGCAACCGGTCCGCGCCGAGCCGCACATCGGCTATCAGCCGCCCCGCCTGGCCGAGCTGCTCCAACGCTTGCGCCACCTGCTTGGGCGGAGCACTCGCCGCCGCCGTCGCCGCAGCCTCTTGAGCCGGCGGTAGAGCAGCTGCCTGCTGCATTTGGAATCGAATTTATGGGGTTTGAAATCGGAAGCGTCTTTACCTTTCCGGTGAGGAAATCAATTCCGCCAAAGATCAGTAATGAAATCAAGGGTTTGGGCCGCATTTATTTGGGGCAATTTGGATTAAGCTACTTTTCTTACCATCTTCAAAATAAAATTAATTACACGAATTCTCTATTTTACCCTCAACATTTTAAATACTAAAACGCCCTCAACCTTCTTTTTTTTTTTTTTTTTTTTTTTTTTTTTCTCATAGCATCTCCAGCGCACCGGGGGAGAGGGGCTCGAGCCTGGGCCGCGCTGGCGAGCCCCTCCTCCGGCAGGCCCGACGCGCAATCCCGAGCCAGGCTCGCGCCCCCTTCCTCCCCCCTGTGCTGACTTCATGTTTTTTTTTTTTTAAATTGATTTTTGATGGAAAAAAAATAAAAAATCTTTCAACCATTGCAAGCAACGGCTAGCCCAACGGCTACCTCCCCGAATCCTCCCTATAAATATACACACTCACATATACAATTCTACACCATTTTTACACAATTTCTACACAATTATCACACAAATTTATCTCAAAAAATTCATATTTTCTACAATTTCATTCCATCAATATGTCAAGCTCTTCCGAAATTTCATCCGATTCCTCCTCATCCTCCGGCGAACTCAAAGTGATGTACCAACAAATCCAAAAGAATGCCGAATTTGCTCGGAAATATAAAGAAGCGAAGAAGAAGGAGGAAAAAGACACCGAGTTGACAAAACGCCGAAGGTATCCCGTTAGGCGAATGATCGATCAAGATCGAGTCACCGAAGCAAACCAACTTTTCTCTGACTATTTCTCTGAGAGGCCCACATACCCCGACAATTTGTTCCGTCGACGTATCCGGATGTCAAAGCATCTGTTCTTGCGCATCGTAAGGGTGTTAGAGAGTCGCGTCGAGTATTTCCAACAACGAGATGATGCAATAGGCAGGCCGGGTTTCACAACACTGTAGAAGTGCACCGCCGCTATACGTCAACTCGCCTACGGGGGTCCCGGCGACCAATTCGACGAGTAATTGCGAATGTCGGAGACTACCGCTATAGATTCGTTGAAGAACTTTGCATCGGCGATTCGAACCATCTTCGGTGGTCATTACCTGAGGAAGCCAACCGGAGCTGATTGTCAACGAATTCTGGCAATGTACGAGGCTCGCCACGGCTTTCCAGGGATGTTCGGTTCGATCGACTGCATGCACTAGGCATGGAAGAACTGTCCAGTGGGGTGGAGGGCCCAGTACACATGTGGGGATAAGGGCCACCCTACCATCATCCTTCAGGCTACTGCATCTCACGATCTGTGAATATAGCACGTCTTTTTCGGGGTAGCTAGAGCGCTCAACGATATCAACGTTCTCAATCAATCGCCAGTGTTCAGCGACGTCGTCAAAGGAATAGCACCTCCGGTTTATTTCCTCGCCAACGGAAGGCAATACAACATGGGCTACTACCTCGCCGACGGGATTTATCCGAAGTGGCCCGTTTTTGTTGCAGCCCCACCACACGTCACTGATGAAAAAGTGGAGTGTTTTAAAGTTCTGCAAGAGGCGGCGCGCAAAGATGTGGAACGCGCTTTTGGCATTTTACAAATCCATTGGGGCATGGTCAGCGGCCCATTACGACTCTGGTATCGTGATAGTATACAAGATATCATGTATGCTTGTATTATCTTGCATAACATGATAATCGAGGATGAAGGAACAAACGCGATAAATTGGGCTCCACCTGACGATGAAGCCTCTACTTCTGCAAATGGTGGAGCGAATCGAGGAGCTCAAGGTTCATTTCGGGAGTACGTGGAGCGCAACGCGTCGCTACGCGAGAGGGCCAAACACGGCGATCTATACAATAATTTGGTCGAAGAGATGTGGGCACGTAGTGGCCCAAATTAGTTTGCGTGTTTTTAAAATTATTTCTCTTTATGTTGTACTTTGTTTGTTTAAATCAATGTTTGTTTCAATTTAATAAAAAAAAAATCCAAAAATTTTGTTACTTTTTTAATTGAAAATAAAATTAATTAAATAAATAAAATTGAATGAAAAATGAAACGAAAAACGAATTAAAAAAACATATCAAAAATCGAATAAATAACGAATTAAAATTAAGAGAGAGCTCGGGGGAGGGGCTTGCGGCTGGAGATGAAATCTGGAGAGAGCCCATCTCCACCAGAATAGTGCCGAGAGCCCCTTTTAAAATCTGCAAAATGAGTAATATCTTTTTAATAGAAACGCCCCATTTAATGTGGGTTTAAAAAAATTGTGTAGTTTAGTTTTTAAGATTTATATATTTATAATAAAAAAATTTAATATTTAGCATTGCAACGTCAACTGTGATCATTGGAGTATTCCTCGATCGATCTATGCTTGGAAATAGGTTAAACATCAATCACCAGCCTATCAGTTTAGGATCAAAATAGACGAAAGTATTACTTTGATTGTTTTAATATTTTTTACATAAAATCCACTACATACTTATGGAGGTAAAGATAAAGTGATTTGTGACGAAATATGGTGATTTGTGATGAAATGTATATTTTTTTTAAAATATAAAAAGTAAGTATAAATTTTTTCGCGACGTCCAAAAAGAAAATTTGTGTGTAGATCTTTCAGAATGGGGGATTACTTGGATGTGATGTTAAAAGAGTTTGTAATCCCCTAATCCGAATGATTGTCACTCCAATTAATATATACAAGTTCAATGAACTATTCTAGAATCAGTTAAGATACATAATCCTATAAATTAGGAAACAACTAGATTTACAAGATTTACAATCTATATTACTCCCCCCGCAGTCGGAGTGGGAGGGGGACGAACGCTTAGGCTGGACCGGAATCGTGTAAAGAGCTGGCGTGGAAGACCCTTGGTAAAAATATCAGCGTATTGGAATTCAGAAAGGACATGAAGGACACGAGCTTCACCAACCTGAACTTTTTCACGAACAAAATGTATATCAAGTTCCACATGCTTGGTTCGTTGATGTTGGACGGGATTACCAGATAAGTAGACGGCAGAAGCATTATCACAGTACACTAGCACAGCATGGCGAATAGGAACATGAAGCTCAAGTAATAGATTGCATAGCCAGCTAGTCTCAGCAACCGCATTAGCAACCCCCCGATATTCAGCTTCGGCGCTAGAACGCGAGACAGTAGGCTGACGTTTAGAAGACCAAGAGACCAAATTGTCACCAAGAAAGACACAATACCCGGAGGTAGAACACCGGGAATCGGGGCAGCCAGCCCAATCCGTATCGGAGTAAACCGTTAATGTATGTGAGTTGGATATGCCAAGGTGCAAGCCGTGATCAATTGTACCCTTGACATATCTCAAAACATGTTTGAGGAAGTGAAAATGAGGCTCCCAAGGCTGATGCATAAATAGACAAACTTGTTGTACAACATATGTGAGGTCGGGGAAATGTGATAGTTAAGTACTATAGTGCCCCAGCCCAGCTACGATAAAGAGATGGATCCGCAACAAGGGGACCATCGGTAGTAGAGAGCTTGGATGACGTATCAACAGGAGTAGCAGCGGGATTGAATCCTGTCATAGAAGCACGTCCCGAAATATCCAAGGCATATTGTTTTTGGGAGAGAAAAAGGCCTTGGTGATTTCGGGTAACAGTGATGCCAATGAACTGATTTAATGCCCCAAGATCAGACATTTTAAATTCAAGAGATAGGGACGCAATAATTGAATTTAAGAATGACATAGAGGAAGCGGTGAATACGATATCATCAACATAAAGAAGAAGATAAGCAGTTTCATTACCATGGTTGTAGATGAATAACGAAGCATCACAAATGCTACTATGGAAGCCCTGAGAGATAATAAAAGTCGCAAACCGCTGATTCCAAGCACGAGGTGCTTGCTTTAAACCATATAAGGACTTGCGGATGCGGCATACGTGATCAGGTTTGGATTTGTCTACAAAGCCCCGGGGCTGATGCATATACAGGTTGTGTGTTGGGCTGAGGGCTTTGAGGCTGGTTACAAGGTGGTGGGCTGGGTGGAGGGGATGGGTCAGGGGTGTGTTGGGAAGGTGGATCGGTGGTCGGTACTGCAATGTGAGGGTAAACCAAGGGCGATAGAGAAGCAGAGTCAGGGTTGAGAAAGGAATAGGCTGACACGGTGCGAGGAGTGGAAGATGTGAAAGGGAAGACTATTTCGTCAAATCTGACATGATGAGAAATGATTATTTTTCCTGTTTTAAGATCAAGATAACGGTAACCATGGTGATTTGGGGGATATCCTAGAAAGACACACCTAGTAGATCGACTTTGAAGCTTGTGTTGCCGATTGGCGGACAAATTTGGAAAATAGAGACAACCAAAGACGCGGAGGTGGTCATAAGATGGAGTTTTGAGGTATAGGACAGAGGACGAAGTGATGAAGTTGAGGACGGCAGTGGGTAGTATGTTATGAAGATATGTGGCAGCATGTAATGTTTCAACCCAAAATGAAGGAGGAAGAGATGCATGTCATAGAAGAGAGAGGACAATTTCATTCAGATGACGTAATATTCTTTCTGCTTTTCCATTTTGAGATGAAGTTTTGGGGCATGAAAAGCGAAAGACGAATCCATTATCAGTGGCAAACTTGTGAAAGGAAGAATTGTCAAACTCACGACCCATGTCACACTGAAAACTTTTTATTGCTTTACCAAATTGTGTTTTGATATGGCTATGAAATTGAATGAATTTGGCAAAGGTTTCAGACTTGTATTTTAATGGATAGACCCATACAAATTGTGAGTAATTATCAATGAGCACTATGTAGTATTTGTAGACACCGTTGCTTAATATTGGTGACGTCCAAAGATCACTATGTATTATGTCAAAAGGAGCAAGCGAGATTGAAGTAGAAGCATAAAAAGGAAGAAGAACACAACTGGCACAGACTCAATTGAGTACAAGAAATACTAGAATACTTGCCAAGAAATTCTAAGACACTAGATCCCGGAAGGCCGAGCCTATCATGCCACGGGGGACTCTTGGAGGTAGCTAGGAAGGAGGATGAAGATGTGGTGGACGTTGAAGACGACATAGGATAGAGTTCGCCCTGACTACTGCTCCTCATAATTGTGAGTCAGTCTTGAGATCTTTCACAGAAAAACCATCGGGATCAAATTCAACAGATACAAGATTATCACGAGTAAATTGGCGTACATAAATAAGGTTTTTGATGATGTGCGGGGTGTATAGAACATTTCGTAGGTGAAGGGTTCGGTTGGGCAATTGGATTTGAGACATGCCAGATCTGTGAATCGGAATGGAATTGCCATTGCCTACGTAAATAAAGCGAACTGAACTTTTATTAAAAGGGCGAGAGTGAATACCTGAATCAGAAGTGAGATGAGATGAGGCGCCTGTATCCATATACCACTGAGCATCTTCGGGATTTTGAAGAGACATAGCCTGGAATGTAGTTCCGATTTGAGTAGGCTCAGTCTCATCTGCAGCTGCTATATGAGCCTGTACCGGTGCTGCGAGGTTGTTGGCTGCGTTGCTGCGGGTACCATGGAGAAGCCCACTCAAGTTGAGTGGGGTAAGGACATAGGGGGTGGTGACCAGTAGGGGTACGGAGGTGGAACCCAGTACGGAGCAGTGGTGGGTTGGGGCGTCAAAGCATGTTGAGCAGAGGTGTGAGTCCCGCCTTGGTAGTTAGAGTTGTGGTGGCGGTGTCCTCCATTGGACTGACCACCACGACGATTGTTTGAGCGGCCGTGGTAGTTATTATTATTGTTGCGTGGTCCACCATGCAGGGCCGAAAGAGAAGGGTAGACATTCTCTCTCCAATTCGACGAGTCGGACGAAGGAGCAACCATGACAATAGATGGAGTGGGATTGGAACGAGCAGATTTCCGCTGATCTTCAAGTTAGAGCATGTTTCGCGCAGTTTCAAACGAGGGCAGCGTTTGATTGATGTACGCACCGACAGTGTCGTATTGTTCTGGAAGGCCGCGTACCAATTGAAGGACAAAGCATTGGTCATCAACTTTGCCACCACATCGTTCAATTGGCCAGCGAGATCCTTTAGGCGTTGGCAATACTCGTCAAGGGAGGGCATGGTTGCGAGGGATAGATTGGTAAATTCATGCTCAAGAGTAGCAGCACAAGCGCCCTTGTTGTTGTGAAAATGATTCTTCAAACGGGTCCAGGCTTCATACGTAGTAGACTCAGTTTCGAGAATGCGAACAAGGAGGTCATCAGAGAGAGTACAATAAATCCATTAGGGCACATGAGTGTCGATTTCACGCCACTCGGCATAATTTTCGTCAGTCTTGGCCGGTGGTAGGGTGCCGTCTATGTGGTGGGTTACTTTGTAACCTAGAGTGTGGAGCGTGAAGAGCTTTACCCACTGAGAATATGTTATTTTGGTGCCATCGAGCACTCGAACTTTATGTTGAATGTTTGAGACGGTATAGACCGGTGCAAGGTGTTCTTGTCTTTGGAAGTATCGTCTTTGGCCATTGGGGTGGATGGCAAGCGGCCGAAGCACACAGGAAGAAAGACGATGAAGATTGGTTTTGAGAGGTTCGAAAACCTAGGCTAATGATACCATAAAAGAGTTTGTAATCCCCTAATCCGAATGATTGTCATTCCAATTAATATATACAAGTACAATGGACTATTCTAGAATCAGTTAAGATACATAATCCTATAAATTAGGAAACAACTAGATTTACAAGATTTACAATCTATATTAGATGTAGTGTTCACAAATAAAATGTACATGACCTTTCGAGACGTCCAAAAAAAGAATACTCCCTCCGTCCCACTGTATTAGTCCCATTTCTATTTTTGTCTGTCCAACTTATTAGTCTCATTTCCTAAAATGGAAACAAATACTTGACTATAATTAACTCTTTCTCCTTAGAATTAATTGTAGTCACATATCCCTCTCTTAGTTATTGTGTCCATCTAAATGAGACGAGAGGTAGTATTTGTTATTATTCCATAATATATTTCATAAATAATTTGTTAGACGGTACCAATCATGTAATCCTAAATTGATAGTTTTCATCTTTCACTTTTCCTATTTATATTAAAGCTAATCTAAACTTTCGACCCCCAATTGTTATGATTCCAAAAAAAAAAAAAAAAAAAAAGCTGAAGTCATTGTTTCGAATTTCAGAATTACAGTTCAGCTAATTTAAATTTATTTATTTATATTGAGATGAGCAAATTTCAGTTTTTAATTATACATACAGACGTAAAGAAAGGCTCATGTATAATGGGCCTTCAATGGCCCATGTTTTATCCTTTTAGTTTAAAGAGTAGATTTGATTGCTCAGCCCAAAATAATGAAGAAACTGCATAAGCAATTGAAGGTTGATTTTACTAATAATTCGAGCTCAGCTCGTTTAAAAATCTGTAGACTTGAGCTTGGTTCGAGCTTTATCTCTTCGAGCTCGAACTTGGGTCATTTAACTTTAACTGAAGTTAACAAATATTTTAATCGAGTACGAGTTCATTTAGTCTAATATATACTCTCTCCGTCCTATTAAATTCTTTTATTATTTTAATAGAATCAATTATAATGAAAAATACTAAAATGACAGAAAAAAGTAATATACAATAAGCAATCCAATTCAATTTGAGGCTCGAGTTCGACTCGATTGCTAATCAAACGAACTCTCAATAATTCACGAACCATTTTGCTCTGCGTAAAACACTAATAAGTAGAAAGGAGTATTTATGCCCTATGCTACCACCATGTATGGAGATTATTCATCCGAATAATAAAGATTTAATATGGTAATGATGATATATAATATTATAATCATCATGATTCTGAGAAAGCAATTATAACTGGTTATGATGGAGAACAATTATCAAGATCCACTCATATTATATATATATATATATATATATATATATATATGAAAACTAATTATTACATGAAACTTGCAACTCATCATAAAATGTTGCATTTTATGTATAAAATGATGCATTTTGTGCATAAAATATTGCATAATAAAATATATTATTTTGTATTATTTTTATGCATATAATGCATCATCATGAGAATTTGCATAATAAAATATATTATTTTATTTTATTTTATATTATTTTTATGCATATAATGCATCATCATGAGAATGCAACATTTTATGATAAAAATGCAACTCTTTGTGCATAAAATGCAACATTTTATGATGGGTTGCATGTTTCACGTAATAATTAGTTTTCACCATAACCCATCCCTATATATATATATATATATATATATATATATATATATATATGCCATGAGTATGTCTCACACTTATACGCATATAGATATAAGATTTAAAAAAATTATTTATGTGCTATCCATCCAATTATTATAAAATGAAAACTCTATTATAGTAATTAATTGCAAAACAATTTCAGGAAATTTGTGACATTGCATTTTTCTACAAGCAATCCTTTGACTTGTTCAATGAACCTAGTACAGTACGATCCGAGGCATCGCAACTCAATATAAAAAAGGCTATACATAGTTTCTTAATGAATCAAGTGTAATAATTATTATTATTATCTAAAAAAAAAGTGTAATAATTATTATTATCCAGTCAAACAAATCGAGTTTATTGATTATTAGGTCACGGTACTAGCTTGTTAGCAATAATTTGTGCAAATAGATACAAATACGCACAATAAGAGAATTTATGTTTATCATACTTGTATAACATGTTGTTAAGTGTTCATCCAATTTATTTAATTTGGCCCTAAAACAATTCATTGAGAATCGGATAGCCTATTCCGACATAATTCAATGTTTAGTGGTATTAACCTCTTTTTTTTTTCTTTTTTTTTGCCCAATAACGGTTCTTCCAATTTCAATTCTCTTCGTGCTGATTCAAAATTCTGACTTTTTTAATTGGAAGAGAAACGCCATGATATTAATTTATTTGTAAGAGTACTTATTTATCATAAAAACGTCTCTCCTACGTTTAGGGTGTAAATTTAGTTGTTTCTTTAAATGGATAATTTGAATGATATGTTATTCACTTCGCAAAAGGTACATGGATAACAGATTGAATATTTAGATTACTATTTTTTAATTAAAAAAAAAAACGGTGTGTGTGGGTTAACAAGTCTTTCAATAAAAGTGGTAATATGCAGTATAGAGATATTTCATCATTTCATAAACGCTCGTTTTATTTCCTAATAGGGCATTTATTTTGAAGGATAAAGATGAATTAATTTATTCTATCCAACACAATCTTATGTATATATTTTATAGAATTGTAAACGAGTGTTTTATGTCAATGCCCGTTTTAGGTCCGTATTTTAATCTTGAATATTGAGTACTAATCACGAGATTACTGGTTACACCCAAATATTCACGGTGAGATAGCTCTAATTGTACCTCGCATCATACTTTATCTCAAAATTTGTTAATCCTAAAATAAAGTTACCTTTCAAATAGAAGTAAACGCCCTTATCAAATATTCTAGTCAAAGGAAAATGGATTGCATTGTACATCTTTGACCGATTTTTATATCCTCCCGTGTCCCCTCCTCCAAATGCATGTATCGGTTATACCAGCATGTTAGATAGAATTGTTAATATATTATGTTGTTTATTGTGAATGGAGATTGAATCTCATATTTAGTGTAGTATTAACATTAAATAGTGATAATTTGGTAGTTGAGTGATGGGTCATGGACGGTAAAGTTGATAAACATGTAGTATAATAAGAGTATAAACGATTATCATGGATCAACTTCTCACACATTTAAAATAATAATAATAATAATAATAATAAAAACAAAACAAAACAAAACAAAATTGAATTATATATACACATTTGAAGGGCAAAAAATATCAAACAATGGTAACCCTTTTATACTCACTTACGTCTCAAAACTAACACTCCCTTAATTCATTCCACTATATAGCTCCGTAATATGTGAATAATTCAATATATATTTTTTTCTTTTTTTGGAGCAAACGGAATAATTAAAGTTGATTGATTGTGAGAGAGATATTTCTTATAAGAGCTAACCTTAACCATGTCACCTCATTCCTACGGCTATTTATGATAATGAAATATTCCAAGTCACTTCATTTGTAATTCAACTCCAACTTCAACCGCCCTCGAATGATTTAATGTTTTCAATCAATGAGTATTTACGTACCCCAAGATATTTCATTAAAAATATTCTTAAAAATAAATTTACAATTACTAATAAGCTGTTAATAATATTCGAACTTATTAACTTTCCATGCACTAGATATTATTATTATTATTATTATTATTATTATTATTATTATTATTATTATTATTATTATTATATTATACTATATTATATTATATTATATTATATTATATGACATGTGGTCTAGTGGACATTAATATGCGATTTATTACTAGCATATAATTTTATAATTTACAATAGTTGGGGGAAATGGTAAATAACATTTTGATTTTTTGGTAAACGATTATTGTACTAATTTATTAGGCACATATTATATAAAAAATTGCATTACATATCTTAATTATCGGGAAAATGACACGTGGCAACATGATCATTCGTTTTAAAAATAGATGTGGCCGTATCAAGTGCATTATTTCCTATCCAAGATCGATATACTATATTACTATTAAAAAATCAAAGGGGGAAAAGAACTTGAATTTAATTCTGTCAAGAAAAAACAAAATTTCATCATATTTCACACAATACATGAAATTTACCATCCTTGTATGCATTTTGTGGGGGGCCTTAATGAATTTATAGTTTATAAAAATAATGATAACAATAATAATGAATGAAAATGGAAAAAAAATATTTTTAATTTTATTTCCCAACCTTTCACACAAATTGTCATCTTTTAGTAAGGGTCCCGAAAAAAAGAACTTGTGAGGTTGACAATTGAGCATGGCTTGGATTATACTATTATTATTTAATGATACAAATAAAATAACATGTCACAATCTTTTTATTTTTTTTTCTTGATTGTAACAAAAATTTCGGCCATCAAGATCTATAACCATAAGAACTTTAATTTAAATCTCCAACTCATACTTAACTGTATACAACTGGAAATATACATAAATTTCCTTTTTTGGCTCATTGCATTGCGTTTTTTTTATTTCTTTACTTTCAATGGTTATGGATTAAAGCACTTTAGGTGGGTGTTGAAATGAAAGATGTTACTACAAATTTAGTTGATTTTATTTTAGTTACTTCAATATAATTATTGTTTAGAATCTCAATTCCTTCTTATTTTGGTAACGATACGCAATCCACAATTCTTTTGTTTAATTTTGGTAATGCTTCGATAAACCCACCACCCCACTTATTGTATAACACTATACGAAAATATCACATGGAAAAAAGTAAAGTACCATTATGTGTTTGACTAAAATGAGATAATAATAATATAATAATAATAATAATAATAATATAATAATAATAATAATAATAATAATAATAATAATAATAATAATAATAATAATAATAATAATTGTTATTATTATTGTTGTTGTTTAGAAGAGTCAAATATTTTGAGTTAGAAATAGCGTTATAATATTAATCAATTCCTCGACAACCCAAATTGTTAGCCACGTATTTAATCGCAATTAAAACATAACGAAAAAATAAGGGAAAATTGTTACGCGCCAAATTAAGTGACAATTAAATGCAACTATTTATTTAATATTTAGGAAAAATTAAATGCATGCATTGGAGTAGCATATGACCCCGTCTTTATTTTAAAGTACGTGACACTTTCAAAGAGTTTCACATGCTCAAAATGAATGAACTAATCTCTGCTTTCAATTTCCTTCACAATTAATTATTTGCAAACATATTTTTATTTATTCATAAAATAGTACCATAAAAAGATCCAGCCACTATCAACAAAATTATAAACTTGCCATTATTAGATGAGTTTGGATTCTACTCATACAATCTCTTAATTATAACGAATTTTGCGTTTAAAAAAAAAAAAAAAAAAAAAGCCTTCCTCGATTTCATTATTAATTATGTAGCTCATGTTATTGCTCGTGTTGCTAGAGATTGGTCTAACCATTTATTTTTATTCTTGCACTCAATTTATAAAAATATTTTTTTTTCTTTTATCATGACACCACTTAATGCATTTTACTTTTACCATCAGTTTTATAATTTATTTACCAAAAAAATATATATATTTGCGGTCTGTCATTACCACTCATATATACAATACATTTTACATTGTGAGTTTATTTCGCCTCCAATCATTATAAATAGTAAAATCTGTATCGTTAAAATTGAAGAACATATTTTATGAACGAAGGGAGTAATATATGATTTTCCTGGAAAATAAGAAACATTATGTAACTAGCTCTTACTAATAATCTGAAAATATAATTCCAGATATTCTATTATGTACACAACTTACCATTTTAGGATTTACAAAAATTAAGATAAGCTCACATAGTAGGTGTAAGGCCAATAACATAACCTATCAAGATTTTCATGACCAACATAATCATTTTTGTTTGGCACAATATGTTTTACAGCCAAGAAATCATGAGTCCATGTAGCATATCAATTATTGCCTATATTTCATGTATTCCATTTTCTATTTTCTTTAGAATTATCTTAAAATTCAACGTCTTAAATTTTTTTTGCAATTACAACATGATCAGATAACTAATATTAACAAGGATTATGTATATTACATAAATATAAATTTAATTGAAAATAGGGTTTGCAAAAGCAACTCAAATTGTACACCTTTGGACGTCATTTGCTTTAGCCTTCAGGAAAGTTTGTTGCACCGAGAGTTCATTGTTTCGTTAGCTGTTTTGGATCAAACAATTGAATCTAGAGAAAGTTCTGATTATAAGACAACTTATGATGCCATTCTTTCTGATTTTTGATACTTATCTGAATTTAAAATTATAATTCAAAGTTGTGAGTTGATTATAGAGTCTAGTAGTTTAATTCTAGGATTATCTATCCCATATATGTGGGTCGAGACCTTTTTTCAATCATCGTTGTTGCAATTATTATATTTCTTTTGATTTTAAAGAGATATAATTGGAAAAAATAGGGGAGACAAAAAAACATGAATTTGGGACCAAGGGAAATGGTTTGTGGTAGGGTCTTATGTTTGGGTGTGGAATGTTGTGGATAGACCTAAATTCGGCGCTCCATTTCTTACGTGGCCGTCCATATCTCTAAATTATAATCCACCACCTCCAATAAACATAAATATATAAAATAATTAATTAAGTAAAACAAGAACAATTATCCACCACGTGTTTTGACAATGATTTTGTGTGCCCCTTTCTGTCCAATATCTTATTTCGAAATATATTTAATCTTTTTTTAAAAGGAAAAGTGTTACTCCCTACCCTCCGATTCCTAATAAGTGTCCCAACTCTTTGAAATTTTTGTCCCCAAATAAGTGTCACATCATATATTTCTAGATGAAAATTAGTGTTTGAAATTTGGTTTTTGACCAAATAAATAATAATTAATATTTAATTTATTACGTAAATTAAATATTAAATTATTGTTCTACTCGTGGAGTAGATGAACGTGGTATATTTATATGCTCAAAATCGATTTCCGGTGAGTGAGATATAAATGTTCAAAGTTTGGTGGAAGTTTATTCATTATTTAATGAAGTGAGAGGAATACCACATCGAAAAAAGATTGATGTGGTGTGATGTTTAGAAGAGTTTAAATATATGGGCTTAATAACAAGTGGACCAAGTAAGTGGATAAGTGTGTGGTTGGGCTCTCGCGCGAGCACACACTCGATCCGGCCCCAGGCTCGGGTTCGGGTTCGTGGACTTGGACTTGGATCTTGGCGATTGGTCATTTGGGCTGGTCTTTGGGCCTGTTCGTGGGCTTGTACTTGGGCCTTACATACTATATTTTTTGGACCACAAAAACTATAGTGTTTTGGGCCTGTGCAACATGAGCCCAATCCGTGTTGTGAGCTCAACGTCCAACGTTCAGCCCGCATGACCGTTCCGACTTCCGGGGATGTTCTAGAAGGGCGTTTCACACGTCTCCACTCCTCCACTTCCTCCAACGGCCAAGTAATGGCGTAGTGGCCCATTAATGCCGAGTAGTGGCGTAGTGGGCAGTTAATCCTCCCGTGATGCCTATTTATAGAGAGGCATGACTGCATTTGAGAAACACACATCCAAACGCATCTTGCTGCATACCTCTCCCTTGTTCATTTCCGAGCTCAGTTTTTCCCCTCCATTCAGTTCGCCGGAGCTCCAAGGTTTTGCGGTGCTGCTACCTTCGAGACGAAGCCGTTTTATCTTTGGAGACGATACGCCAAAACCGAGAGCACTACCGGGGCGTATCTCGTCTTGCGGAAAGAGGGCTTTCCTCGACTCGGCTTTTTTGTTCGTAGATCCGTTTGCTTGTATTCTTCTTTACGTTGTATTCATTTGTACGCCCGACAAGTTCTTGTACCACAACAATAACAATATTTCTCCAACAATCGCAAGACGAGATGTACCATAGCGATGACGCGGGTACGAAGAAGTTTGTTGTAGCCCGATACTTGGACTACAAGATGGTCGATTCTCGATCGATGATGGAGCAAGTACAAGAGTTTCAACTCATTGTGCATGACGTCCATGCTGAGGGGATGGTCCTTCCGGACGCGTTCGTGGTGGCGACCGTGATCGAGAAGCTACCCCCAAATTGGAAAGACTTCAAGAGCTACCTTAAGCACAAGCGAAAGGAGATGACTCTTGAAGACTTGATTGTGAAGCTACGCATCGAGTCTGATGTGCGCGATCAAGACAAACCGAAGGCACCGTCTGATGCCAAGGTGAACTTGATGGAGAAGGGCGGACCCTCCAACAAGCGTGATCGCCTAAATGCCAAAGACAAAGGCAAGGCGAAGGGACCATCGAAGAAATTTGATGGTGATTGCTACAATTGTGGCAAGCATGGGCATACTGCGAAGGACTGCAAGAAGCCCAAGAACAAGAAGAAGAAGAAACACGCTGCCAACGTCGCCGAAAAAGACGGCGAGTGGGTGAAAGAAGACTTTACGGCTGTGGTCACCGAGGAGGTCAACCAAGTTGAAAAACCGGGAGGCTGGTTCATCGACACTGGCGCTACTGCGCACGTGTGTGCCGATAGGAACAAATTTGTTACCTGTCAAGTTGTTAAGAGGATGAAGCTCAACATAGGGAACCAAGCTTCGTCTGTGGTTGTCGGAGTTGGAGATGTGGTGCTAAAGCTTACATCCGGGAATTCTCTAACTTTGAAAAACGTGCTGCATGTTCCCGACATCCGAAAAAACTTGGTCTCGGGCTCTATTCTAGTTAGTAAGGGGTTTAGACTAGTTTTTGAGTCTGACAAGTTTATTTTGTAAAAGAGTAGTACTTTTCTTGAAAAATGTTACCTCTCTGATGGTCTCTTTAGGTTGAATGTATTGGTTATACGCCATGTACCAAAATCTATTGAGAGTAATGAAAATGTTACTACTTCCTCTTACATTGTTGAGTGCTCTAATTTATGGCATTGTAGATTAGGACATGTTAATCTAAATGCTATAAAACAATTAGTAAATTTAGATTTACTAAAGTTAAATAAAGTTAACACTCAAAACAAATGTGAAGTTTGTGTTAAGGCAAAAATGACAAAACCACCGTTTCATTCGGTTGAGCGGAGCACGAACCCCTTGATTTAATTCACACCGACGTGTGTGATTTAAAATATGTGCAAACTCGTGGTGGTAAGAAGTACTTTATCACGTTCATCGATGATTGCACGATTGTTATCTTTATCTTTTAAGAGGTAAAGATGAGGCTATTGAAGCGTTTAAACACTTCAAGAATGAAGCCGAAAATCAACTAAGTGGTCGAATTAAGAGTGTTCGAAGCGACAGAGGTGGCGAATATGTTGCTCCGTTTGAAGAATTATGCAACGAAAGTGGTATAATTCATCAAACGACGGCCCCATGTTCACCCCAATCAAATGGCGTTGCTGAACGTAAAAATCGAACTCTTAAGGAGATGATGCATGCTTTGTTGATTAGTTCAGGGTTGCCCCAAAACATGTGGGGGGAAGCTGTCTTGATAGCCAACTATATACTGAACAAGATTCCACTCAAAGGTAAAGATGTTACACCTTATGAGTTATGAAAGGTTGGAAACCATCGTACAAATACCTTAAAGTGTGGGGGTGTTTGGCGAAGGTTGAAGTGCATCTACCTAAACAAGTTACAATTGACCCTAAAACGGTTGATTGCATCTTTATTGGGTATGCACATAACAGCAGAGCCTATCGCTTTGTTATCTACAAGTCGGAAGTACCCGACATGACTGTGGGAACAACGATCGAGTCAAGGAATGCGATATTCTTTGAACACATATATCCTTGTAAAGGCAAGGGTAATGTAGAACTCAATTCAAGCAATAGAATTGAAGGTGAAGCCACGAGTTCTAAATCCGAGGATGAAGAACCTAAGTCACGCAAACGACAAAGGTCTAATCCGGAAGATAGTGAACCGAGACGTGGTAGTAGAGTTCGAAAACCAAAGCAATTTGGTCCGGATTATGTAGTGTTCATGTTGGATCAAGAACCTACAACGATCAAAGAAGCTTTTTCTAGATCGGACAGTCCGCTTTGGAGAGAAGCGGTACAAAGTGAAATTGAGTCCATTAGGCAAAACCACACTTGGGTGTTGGTTGATTTGCCCGAAGGGTGTAAACCCTTGGGGTGCAAATGGATCCTTAAAAGGAAATACAAAGCCGATGGATCAATTGACAAGTACAAAGCCCGTTTGGTTGTCAAAGGGTTTAAGCAGAAAGAAGAGTACGATTATTTCGATACCTATGCTCCTGTAACAAGGATTACATCCATTCGGGTGCTTCTCGCAATTGCTGCTTTGCACAATCTCGAGATACATCAAATGGATGTGAAAACGGCTTTCCTCTATGGAAATTTAGAGGAGGAAATCTATATGGAACAACCAGAAGGATTTGTAGAACCTGGCAAAGAGAAGCAGGTTTGCAAACTGGTTAAGTCCCTCTATGGATTGAAACAAGCGCCACTTCAATGGCACTTGAAATTTGATAATGTGATGTTGTCAAATGAGTTTAAGATAAACGAGTGTGATAAATGTGTTTACATTAAGAACACGAATAACGGGTATGTTATTGTGTGTCTTTATGTAGATGACATGTTAATCATGGGTAGTAATATCCGTGTAATTAACGAAACTAAGAACATGTTAAAGAGGAACTTTGACATGAAAGACTTGGGTTTAGCAGATGTTATTCTTGGAATGAAAATTCTAAGAAATCTGATGGGATTGTCTTGTCACAATCTCACTAAGTTGAGAAAGTGCTCAAGAAGTTTAACGCTTTTCAAAATGTGCCCGCCAAAATCCCGATTGAACTTAATGTTTGTTTGAGCAAAAATCGAGGAGAGTCGGTTGCTCAAGAAGACTATGCTCGCGTAATAGGGTGTTTAATGTATCTTACAAATTGCATTCGACCGGACATAGCATGTGCCGTGAATAAATTGAGTCGTTACACGAGCAATCCAAGCAAAGAGCATTGGAGAGCTCTAGTACGAGTTTTGAGATACTTGAAGTATACTCAAAGTCATGGGCTATATTTTTCGAGATACCCCCCGGTACTTGAAGGGTACTGTGATGCGAATTGGATTTCGGACACGAAAGATTCACTTTCTACAAGTGGGTATGTGTTTACTATTGGGGGTGGAGCTGTTACGTGGAGATCCACAAAACAGACGTGTATAGCCCGATCCACCATGGAGTCCGAATTCATAGCTTTAGATATAGCTGGTGAACAAGCCGAATGACTAAGAAACTTTCTTGAGGACATACCATGTTGGGAGAAGCCATTGCCTCCGGTGATGATTCACTGCGATAGCCAAGCGGCTATTGGTAGGGCAAAAAGTGGTTTGTATAATGGTAAGTCTCGACATATTCGTCGACGACATAATACCGTGAGACATTTGATCACAACTGGGATTATCTCAGTCGACTATGTGAAGTCGTTGGATAATCTGGCGGATCCACTAACCAAAGGGTTAAACTGTGATCAAATGAATAAGTTGCTAGAGGGAATGAGAGTAAAATCCACAAATTAAGAACTATCATAGTGGTAACCCAACCATGATGATTGGAAAACCCAAGAACTTGGTTCAAAGGGAAAACTAAGCTATGAAAGTTCGTGTGAAAACACTCACATTTATCTATTCCCTAGAAAGCGTTTGAGTGTTGAAAGCTTGCCTAGTGGTGAGGTTAAGTCTATGACTTTTAATGATTCCTAAATACCTCGAGGAGGTTGAGTATGACAAGATACTCGATAAAGAATCACCTATGTAAGTGTGAAGTGAGGCCGCTTCGTTAAGATACACTTATGAATCCAAAGGGGTGTTCAAGGCCGAAATGGACACAAAACGTGAGAACGGATGAGGTTGAGGTGTATAAGCGTTAACATCGTTGTCTCGGTGCACGCCATGGAGGGATAGTTCAAAGCATTGCGCTACTATGCCGCATGTGTACTCGATGGTGTTGACTATGGAAGGTTCAAAGCCACAAACTACCTATCCTAATACTTTTATACCTCGTGAGAACTGAGCTCTTGCATTTGCATACATTTGCATATGGCTATCTCACTCATATGGGGGATTGTTAGAAATTTGGTTTTTAACCAAATAAATAATAATTAATATTTAATTTATTACAGTAAATTAAATATTAGATTATTGTTCTACTCGTGGAGTAGATGAACGTGGTATATTTATATGCTCAAAACCGATTTCCGGTGAGTGAGATATAAATGTTCAAAGTTTGGTGGAAGTTTATTCATTATTTAATGAAGTGGGAAGAATACCACATCGAAAAAAGATTGATGTGGTGTGATGTTTAAAAGAGTTTAAACATATGAGCTTAATAACAAGTGGGCCAAGTAAGTGGATAAGTGTGTGGTTGGGCTCTCGCGCGAGCACACACTCGATCCGGCCCCGCCGTCCGTGCCGGACGGCACGGACGGCTCCGGCTCCGGCTCGGGTTCGTGGCTGTGGACTTGGACTTGGATCTTGGCGATTGGTCCTTTGGGCTGGTCTTTGGGCCTGTTCGTGGGCTTGTACTTGGGCCTTACATACTATATTTTTTGGACCACAAAAACTATAGTGTTTTGGGCCTGTGCAACATGAGCCCAATCCGTGTTGTGAGTCCAACGTTCAGCCCGCATGACCGTTCCGACTTCCGGGGGTGTTCTAGAAGGGTGTTTCACACGTCTCCACTCCTCCACTTCCTCCAACGGCCAAGTAATGGCGTAGTGACCCATTAATGCCGAGTAGTGGCGTAGTGGGCAGTTAATCCTCCCGTGATGAGTCGCCTATTTATAGAGAGACATGGCTGCATTTGAGAAACACACATCCAAACGCATCTTGCTGCATACCTCTCCCTTGTTCATTTCCGAGCTCAGTTTTTCCCCTCCATCCAGTTCGCCGGAGCTCCAAGGTTTTGCGGTGCTGCTACCTTCGAGACGAAGCCGTTTTATCTTTGGAGACGATACGCCAAAACCGAGAGCACTACCGGGGCGTATCTCGTCTTGCGGAAAGAGGGCTTTCCTCGACTCGGCTTTTTTGTTCGTAGATCCGTTTGCTTGTATTCTTCTTTACGTTGTATTCATTTGTACGCCCGGCAAGTTCTTGTACCACAACAATAACAATATTTCTCCAACAATTAGCTTAACCTACCAAATATACCCCCATAATTATTACATATTTCTTACTTTTCAGTTTTCTATGCAATAATTAGGGATAAACTAAATAATTTTACATGGTTTACTAGTTTGTGTGAAAGAATGGCTTGTGACACTTATTAGGGAACGGAGGAGAGTAAATAGTATCATCAGTTTTTGTTGCTCAACGTGACGGATTCGTAAGTTTCAAAACCCATTAATTTATATATCATCATAATTAATTATTTAATTTCTCGACCGAAATTATTGTTCTAATCACCGGTTTCAAATAATTCCATTCAACTCTAGCATAATTATAGTGATTTAAAAAAGAAATAAGCATACGTGAGTAGAATTCACTCGATAAAAGAAACCATGGTGATGGTGAGTTATTATGTAAAAGTCGAAATTACTTTAATGTACTGCAAAATCATTTCAAGTATTTTCTTATTTTCATTGTATGACTATCCATATTGACTAGAGTACTATCGATGGTTCACTATTTTCTTCCACAAATCTCATTCTAATGGGATCCCTCCAATTCCACATGCACGTAAAATATATAACGAGAATTGCATTTTCTTTTTCTCTAATGAAATCAAATACTACTACGCCGAAGAGAATCATTCGTATTGTGCATCGATTTTTCCATTGTATATTTTATGAGAACATGTGATAAATTATTTTTCTACTAAAAATAAGTAGCAAATACACCCTCCAAGATTGACATTCATAAATCATAACGGATATTCCACCCTAATGTATCTTTCGGGGGCAATAATAACTCCAACAAACACTCTTGTCTAACTCTCCTTTTTTTTTTTTTAACGGAAATTTTGGTTTATTTGATCATGAACTTTAAAATATGAACTCAAATACATAATCTTTCAGTTTATCCAATTTTACGAGTAAAATTAATTTGGATAAAAAAATTGAAGACAATGTTACATCGCAAATTAGAATTGGTTTAACATTAAAATGACATTGTTTTTAATTAACAACATATTAAAAATATATATATATTACAATAAAATTCCTAAACATTTGAATATTTATCCATCACATATATTCAATAAGAGAAACAATTAACATGGAACAAAGGGAGTATAATACACACGATTAAACCCGAATTGTCAAAAGTTCATATATACTACGAGTATATACTTAACCACAATTAATTATCCTCAATAGTAATGTAGCATATGGAGAATATATTAGTGGAGGGATTTAAAAATATTAAAAGATTATGAAATGTTGGAATTGATTGAACATTGTGATTCTGAGGATCTTTTGGTGATTGATTTTGTAGAGCTCCCCCGTGAGCGTGAGAGACTCACGGCGCACGTTAGTGAATTCCCCCATCCACTACTTAAAATGCACCTTGCTTCCTTCCTTTGGATTCTCTCACATGCAGCAGATGCAGATAAATTATTTTTCACCTAAACTTTAGGCAGATTCTATTTAATTCTTCCTCATCTTAATTTCATAGTGTCTTGTCACTTATTAATTGTTAAATGACAAAAATGGTGGAGAAAATAAAGGGATTTGACATATACAAGGCCAAGGGTGAAGGGAGTGCATTGTTGGAATAAAAAGTACCCCGTCCTTCATATATAATTGCAAAGAGAAATGACACGCACATTAAGATAAAATTTGTATTAAGTGAAAAAATAAGATAAAATAGGAAGAAAGTAAGAAATATAGGTAAAAAGTGACAAAAGTATAAATAAACTGAGGGTGAATAAGTAATTTTGATAAGATAATTTTTCTATTTATGTAATGCACATATATATGGGGGACGTCCCAAACGGGTAATATGCATATATATATGGGGGACGGAGAGAGTAATTCACTATTATTAATTTCTCCATCTACAAAATACGCAATTAATTTCACAGGTGTTACGAGTTTTAATATTTATAATGATTGTATGTTGAAATGGTTGTTAGGTCGCACTTAAAATTAAAAGTTATTAGTAAAACGTTTGTTATTTTCCACTTAAAATCTTTCGGTTTGCAGTAAATCATATGATGCTACGTTCTATTCATTTTGCTAGTTTTTACTAAACATAAAGAATATTTGTATTATATTTTGCACTATCTTTTACGATTGTATGGTTAAATTTGGTCAAAAAGTTAGGTTAAAAAAACAGTTCAAACAATTGATAGAGAAATGATATGTTAGTTATCTTTTCGTGCGGTGGTTACCATTCATATTGTTTTGATATAAACATTTTTTTTGTGTGTGTGTTTTTCATTCTAATGCATACCTCAAAAACCATTGATAGCATCACTATATTTATAAATTACACAAAAATCAAACCTTATTTTGTTTTCTTAATTCATTTCTTTGAAGTTTAAGAGATAAAAAAATAAACTAAAGTTTGATTATCATGAATTTGTAAAATTTACAGTCCTATTAATAGTTTTTTAGATATCAAAATAAAATTAATGAAAACATACAAAAATATAAGAATTATGTAAACCAAATGGGAATAATGCCAATAATTCAATTATATATACATATATAATAAGTTTATATATTTTTTGGTCAACCTCGTATGCTACATGCAAAATTAAAATTAGAATACATATATATTTATTTAAGAATAAGTTTACCCGTATTATTATTATGAGAAACAGATTTTGAAGAATGGAAATGGGTTCCAGCAATATAGAAAGGCGGACGCGTGAACCGAAAAAACTCTCACCGAACAGAGCCCCCAAAAGTTAACGCCGTCAATTCCGACGTGAAAAAAAAAGAAAGCCCCATAGATTTCGGTCCGTGTCCCTGACTAACCGACCGACCACCTCTGTCAGGCGGGGACCCACGTGGCAACGGCTACCCCTTCCTACGTGGCGCTATTCGTTGGCGGCCTTGCCTACTCCAACTCCAGTTTTCGTGATCGCCCTTCCAAACTTTATTCTCCGTTAGCCTGCCACGTGGCGGCGCAACTCGCCGTTGAGTCGGCCCACGCGTAACTCGCTGACGAGAGACGTCCCCCCGCCTTTTTTCCCTTTTCTTTCCATTAAATGCCCTTGCCTTCTAGGCCCCAATCCTCGTAAATCCCAGGGGCAAATCCGTGCGTTGCCGAGGGCAATTTTGGAATTGGCGGCGACGGCCGGCTCCTGGGGCGGTTTGGTGCTCAGGGATGCGGACAACCACCTTTTTCCTCCGCCTTCAAATTAAATTAAATTTATTCACATTATTTTTTGTAAAATCATTATACTGTAATTATTTGCGAAATTGTCCATAATACATCACCTTTTTGTCAAAGTTTGATTTTATTCATGAGCCTTATAATTCGCTTGGTTTTATACACCAGATCGATTTTTTTTGTCTTTTTTATTTTCATCAAATTTTATTCTGATATGCAATTTAAAAGTTGGATATGTTAAAAATTATACTATTCATACATATGTAAGGAAATAATAATCGCATTAATTGTTCGACAAATCTAATTTCATATCAGCATAAAATCTGATGGAAATAGAAAAAAATCTACCTCGTGTTCAAAATAAAAAACAATTGAAATATTATGTATTTATAAGTAAATTTTAAAGTTCGTGTACGAAATCAGTATTTGACAAAAAAAAGTGTATTTTAGGCCATTATCCCTAATTATTTTATTGTTCGATTGTTGAAATAATTTTCTTAGATTTTATTTATTTATTTATTTTTATCATAGTGTACTTGTGAAGGATGATTCTTGGAATAATGAGTGCAGACAATGTTCTAAAAGTCGCTAGTCGCTAGTCGGACGGTGGAAGGGGGACTAGCGCCTAGGCGGCTAGGCGGGAGCCTAGACGGATTAGAAATGTAATACTTATTTTTATTATTTTTACATTATGTTATCAGTTATAAACTATATTAACATATATTATTCATAATTTTATTATCAAATTCATAATTAAAACATTAAATATGATAATTAATAGTCCAATTCAATAAATTTCATAATGTACAATAAATTTTTTTAACTTTCAACATAATATCAATATGTATAGAATTCAATATTTGTTATCTAATTTAACACTAAATTCGTCTAGACATCCAAATCACGTATAGAAACAACTTAGTTAACGTAAATATCGATTAAACACATTTAGAGACTAATTAAATTTTAATCTGACCAAGAGTTAGGATATCGCTAAGTGCCTAGTCGGATTTAGTATTAATCGGGTCGGTGATGTGCCGCCTAGGCGGGGACTAGACGGACCTAGGCGGAGACTTTTAGAACACTGAGTGCAGATGAGAATTAATTAATGAAGGGGAGGGGGAGTCAATTTGGGAAATAAAATAAAATAATAGTGGGTGTCTTGTTAAAATAGGTGCATTTGCTTCTTTTTATGGCGATATGCATCGCATTTATTTATGATAAAATGGAAAAGCAAAAGTTCTTTTTGGCCCCCAAAGTCGCAATCCATAATTGTTTTGTAGGGCTAATGATTCTCAATACCCCCTTTTTTTTAATGTTATAAATTTAATTTTACTCATAAAAGACCCTTTTTTTCAAGGTACTCGAATCTTTGCGTTTGTGATAATTTTGGCACTTTATCTTTCTTCCAAGTGCATTTGAAATTTCGATTGTTTATATTTTTTTTAAAAAAAGAACCTTATCTACGGAGCGTCTATTTGTCTCGTTCACAAAAAAAATTCATTTATATATAAATTTTAGATTTTGCTATACTAAAAATAATTAACGATGAGTTGCTAAGATTTTAATACACGTAAGACAATTTTTATAAATGAATAACCAAAATTATGATTAATTTAATTAAACCACTCATAATTAGTTTAGTGAAATATGCGATAAATTCAGCTAGATATCTCCTTAGATTTTCTAGATTTTGTAGATTTGACTAAAATTGTTAATAAAATAAATATGCTGTGATTTTGATTGCCAAGTTAACAACAAAAATAGCAGACCAATAATTTAGCTATGCATATAGGTGGGATCAATTTGTGCCAAATGTGAATGAAAATTAACTAAAATCAAACTAAAACTGGTCAAAAGTCTCTGAATAATTGATTATGACTTCAAACTTCTTTTTACAGCTTTCTTTCTTCGTAATTAATTGCATGACTAAATATTTTTACTTTCATTTCTGATCAAAAAAATTAATCACTATCACAAATTATTTCCACAAATTGTTTTAATTGTGTTATGAGCTCAATTACATTTTATTATTCAGAATATTAAACTTATTGAAAAAAAAATCAAGTTTTTGATTTTTTCCTTTCATTCCACTAATTAACATTTAACAATTGCGATTGGACTGTTGGCGATTAGTTTCCAAATGAGTAATTAATATTATAACACATGACGGCATATAATAAATTAATAAATACTACAAATAAATAAAAACTTTCATAAATAAATATAATAATTAAAAATACTCAACTGAAAAAAAATTGTTCATGTTAAAAGAGAACAGCTCACTTCCTGCACCCAATAAAACCACTCTCCTTGTCTTCCTCCTCCTCGCCTCCTCTCTCTCTCTCTCTCTGCTGTAGGGATTGAGACCCTCCGCCCCTCTTTCTCTCTGTTACTCGCGCATTTGGCTTCTACAATACGTCTCTCTCTTTAAATACGAAGCACAAGAAGCACCCAGAACCAGAATTCGTAAAGTTTTTTGAATTAACTAAAATAAATTCCTCAAAAAAATTTAAGGGCTCTCTCTGTTTTTCCTTAGCAGAGGAACCATGGTTTCTCACAGGAAAAACTTCACATTTGTCTTTTGTTCTGCCTTTCTTGTGCTATTGGTTAGTGGGTTTTCAAGAAATCTTCCCATAGTGTCCTTTGATGAAGGCTACTCTCACCTCTTTGGAGATGGCAATCTCATGGTCCTCAAAGATGGAAAATCTGCTCACATCTCCTTGGACGACAGAACTGGTGCGTGTTATTTTGGTTGCTCTGTTCATGAAGACGTGATTTCTGGGGCATGAATTTTGGCTTTTAATCGTAAAGATTGGATTTTTAATGGATGGATTGTGTGTGCAGGTTCTGGGTTTGTGTCACAAGAACTTTACCTTCATGGTTATTTCAGTGCTTCAATCAAGCTCCCTGCTGATTATACAGCTGGCGTCGTTGTTGCGTTTTATGTGAGTGGGAATTTATGAGGAAATGAATTATATTTTGATTTATTTTTGTTTTGTGGTATTTGAATTTCTTGAAGTTATATATATCCCTGAATTCTTGCACTATCTCTTTCTCAGATTCTTTTTAATCTGAAGTCAATTAAGTTTCATTGAATTTCTTGCATGGTAGGAACTAGAAAGTCTCCTATTTACAAAAGATTAGGTATAAATGAATGGTTATTTATTTAGAGAAAAAGATAAGGCACCTCTGATAATGGCCATCGAATAGAAATTTGAACTTACATGCAATTTGAATCGATGTCATTCAAAATTCTTGACAGAATTGGATTTTTCTTTGTTGGATTTATTCAAATTTGGTTTCTTGATGCTATGGCAGATGTCGAATGGCGACATGTATGAGAAGAACCACGATGAAATAGATTTCGAATTCTTGGGAAATATTAGGGGAAAAGATTGGAGAATCCAGACAAATATCTATGGAAATGGAAGCACAAGCATTGGTAGAGAAGAGAGATATGGCCTTTGGTTTGATCCTTCTGAGGATTTCCATCAGTATAGCATTCTTTGGACTGAGAGTGTTATTGTGTAAGTTTTCTTTAACTTCAATTTTGTTTTCCTATTATTCTAGACTTGGAAAAAAAAAAATTGATAATGTTGGAATTTTTGAATCTGATTGGGCTCTGCAATACAACTTGTGGTTTGTTTGATTCTGTGGGTAGTTTTAGTTTTACATGCTTTGAATTTTTTTTCCATCCCTTTTACTGTTTTTGGAGTTATAGTGGTCACCTCTCTTTCTATTTATATTTAATTGTTAAAAAAATGTGGTTTTTCCATATGTGGGAGTACATATGTTGTTTGCTCTTTTGCTTTCTGGTTTGATCCCTTTTTCATGCTTGGCTGAGTTGATTATAAAGTGTATAGTATCTTTGAAATGAACTTAGATATTCATTGACCCTAGGGGATTAGCTTTTCGAGTGCTTTTCCTTGATCTTTACCTTACCAAATTATTCGAAAAAATGTGATCTTGAGTATATGTGAAGCTGGCCTTTGATTATTTTGCTAGGAGATGGTGTAATTAGTTTTAAGTATATGGAACTATAAATGGTTGAGCATTGCAGTATCAAAATTGCAACTTAGTTCAAAAAAATAAAAATAAAATTGCAACTTAGTTATTGGCTCGTTTCTTTTTGATCCTGTCGATTCGTAAAGGATAAGCGAAAGGATGATTCTTGTTGTAGTGTTATCACATTGTTTGTGAAGGGATAAGAGAAGGGAAACATGTTTCTTGATTCTTGTTTCACCTTTTTTTGTTCTTTCTTTCCAATCTACTTACTGTTGTATTACTTTTTCTTTGCACTTTCTCTTTCTCTCTCCCAACATATCACAAGTATGGATAGGTGATCATGCCTTTTTATCTTGTGGCCATGGGGATTCATTTTTTTTGGGAATTGTATAATCCCATTAATTATTATGTTCTATTTGTTTTATTGCAGCTTTTACGTGGACAATGTTCCGATAAGAGAGATCAAAAGGACAGAAGCCATGGGTGGGGACTTCCCCTCTAAACCGATGTCGTTGTATGCAACGATATGGGATGGCTCCGATTGGGCTACTAATGGAGGAAAGTACAGAGTGAGTTACAAATATGCCCCTTACATAGCCGAATTCTCCGACTTCATCCTCCATGGGTGCGCCGTTGACCCCATCGAGCTCACCAAGTGCGAAAAGTCTGAGAAATTCTCTGCCATCTCCACCGGAATCACACGCCAGCAGAGGACGAAAATGGCCGCCTTTAGAAAGAAGCACATGCAATACTCGTATTGCTATGACCGGGCTCGGTACACGGTCACGCCCTCTGAGTGCGTGTTAGACCCTAATGAGGCCGAACGCCTCCGAGGGTTCGACCCTGTCACCTTCGGGGGCGGTCGGCGCCACAAGAGGCAGCACCACCGCGCTAGGTCATCGGAGGCATCTTCGATGTGATGAGGGGGCGTAATTGGTAATTTATCTCGATCGAATTTATCTAGGGTTTGTCGTGGATGTGAATAGAGGGAATGAAGAGCATATAGAGGGCCATTTGATTATGAAGATGGGGTTTGTTATGTAGATATATATATTTCATTCTCCCCATCAAGTTTTCCTCATTGGTATTTGTTGTTATTGTCTTTATACATCTTTGGCTTCATTGAATTTAATTTTGATGGATTGAATTTATGTACTTTGGAACATTTGTGGCACCCTCTTGATTTGAATTAAATAATATAATAATAATAATAATACAGTATGTGAGATTTTATTAGATATTTAAATGAAATGTGGGGGGTTGGACGATAGGAATAGGATTCCATTTGTTTGAGATTTGATGTTTTCAATTGGTATGTTTGTTTTTGTGTGATTTTCTAATGTTTTAAAGTTATTGAACTGTCAGACTTGTCTTGTTCACACCCACTCTAAAAATGAGGGACCTAAATAAAAAAAACCTTTTTTTCCCTTTGAATTGTATATATTTTAATGTTTTATACGTATTTTATTTATTTCCGTAGAGTAGTTTAAGAGTGGACAGTGACAGAAGAAGAGTTGAAAGGAAACATCATGTGTTATGGTGATGTTCCACATACAATCTCAATTTAATTCATTATTCTTAGCATTTTGTTTGGATTGTGATTAGTCAGTTCGAACAATCAATTACTCCTTCTGTCCATAAATAGTGCTGACATGCTATCTGTAATACGGATTTTGATAAGCTCGTTAATGAGATGGAAATGACCTTTTGAAACCAATCTTAAATATATTTGGGAAATGGTAATAAGTTCTGTAAAGGAAACTCAAGAACTTTACTCTAATTTTCAAGTGTGATCAACTTTTGATCATTTCAAGTTCAACCAAGCATGCCAAGTTTTCATATCTTCCGTCAGTCATAAATTTTCTTTCCAAAGTACAGATGGAAACATGCCAGGTGAAAGTTAATAAAATAGGAAAGATGCAATATGAACCAAAAGCAAAAGTAATGACTATGAATCTAAAAAATGCAGAAATTAAGCTTGGTAGACGACATAAACACTCACCTACCCACCGTCAATAACTTTTACGTTTAGGGTTTAGTTTTTTTTTTTTTTTTTTAAATAAAGATTATTTTTTTGGGTGTATTTTTAGTGTATATATTTATAATAAATTTTCTTAAATATACAACTGTCACATCAACCATGGGGCACATTAAATATGCCCACAGTGGATAGGGGAGCATTACTATGGTGGATGAGCAGATGTAATCAATATTCCAAGAACATAGGAAAAATCAAGGGCCTATTGTAGTTTAGATGCAGAAAGAATGCTTCAAGTATTATTTATACATACAAGAATCTCTCACCACTCTAGTTCTAGTTGTTGTTAGATTGAGCTGCTTCCTTTATCTGTATAAGCTTGATGAAATTATGCACTATGGTTTTGCCTTCACTGGTTATGATACTTTCTGGATGGAACTGAACTCCCTGCATCATTTACAAAACGAACAAGCATCGATCTTCATTCATCTCTTCACAACAAAACCATACATGCTATATAGTAGTACTTCATTCACCTCAACAAGATTACAAGCATGAAAAATGCAACAATTTAGACACAGTTCGAGGAGGATTAGGGTCTTGCTTTTTCTGATGGATGCTTTTCTAACAAAAGATAGCCTTTTCAATCACAAGGCTATGGTATCTACCAGCTGTAAAAGGGCTGTGAAAACGGTAGAAAAACCACACACACGCACGTCATTTGGTTAATTGATGCTGAACGAAAAGAATTGTTATGAAATGCTTTTACACTCGACATGGCAAGAAGCACACAATATACAAGATGCCGAAAGCTGTGAATTTCATCAGGCGTTTGGCTCTTTTTCCACCCTACAAATGAAATGACAAGGTGGCACTTCGCATCAATGAAATACTTTTTTCTCTACACTTTTGCACTCTAAAGACGAAAATGTTTATTTATTTGGAGCATTATCCCAGTTTACCCAATTTTATCCCATCATTTTGAGTAAGACATCCTTATCTTGAGACACTATAACCCTAAAAGCATCAAATGAAATATCTGCTCTGGATGCTACAAACAACAGGGTGAACATGAAAAATTAATCAGCAAAGAGACTTACTTTGATAACCCAGCAAACAAGCCATCTTCAGTTCCCCACTCTCATTGTAATAAAAAAGACAAC
The DNA here is from genome assembly GCA_001642375.2 of Mentha longifolia. Taxonomy (NCBI): domain Eukaryota; kingdom Viridiplantae; phylum Streptophyta; class Magnoliopsida; order Lamiales; family Lamiaceae; genus Mentha; species Mentha longifolia. The sequence goes on from CM038113.1 coordinate 30,821,051, forward strand.
TTTTACCATGCATCACTCCATACGGAGATTGAACAATTTTCCCTGCAATGCAATAGAGCCTCATTAGGAGAAAACAGAATATCATGATCCTATTCCTATGTCGAGACGAGACCCATATAAAAAACAATGGCTATCCAGAAAATCTGATGTCAACTGAAAAACTTCACCACATATCGGAAAATGCCTTTGGCTAGTCTGAAGACCTTAGTTTGGTTATTTGCATGAGAAAACAGAACTATAGTAAAATAACAGCAGACCTAGAAAAGAAAAGAAAAGAAAAGTGCCCATGTTAAGTACAAATCATTGCAACCATCATTCTCCTATGAGAACAAATACAAAACATTATTTCCAACAGAACAGACTACTTGCACAATGCACAGCCTACTCCTGTTTCGTCCCATCGTCTTCTTCTCCAGAGTCCCATGTCACCCTCTAAAGAATATAGCTCGTAAAGTGATTAAGCATGACGAATAAGTAAGAATATCCAGAAAAGTTGACATTCATAGTTAGAACTTATGTGATAGCAATTTGCAGATAAATAAATCATTCGATACTATCAGAACATTTAAAAGACAGATGACTCATGCACTATATAGCAAGCATATCCACGTACTTACACCTATCGCTTCATGAAATATTCAAATAGCAATAATGTTGTATTTCAAGTGATTGCACTGTCCAAAAGACAATGCAAATCGACCACACTGGAAATATGCATGTATCTATATATCCTTATGACCAGAGCCACATTAAATCAACTTTTTGTTTTTCTCAGTATATCGTAGGCTCATAATTCTCTCAAAAACAATATTTTTATATTGATGACTTACAGAATCTGGAACTCTGAAGTCTTGAGTGGAAGTGAAAACCACACAAAAGGTTTCCACATCAATATTATGATAAATATCTAGCACCCTAAGCACGACAAGTGTCGACTGGCATAATAATCACGGTGACATGATTTCAAACTATGATTCGTAGGAAATCCACCTGTATGAATAGTCATTTTTTAACTGACCAAATAACCTTCTTTTACTAGTTAAATCTGGTTATATTTATTGTACTAAATTTCAAGTGTGTCCTCTTGTTTTAGGAAGTGTATAGTATAAGACCTATCGTCAGCTAATTATCCAATATTAAAGAGATCATCAAGGAAGATTATCTTTTTTTTAGAATGTATTTGAATAGTGGATATGTTTAGCTTTGCTCCAATGAAAGCAGGAAATGCAACCATAGGAGGTGAAAGAAATAGGTGAACAGTTGTAAATCTGAGGACAACGATATAGTAAGTTGATTAACAGCAACGAACTTGCCTAATATTTCATATATCAGTCACATCACCAATCTTAAAATATACTACGTAACATATAAAGAAAGAGAATGAGATATGATCGATTGTGGATTTTAGAGTGTTTTTGTGATGGTGAGATTTATAGAAAGCTAAGAACACAAGAATTTACGTGGTTCGATCTATAGGTAGATCTACGTCCACGGAGGGAAAAGAGAATGTTTATATTGAAGTCTCTCTTGCTAGTAAATACAGTGGCCTCCCTATTATCTTACAAAATAGCTCTATTTATAGAGAATTGAGGTCACGGGTGATTCATGGATGCTGCTCTCGCATGTCCATCCGTACTCTGACCATCGCGGGTGATTGAGAAATCGTGGGGCAGTTGGCTGATTTTGTTGACTCGTTATTGGGCTTCACTCTGGGTGGGCCTTTGGGCCACATCCTATCACTTCCCCCCCCAAAAGGTCGGAGAAGCGAGGTCATTGTAGAGAGGTGTAAATTGCCCCGTGGGATTTCGACGAAGTTGAAACTGCACACCGCCTCGTTTTGACGAGGTCGAGCTTGAATTGCATTGCCCCGTCGAAATTAAGATTTTGACGAAGTCGAACTGCATACCGCCTCGTTTTGATGAGGTCGAGCTTGAATTGCATTGCCCCGTTGAAAATAAGATTTTGACGAAGTCGAACTGCATACCGCCTCATTTTGACGAGGTCGAGCTTGAATAGTCGTGATATGAAAAGGCATGACTGTTGGTGTCAGGGTAGGTAGGATACGTGTCGCACTTTTGCTGGAGCAGGCGGAGATGCGGGATTTGAAAAGGCGTGCCTTTGCTTATAAAAGCTTCCAGTGTACGCTAAAAAATATTTTTCCCCCTCAATCGATTTTCAATTGCAAGCGAGAGAGAAAACCCTAGACCCAAAATTCTACAACCGCCGCCGCCGTCCAGTTCAATTTCCCGGTGATTTGTAGTCGGAAAAAGACTTTGACAAGTAAGTACTTTCCATGTAATGGATTATTCTTCTTTTCCCCAAGTAGATACTGGTAGGGCCAGCGTACAGATTTCGCCCTCGCCGTCTAGGGTTTTTCCGGCGAGGGTTTGGCTAAATGTACATACACGCACGCTAGTTCCGCCGGCATTTCGAGAAATCGAATTCCCGCCGCTGGTCGGGTCCAATGCCTCAGTGCCTCGACCATGTTTGTGTCTCATATGCAGGATTTGGCTCGTCATTTTTTGTTTCCCGAGTCAGTCGAGTTGCTCCTACCTCGTGATGTCGATAGGGGTAGCTCGCCTCCCGTAGGTTTTTTTACTGTATATGAAGACTATCTTCATTTTGGTCTTCGTTTTCCTTTAAATCGTTTTTTTGCTGAGCTCTTAAAAAAGCTCCATCTGGCTTTAGGTCAGTTGTAACCTCCTTCCATTAAGCAGGTCGTTGGTTTTTGTTTGGAGGTCAGCCGCCGTGGTGGCACGCCTACTGTGGATTCATTTCTTAGGTTTTTTAGACCTAAGCTTGGTCCGACGGGGTGGGCCTACCTTTCCCCTATTAGTAGGTTCAAGTTAGGGACTCCCACTAAGGTGACGAACTGGCAGAAGAAATTCTTCTTTTGCCGGTGTGAAGGCGTGCCGTTGTATCCTTGGACCACGGCCAAGTTCGTACTTCGAGACACTGGGAAACCAACCAGTGAGCTTGAAATGAGCTTGGTGAACCTCGGCCTCATTGAAAGGAATTATGCCGAGGCCAAGCTCGCAAATCACGAGTTAAGCCCGTATAACTCCGTGTCCGATGTGGACTTGGGTGAGGCTCTGCTTCACTGATTTGTCCTGTGGTCTCTTTCATTTTTACTGATGTATATCTTTTTTTTTGTAGTGGATGCACAATCTATCCAGGCCGCTCTCCAGAATAGGAACAAGAGGAAGAGGCAGAAGTCCTCTGTTTCGTTGGCGGAGAAGGTGACGTCGGCGACGTCGTCGGAACGGACTGCCGACCTTGGTAGGTCGGTGTCCGTGAGTTCGCAGTTGGACGCTCCTGTCCGAAGCTCTTCTTCACTGCAGTTGGTGGACCAACAATCTCGACGAACTTTGCTTTTGTTGGATGACGAAGTGACAATCGTCGGGAGTGGCCCAACCTTGGGCCAAGGACATGCACGGGAGATGTCGTTTCCCGAGGTGAGCGTAAAACTGTAAGTACTTGTATATGGGGATTGTAACCTCTAATAAAATTGTCCTTTGGTTTTTTGGGTTTTAGGAAGCCGAGACGGCTTTGGATGGGCTGCAGGGCTTGGCTAACTTCATCAGGAGTGGAGTTGCCAAGTTCCAGACAAAGGCTGCCGAAGTTGCGGCGGTAGAGGATCGGCTAATGGCCAAGATCTCTGCTGCTGAGGTCACGGCGCAGGCAGCGGCGGAGAGGGAGGCGGCGGCTTCGGCTGCCGCCGAAGAGGCAAAGAAAAAGAATGCCGAGCTGGAGGCTGAGGTGGGTCGCCTGAAGGCCGAAATTGCCGGGATGGTGGCTGGTCAGGGAGGCGTGTTCCGAGCTGTGGTGGAACGTGTCTTCCGGTCGCAGCACTTTTCCCGGATGGCCGTTCAGTTGGCAGGTGCCCTGAGCACCCCGATAGTCTCCGCAGTGCTCGACGACATCGCTGCTGACATCCCAAACTTGGACAAAACCAAGTACGGGTATGCTATTGCGACGGAGGAAGAGACACTGCAGGACTTCGCCGGGGTGCTTTTGGAGCACAGTTCCACCATTCCGGTGGTCGAGCAGCTCGCCGCGCAGAGGAGCCCGCTCAGCAAAGGGGCTATTCGGCGATGTCCCGTTGACAGGTATGAACTCCTGGAGACGGTCATTGCCGACCTACTGAAGAGGCCGGCTACAAAGACCACCGAGGAGCCCGCTCGCGACGACCCCGAGGAGCCTGAGGTCGAACCAGAGGTCGGCCTAGAAGGAGAAAATCGTGATGGAGTCAATTGACACTTTTCACGATTTTTGGCTTCTTTCCCTCTCTGTTTTTTTTTTTTGTAGCCTTGTACTTCGTCACCATTAGGGTGGCGTTTCATTTGCCGTGTTCGGCTATAAATAAAAAAGGCTATCTGTTAAACCTTGCTTGTATTTATTCTGTAGCCTGCCCCTGAGTTTTACGATGCTTCCCACCTTGTTAAAGAAATATTCGAGCTTCGCCGAGCTGTAGAAGTAGCCGAGCTCGATGCTTCGGGCTGGAAGAAGCGAGCTGATAACATCGAGATCGAGGCCGAGGTGAAACTTCGGGCCGCTCTGGAAAAATTGATGAGATGCATGCCAGATATATGGAGCTTGAAGACCAGTACCAACGAGCTCGGGACGACATCAAGACTTGCAAAGAGATCGTCGAGGAGCATATGGAGTATGAGACCATAATTCACCGAGCTGGGGGATCCATGATTTCCGAGACTTACGATAAGGTCAAGGAGCTCCAGGCCCGATGCCGAAGTTACAGGGAGGAATATGGGAGTGAATCCTGGCAGGTTAGAGGTGAGTTTGAAGAGCTCGTTCGTGTGGCGAGCATTTATGAGACAGTCCTTGATCGCTTTCCGAAGTTGAAGCGGCTTCTGTCTTTACAAGCTGGTTCTGCGACTTCAATTTCTTCCGATCCGGATCCGAGGTTGCTCGACCGTACTTCTAGAGAATTTTTGGAAGGTGAATCTTCGAGGTCTGCTGACCCGGACCCGAAGATTGTGACACGTCATTCTCGAGAAATTTATAGTCAAGAGCGGCGATCGGCGTCTGGACGGGGCCGGGGTCGGGCGAGCCAGAATGTTCGAGGTAGAGGCCGAAGTTTGGCTTCTGGACGTGGTCGAGGCAGGTTTAGTATAGACGATGTTTTGAACTTTAATTCCGGCAGGGATTTTGCTAGAGATTGGCTTAGCTTTAGTAAGCCAAAGCCTCCGGGTTCCTCGTCTTCTTAATGTAACAATTGTACATTTATTTCCATTCAAATAAAACAGAAATTTTTGCATTTGTGTTTAAGCTTTCTATCCTTGTCTTTAACTGAGGCAGGTTCCCTTGTTTTCAACGAAGGCAGCTTTCTCATAGTCACTTCGTCTTGTGACGGAGTTTGGGCTTTCGGTCGACCACTTCATCCAGAGATGAAGTTTTGGCTTTCAATTAGCCACTTCGTCTGAGGACGAAGTTTAGGCTTTTTTAGGTAGCCATTTCGTCTAACGACGAAGTTTAGGCTTTCAGTTAGCCACTTCGTCCGAAGACGAAGTTTAAGCTTTTTAGGTAGCCACTCCGTCTAACGACGAAGTTTAGGCTTTCAGTTAGCCACTTCGTCCGAAGATGAAGTTTAGGCTTTTTAGGTAGCCACTTCGTCTGAAGACGAAGTTTTGGCTTTCGGTTCCTTATTTGTCGAATTTATCGATAGGGGTGGTCCCCTTACGCGCGTTTAGGTGTTACTCCGAGGCGGAGTTTATTTGCATATCCTCGTCAGGATTTTAAAATTGAGATACTTAATATAAACGAGAGAGAAAGATGTGCAAAATGCATGCAAATTATTTAAACGAGTAAGTGAAAGCTAAAAAATTTTAATTGAACGAAGTCAAAATAAGACAAAATTTACCAGGACAACTCGATTCCTACGACCTAAATGAACTTGGACATCACCCTCTGTTTATACAAAGTACCTTTTCAAGTGGGTAATGTGCCATGTACGGGGTATGGGCTCACCAGATAGGTGGGCGAGCTTGTACGACCCTTTTCCGAGGACTTCTTGAACTCGGTATGGTCCTTCCCAGGTGGCTTCTAATTTGCCGAGCTTCTCCGCCCTGCTGACCTCGTTATTCCGAAGTACGAAGTCGCCTACTTGGAGCTGCTGATGCTTCACCCGGCTGTTATAATACCGAGCTACTTGCTGTTTGTATCGAGCTTCTTGTATGTAGGCTTGTTCTCATTTTTCTTCTAGCAAATCCAAGTTAGTTCGAAGTCCGTCTTCGTTGTCTTGGGCTGCGAAGTTAAGCGTTCGGGGGCTCGGCAAACCGATCTCTACCGGGATCACCGCTTCGGTTCCATACACCAAGCTGTATGGTGTTTCACCGTGTGATGTCCGCGGGGTGGTTCGGTACGACCATAGGACTTGGGGTAAGTTCGCTGCCCAGTCTCCTTTGGCCTTATCCAGCCGGGTTTTTAACCCCTTGACTATCGATCGGTTCGTAACCTCGGTTTGGCCATTTGCTTGAGGATGGGCTACCGAGGTGAACTTCTGTTGGATGTGGAGTTCGTCACACCATTCTCTGAATGTCCTGTCTGTGAACTGGGTTCCGTTATCTGAGACGAGGACGTGAGGTATGCCGAAGCGACAAACTATGTTCTTCCAAACGAAGTTTAGGACATTTTTACTTGTGATTCGTGCCAATGGTTCGGCTTCGACCCACTTCGTAAAGTAGTCGATTGCTACAATGAGGAACTGTAGTTGGCCGGGAGCTTTTTAGCCACGGCCTTATCAGTTGGGAGTTCGCCATTTAACAAGTAATTGCGAAGTCGAGTCATCCAGTTCGGTCAATCTTCGTTTACTACATTGACTTCGGCGTCATCAATGCTTCGGAGCTGTACTTCTTCCACTGGAGGGATCGTTGATGATGATGCGAGTTTGCTTAGTGCGTCAGCTCGCTCATTATCTCCTCTTGGGATTCGCACCAACTCAAAGTACGAGAAGCTTTGTTGTAGGATCTTGGCCTTATGGAGGTATTTCTTCATTCGTTCTCCTTTGGCTTCGTATTTGCCTAGTATATGGTTCACTATGACTTGGGAGTCGCTGTGAATTTGAATGGCCCTTACTTGGAGAGCTTGGGCTAGACGAGTCCAGCGATTAGAGCTTCGTACTCCACTTCGTTATTTGTGGTCGGGAAGTTGAACCGGAGTGCGTGGGTGATCTCCTTTCCTTTAGGGCTGATGAGTAAGACTCCGGCTCCGCTTCCTTTGTGACCTGATGCCCCATCCACGTAGACCTTCCAACAGTCTTGTGGTGGTGGCTTCGGCGCCTCAGCCTTTGATTTATCCTTAGTGGGTTCAACGGATTGTTGTGCGTCCGTGAACTTGGCTTCCACTAAGAAATCAGCCAAAGATTGCCCTTTAATGGCTTGGCGAGGTACAAAGGAAATCGTGTGCTCGCCGAGTTCTACATCCCATTTAGCGATTCGCCCGGACGCTTCTGGTTTTGTAAGCACTTGCCGAAGTGGGAGGTCAGTCAGCACTTGTATCGGATGTGTGTGGAAGTACGGTCGGAGCCTCCTTGCCGCATTCACCGATGCAAGTGCGATCTTTTCCAGAGGTTGATACCTCATCTCCGGTCCTTTTAGGGATCGGCTTATGAAATAGACGGGTAGCTGATGACGTTTTTCTTCTTGTACCAGGACTGCACTGATTGCCTCGTCCGAAGCGGTGAGGTATAGGGAGAGGTCCTCGCCCTCTTTTGGTACAGATAATGTGGGGAGATTTGCGAGGTACGTCTTTAAGCCATCGAAAGCTCCCCTGTGCTCGTCGTTCCATTCAAAGTTCGGCGCCTTCTTTAGTATTTTGAAGAATGGGAGTTGTTTTTCGGCGGCCTTGGATAGGAAACGACTTAGGGCGGCTAGGCAGCCCGTCAGTCTGTGCACGTCATGAATTGACTTCGGAGCTCGCATTTCTTGGATAGCTCGGACTTTTGATGGGTTAGCTTTTAACCCTTCGCATGAAACCCAACACCCTAGAAATTTTCCAGACCGGACCATGAAAGTACACTTTTCTGGGTTTAATTTTAGGTTCACTTTACGAAGTAGGCTAAACACAACTTTAAGGTCGTTTACACAAGTGGCGATTTCCTTGCTCTTTACGACTATATCATCTACATACACTTCGACAATACTACCGATGTGGTCTTCAAAAATCTTGTCGACCATCCTTTGGTATGTAGCTCCCGCATTTTTCAGCCCGAAGGGCATCTTTTTGTATGCGTAGACGCCGAAGTCTGTGATGAAAGCGGTCTTCGGAGCGTCCTCTTCATTCATGAGGACTTGGTGGTACCCCTTGTACAGGTCTAAGAAGCTAAACACCTTGTGGCCAACAAGAGCTTCGACCTTCTTATCAATGTTGGGGAGGGGGTAACAGTCTTTTGGGCAGTGTTTATTGAGGTCAGTGTAATCAATACACATCCGCCACCCGCCTCCTTGCTTCTTCACCATCACGGGGTTGGCTAACCAGGTCGGATATTTTACTTCGAATAAAATATCGGCCTTCTGCAGTTGGCGAACCTCGTCATGGATCACTTGATTCCTTTCAGCTGCGAAGGCTCGCTGCTTCTGCCGAATTGGTTTCACCTCAGGATCGATGTTGAGGTGATGAGTGATGACGCTTGGAGCCACCCCGGTCATGTCTAGCGGCGACCAAGCGAAGACATCTCTATACTCCCGAAGTAGCCGGATAAGTTGACTTCAGAGCTTGTTTTCGCCGATGAACCCTACTTTGACGACCTTGGCAGGGTCATCTTCGTATAATGCGACGTCTTCTACCGGCTCGACGGATGGATGCGACGTCGGCTCCACCTCTTCGGGTTTCTGTAGTTGCTATGCTTGGGGGTGTTGATTCCTAACACCTCGGAGTGCGACCTGTATGCACTCCTTAGCCTGTTGCTGGTTTCCCCGAAGCGTGATCACTCTGTTTCTAGACGGAATTTTAATCGTCAGGTGGTAGGCTGAGCAGATCGCCTTCGTTGCTATTAGCCAATCCCTTCCTAAGATGATGTTATAGGGGAGCTGGCTTTTACGACGAAGAAGTGGATTATCTTCATAGTGGACAACGGGCTCTTTCCGACTGTCACGAGCAGTGAAATTATGCCTTCCGTCGTCGTCTCTTGTTGTGTGAAGTTCTTTAGCGGCATGGGTGCTGGCCTTAGACGTGCTTCTTCAATATCGAGCTTATCGAAGCAGTCTTTAAAGAGCACACTCACAGAGGCCCCACTATCAATAAATATGCGGTGGACCAATTTATTGGCCACTACAGCCTCGATTATGGTGGCATCTTGATGAGGTACCGCATGGGAACTGGATCGTTGCTAGAAAAGGTGACGACCTCATCCCTTTTGAACCTTTTTTGGGTGGGTTCTTCCCGCTGTTGACTTCGGGCCTCGGCTTTCAACGATGACCTCGTCGTACCTTCGGGTAGTCCGGTGATGGCCGTGATGACTGCATCATATTGAGGCTGATCTTCATCCTCATCATCGTTGTCGTGCTTTGGCCTTTTATCGTTTTGGGGGGTACAGTTATTGCCTCCCTATTTTTCTTTCTCTTGCCCTTCCCTTGAGGTCGGGCCTCTTTCTGGTTGCGACTTTGGTACAGTTTAAGGGTACCGTCGCGTACCATGTGTTCTATATCCGAGACGAGGTCCCTGCAGTCCTCGATTTCATGACCGTAGTCATTATGGAGCTTGCAGTATTTCTCCTTGGATCGGCGCTTCGACCCACCTCGGGATAAGGGCGGTGGCTTCTCGAACAAGTTTGAGTGAAGCTCGTATATTTCAACCCTGGACTTTGTCAGTGGTGTATACTGACTTCGGTCTTGGTTGGGCCGAGGTCCTAAGCGGGACTCGAGAGGTCCTCGCTGTAACCTTTCGAGGGCACTTCGGCGGCCTTGCCCAAGGTCGGCGCGCTCCTCTTTTTTCCTCTTATCGTTGTTTTCGGGCCGATCTGCTGCCCGCTTTTTTCGATCGGCCTCATCCGCCTCCGCGAATGCATCGACAATCCTCCATAGCTGCCTAGAGGTCGTTGGGCGTGCCTTTACAAGCTCTCTAAAGAGAGTTCCGGACTGAATGACATTTTGGAATGCCGAGATGAGCACGTCGTCGGAGAGACGATCGACTTTAAGGCTTTCGTTATAAAAATAGGCCAAAAAATCACTGATCGTTTCTCCCCGCCCCTGCCTTAAGGTTGGGAGCTGGGCTGGGCTGATTTTTGCCTCGGCTTTTGAAAAAAACGGCGTTCGAAAGCGTCAAGTAGGTCGGCATACGACCCTATGCTGCCATTAGGGAGGCTATCAAACCAGCTCCTAGCGTTGTCCACTAGCAGCTCGGGGAAGACTTTACATATGTAAATGTCTTCGGCCAATCCCTGGTTCATCATGTTGTATTGGAACCGGGATAGGAAGTTGCTGGGGTCTTGTGACCCGTTGTAAGGCTGGATAGGAGGCACTCTATACGTCGACGGGAGGGGAGTATAGAGTATCTTATTAGTGAAGGGAGTCGAGATTCGACCGTACACGGTGAATCTTCCCTGGTAGGCGTTTCCTTCATCACGCCGAGGTGGAATGGCATTCTGACGAGGTGACGTTGATCCGCGCCGAGGTGAAGCGCGGTTGTTCCCACGGCGATTGTCCTGTCGCCTTCGGGGAAGTTTGGCCTCCCTGTCTCCAACGATCTGGAGACTTGGGGATCGCCTTTGTGACGGTTCAACTCCGTCTTCTCTGTTTTGACTTTGTTGTCGATGTTGATCGACGAACTTACGAAAGTCCTGCTCGTGGAGGTCCAGGTACGCCTTCAGTGTGTCTCCAAGCTCGGGTTGGAGTTCGGCGTTGCCGCGTCAGCTGCCACCCTGATCGGGCCCGTCGCTGCTAGCTGAATCTCCAGACGGAACATCTTCCAGGTGGCCTTCAGGAGTTCGGCGAATGGGTTGTTGGTCACGTCGGATTTGGGAAGCGGTTTTCCGAGCTTGACTAACGTCACCCTCTTCCTCATTGACTGGAGTGTAAGGCGGATTGGTGAAGGGGTCAGCTTGCTTCTGTTTTGCTTTGGCGGCGGCGGCGGCAGTGGTGGCGGAGCGGGTTGGTCTCACCATCGTATCTTTACTCAAAATGCGCTGATCGGTTTCACAAAATTTCAGGTTCCCACAGACGGCGCCAGTGATCGATCGTGGATTTTAGAGTGTTTTTGTGATGGTGAGATTTATAGAAAGCTAAGAACACAAGAATTTACGTGGTTCGATCTATGGGTAGATCTACGTCCACGGAGGGAAAAGAGAATGTTTATATTGAAGTCTCTCTTGCTGGTAAATACAGTGGCCTCCCTATTATCTTACAAAATAACTCTATTTATAGAGAATTGAGGTCACGGGTGATTCATGGATGCTGCTCTCGCATGTCCATCCGTACTCTGACCATCGCGGGTGGTTGAGAAATCGTGGGGCAGTTGGCTGATTTTGTTGACTCGTTATTGGGCTTCACTCTGGGTGGGCCGAGCTGATCTGGGCCTTTGGGCCACATCCTATCAAGATATATCATTGACATCAATAGCGATATTGGATTATAGTTTAAGATTTTACTAGACCTTTTACTATCTATTTAGATTATAATTCTCAATTACGAATTATATTGGAATTCGGATTTGTATTTCTTATTTTTCAAATTTCTCTTGTTATAAATTGTTAAGGTTTACTATCTTTATCAGGGGAGTTAAAGTTTCAATAAATCGGGGGTTTTCTCCGAGCCATATTAGGTATTACTTGTGACTCAACAAATTGTCCTTTTCTTCTTGTGTGTATTCCGGGTCTTCTTAAAATGAACGGACACTGCCTCGTTTTGGATTTTCATGCATCAAACGTAGAGGTTGTGTCGATAACCTAGAAGCTTTTAGGTGTAAAAACCTCAATCAACGATTCTAAACCCCCATGCAAACAAAACGGGCTTTAATGAACGTCGTAAGTTTTAAGATTTTACAAATAACAAAGACAACCATATGGCTCCTTATTTTGCTATATTATTACAGAACTTTGATAAAATAGTTCCTCAAACATTTTAATCAAACACCAAGAAAATAGTGTTAGGATAGGATCGAAAATCGCAGCGGAAATATATATATTTTTTTAATTTCACAAACGAAATAACGATTACTTTATTTGTTGGTATCTTGAATTCACGTTAACAAGATGTATCGATAACAAGATCGAATCTTGTGTACCTTTTCGCACTCCGGCTGTTGTAGGGATAGAAGCAATCAATTGCTCGAACTCGCAGGGATCCAATCGTCTCCCCTCTATCAAGTCCACACCAAGAAGAACGAATCTAGTATGCAAGATATCGCTAGCTATCTTCACACCAATTCTTATAGCAAAACCAGATAGAAGAACCGAGAAGAAGAAGGCTAAAAGCTGGAAGAAGAAGAGACGGTTCTCATTAAAAGAGAAAAACCGTTCTTCACTTTTAATCATATTAATTTCCATTATTAAGGAAATAAAACCCCTTTTGATTTTACAAAGCCCACAAATCTTCTTCTGGTTATATATATGATTTTACTATAAATTAAATTAATCTCATTAATTCAATTTTAGGATTAGACTTGCTAAATAAATTAGGTTCAATTAAATAAATTTAATTGAATATCTAATTTAACTAATTAAATTAAATCAAGTCTCAATCAAATAATCTCTATTATTTAATTAGATTCAACTATTGAATCGATTCAATTGATACGTTCTAATTTATTGTGTGTGACCCTCTTAGGTTCACAACTAATACTAGTAGTAAGCTTGTAACACATTACAACTTAATTATATAACATTTATTCAATTAATTTATCCAATAAATTAATCAAACTTGAAATTAACTCTTTAATTTCAAGAACCTACAAATCATGGGAACATCTAGCAAGTAGCATGATTATCTAGTACTAGGTGAAAATAGCGAGTAAACCAAATTTAATTACGAATCGTTATACGCGTACGGTCCTTCTATTATCTAATTTCCCAATTGGATATTGAGTATGGAATTAAATCGAAAACTCAAATAATCCAATATTTACATTTTCATTTAATTCAAACTCATTATGAATCAATATTCATCATGCCCTGGCCAAGGTCTTCGAGTTATGAATAATGAAAAACTGTAGGAAATTCTCTCGATAAATCGAGTAATAGATTCTTTATTGACCACTCATTAATCTCCATGTTCGTTCGAATCTCATCCAATATAAATCCTTTATGATTGTCAAGCAATCAGAAAATATATCAAATATGAAATAGAACTTACACAAGACTACTATGGTGTCTCAAGTCCGAGGACTAACCGCGTACTATCGTAATTTAGAAATTCTTATTTCGATACTATAAATTCCATATAAGAATTTCTAGCGGGTCAGTTCAATGAACATGTTCTCTAACAAGCACCCACGTATATATACTTGCGTCAACTACGCTAATATTGATGAAACGCAATATTCTCATCTTATGAGCATATATCACACGTGCGAATGATATTCGACAATTCAATGTCCTATCTTGAATAGTCATTTCACTCAGAACTAATTTAATACCAAAGTTTTGAAGATATATTTCATAATCACCATCATATGCATGATCATATCTTATAACTTAAAATGGTCTAAGGACTTTATCTAAAAGTGCATTTGTTAAATAAATAACAAACATATTAGATAAAGAAATTGCCTTTATTAATATAAATTCCAATAAGATTGAATTTACATTTAAATTAAAAAGAGTAAAAACGACCAATATAATTGGTGCGCCGGGTGTAACTCTTTCAAATAGCACTTCTCTTATTCAAAAAAGAAAATAACATGCATACTAATAGTTTCTTGTGATTAAAACTTTACCTCCAAAAAAAAAACAAAAAAAACAAAAAAAAAAACTTTACCTCCAAAAGCTTCGCCAATGCATTGTAATCCCATGCACACACCGAATAATGGCACAGTAAAGAAAACCGATCTCAATAATACGAAGAAGACAAAATCCATCAAAGAAGACGAAACTTTTTAGAATAAAAATTATTACCAGATCCAGCTGATATTAATATGCCTCTTGGATTTTTCCTACAAAGAACAATCATTATCGGTATCAACATATTATCAATTAATTTGCACTTTCCCAAACAGGCTCTCGTATCGAAACACGATTCACACGGTCAAACCAATGTATAGATCATACTATAAGTTTACAAACGCACTCTCTGTTAACGGTTTTGTCGTATGTATATTCGATTAGTAATAAGTAATTCAAGAATTAGAATCCCAAAAAGGAAAAGTAAAAGCCTTAATCTATCAACTGTGAAACTTATAAAAACATAAGATCAGTGGGGAAGTGGGAAAAATAGGAAATAAACTGTCTAAATGCCAACTGAATATGACAATACCCAAATGGAAAACAAAGAGTTTCTATAAATTGAAATTTTGTAATTACGTTCATAATCAAAAACTAAATACAGATAAACATGCATCAAAGAAGTTACACATAAAATAACAAATGGCTAACCTTAACACAAAACATAACAACACACAGCACCAAAAACCAAAAAATTGAACTTTACCCTTCAAATAATTATAAATAAAGAAATGAAAATCAACTGGAAATAATGATTCATGAAGTATTGAGAAAAAAAAAAGGCGAAAATTCCATACTCTTTAAGATCCTCAACAGTAAGCTCGTCGTTCCTGTATACTTCGAATTCACAACCAAGCTCTCCCATATACTGCAAAATAATCCCAAAAAATAATAAAAATTAAACAAATAAAGGATTACAAACCAGATCTGACTCTATATAAGGCAATGTGCTGAAAGTAATCAGCTAGGATTAAGAGACTAACTTGACAGAGATTATAGGTAAAGCTGTCGTAGTTATCGATGACCACGATTGGTTTAGTGTTCTTATTCGGAGACGACTCATTGACGGTTGATGCGACTTATTCGCAAATACTCCATCGTCCCAAAGTTAACGTCCTGTTTCTTTTGACAATAATTTTAAGTTTTTTCGTCTCATTTATATAAGTACGAAAATTAAGCGAATGTGTAATTTTTTTTCCAATTATGAATAATATTATACTTATACTATTTATAATTCGGAAAAGATTATACATTCTCTTAATTTTCTTGCCCAAAATTATAGGACGAAAAAAGTTAAAATTATTGTCAAAAGAAATATGACGCTATCTTTGGGACGGAGGGAGTAATACCTCCAACTCATTTAAATAGTCTCATTTACTATTTTTGTATTTCCCACTTATTAGTCACATTTCCTGAAATGACAAATAATATAGGGACACACATGGGTCAGCCGGAGGCACCATGCGGCCGGGCTAAAACAATGACACTTTTATTCATATAGATTGACATTTTTCTGTATAAAGATAGACACTTTTAAAAATTATCATTTTATTCGTAAAATAATTATGTTAAAGATTGACAGTTTTATTCATATAGATTGACACTTTTATGTATAAAGATTGACACTTTGGGCCCGGCCGCACAGTGCCTCCGGCTGACACAAATTTTTGTCAATAATATATTTATTACAATTAACTATCTCTTCTCAAAATTGATTATTTGATTTGTGCCCATTCAAAATTGAACTCCTTATATGAATCGGAGGTAGTATATTACTCCCTCTCCCCTTTATAATCAACTACTAGTAGTATTTTTTGACATACTTTTGGAAGTGTTTTAATAATTAGATATAAAATATACTAATATTTAATATTTTTAGTATAAATTATATGATTTTTTTAATAATAATAATAATAATAAATCGATGATCTATTGTAAATAAAAGATTGTATCAAAAATTTTAATTATCAAATTATAAAATTCGAAAAAAAAAAACTATAAATACATAGAGATAAAATTTATTTTCCATTATTTAACTATATATACAAATATCCCTAAATACATAAACTCCGCTTCATCCCTAAACACAATACATTTAAAATTCTAAATACTCTCGTCTTGATTCTCGTGCCGAAAAGAAAGGGGTCGATAATCTTGAGACGGAGGCAGTAATAAATTATACTCCCTTCGTCTGGCTGAGCTTGACGTGTTTTTTTGAATATATGTAAGATATAAAATAATGAAGCGCATCGAACTTGGTGGAATGGAAGAATTCATAATTTAAAATTTTACGTGCAATGAAATGATCATGCATGCTTTGCAATTTTTACACTTTGAAATAAGAATTCAATTGTTGCATATGTCGATGGATAAATTCCAACACCCTATAAAACTTTGATTTAAGCGAGGGGTAAGCACGTAAAGAATTGGTCTAACTTCATCTTGTAACCAACATTATATTATAAAACCTCTATAAATTAATAATGTTAGGATCATGAGATTTTATTAATTTTCAAAATATTAATATATTGATAAATTAATAATTTATAATTTAAAGAGTTTTTTTGATACAATCAATAATATTTTTTTTTAGCCAAAGTCAATATGTACTACTATCAATTTGTATTCAATACTTTAAAGTTAAATAGATTCACGTTTTTTTGGAAAATATATTAACTTTTAATTCATAGCAATCTTGAGTTATAATCAATCAATTACGTGGAATATTCTTCTCCATATTATATTAGTGAAAATCTCACCATTTAATCGTAAATCTGAATAATTAAAATTAATCAATATAAAAGAATTGTTTCCTATATTTTATTATTTTCCTCCTCATTGATGTGTTTTACATTCATAATGCAATAAACTCCCTATCGCTATCAAATAAAATTTAAATTAATTTATTTTTAATTTATTTTATTTTAAATTTCAGTTAATTATGTTAAAAAAAATCTTTATCAACAAAATAATGATCAATTAATCTTGGATTTTCTTGATTATTTTGCTAAATTCTCATATTTTTTTCCTAATTTTCTTAAATTTGTATAGTTTTGCCTTATTAATTAATATAATTAAATCTAATAAGAATTATTTATCTCAATATGAACTCTTAATAATTTATAAGGAAATAATTAGAACAAATCTCTAGAACTCATTACCAATTAAAAAACATATCTTGAATATTTTATTATTCTAATGCAAAGTAAAATCTTATAAAATTTAATATAATAACGGAAAAAAAATCTTATGTTGCTTGGGTGTATTTAATGTTATGGTACTTATATGATGCTGATAGGATAGGCCCAATGGCCCAGACCAGCTCGGCCCATCCAAAGGGAGGCCCAATAACACAGTCAACAAAGATCAGCCACCCCACGATTTCTCAACCACTGCACAGGCGGACGTGCGAGAGCAGCAACATCCATGATCTCTCAACTACTGCACAGGCGGACGTGCGAGAGCAGCAACATCCATGATCTCTCAACCACCCTTGACCGAAACTATCTATAAATAAGAGCTATTTTGTAAGGGGAAGTGGTCGGCACTGTACTATTTAGAAAAGATACTTGAATATACATATTCTCCTCCGTGGACGTAGATCGACCCAAACGATCGAACCACGTAAACCCTTGTGTTCCCAGTCTTCTGCAAATCTCACCATCACTAAAACACTCTAAAATCGACGATCGATCACTGGCGCCGTCTGTGGGAAACGAAAGAATTTTGTGAAACCGATCAGCACATTTTCAAGTGAAAATACGATGGTAAGACCAACCCGCTCCGCCACCACCGCCGCCGCCGCCGCTGCTGCCAAGGCGAAATAGAAACGAGCTGACCTCTTTTCCAATCCGCCTTACATGCCGGCCAACGAGGAAGAAGGTGACGTTAGTCAAGCTCAGAAAACTGCTTCCCAGATCCAACGTGACCAACAACCCATTCGCCGAACTCCTGAAGGCCACCTGGAGAATGTCCCATCTGGGGGTTCAGCTAGCGGCGACGGACCAGATCAAAGTGGCAGCCAACGCGGAAATATCGAACTCCAACCCGAGCTGGGAGACGCACTGAAGGCGTACCTGAACCTCCACGAGCAGGATTTTCGCAAGTTCGCCGATCAACACCGACAACAAAGTCAAAGCAAAGAAGACGAAGTCGAACCGTCACAAAGGCCATCCCTAAGTCTCCAGATCGTTGGAGACAGGGAGGCCGAAGTTCCCCAAAGGCGACAAAACAATCGCCGTAGGAACGATCGCGCTTCACCTCGGCGCGGTTCAACGTCACCTCGTCAAAACGTCATTCCTCATCGGCGTGATGAAGGGAACGTCCATCAGAGAAGATTCGACGTTGAGGCCGAACTTCCCCGAAGGCGACAGAGCAATCGCCGTGGGAACGATCACGTTTCACCTCAGCGCGATCCTACGCCACCTCGTCAAAACGCCATTCCACCTCGGCGCGACGACGAGAACGCCTACCAAGGAAGATTCGCCGTCTATGGTCGAATCTCGACTCCTTTCACTAATAGGATACTTTATACTCCCCTCCCGTCGACGTATAGAGTACCTCCTATCCCACCTTACAACGGAACCCAAGACCCCAACAACTTTCTATCCCGGTTCCAATACAACATGATGAACCAGGGGTTGGCCGAAGACGTTTACCTGTGTAAAGTCTTCCCCGAGCTACTAGTGGACAACGCTAGGAGCTGGTTTGATAGCCTCCCTAATTGTAGCGTAGGGTCATATGCCGACCTGCTGGACGCCTTTGAACGTCGTTTCTTCCAAAAAGCCGAGGCAAAGATCAGCCCAGCCCAGCTCCTCACCTTAAAGCAAGGGCGGGGAGAAACGATCAGTGATTTTCTAGCCCGTTTTTATAACGAGAGCTTAAAAGTCGATCGTCTCTCCGACGACGTGCTTATCTCGGCCTTCCAAAATGGCATCCAGTCTGGAACTCTCTTCAGAGAGCTCGTAAGGGCACGTCCCGCGACCTCCAGGCAGCTATGGAGGATCGCCGACACATTCGCCGAAGCGGACGAGGCCGATCGGAAGAAATGGGCGGCAGATCGGCCCGAAAACAACGATAAGAGAAAAAAAGAGGAGCGCACTGACTTTGGGCAAGGCCGCCGAAGTGCCCTCGAAAGGTTACAGCGAGGACCCCTCGAGTCCCGCCTAGGACCTCGACCTAACCAAGACCGAAGTCAGTATACACCGCTGACAAAGTCCAGGGCCGAAATATATGAGCTCCACTCAGACTTGTTCGAGAAGCCATCGCCCTTATCCCGAGGTGGCTCGAAGCGCCGATCCAAGGAAAAATACTGCAAGCTCCACAATGACTATGGTTATGAAACTGAGGACTGCAGGGACCTCGCCTCGGACATAGAGCATATGGTGCGCGACGGTACCCTCAAACTGTACCAAAGTCGCGACCAGAAAGAGGCCCGACCTCAAGGGAAGGGCAAGAGAAAGAAAAATAAGGGAGGCCATAACTGCGCCTCCAAAACCGACAAAAGGCCAAAACGCGACGACGAGGATGAGGATGAAGATCAACCCCGATATGATGCAGTTATCACTGCCATCACCGGACTGCCTGAAGGCACGACGAGTTCATCGTTGAAAGCCGAGGTCCGAAGTCAACAACGGGAAGAACCTACCCAAAAAAGGTTCAAGAGGGAGGAGGTCGTCACCTTTTCAAGCAATGACCCAGTTCCCCATGCGGTACCTCATCAAGATGCCACCATAATCGAGGCCGTGGTGGCCAACAAACTGGTCCACCGCGTATTCGTTGATAGTGGAGCATCTGTGAGTGTGCTCTTTAAAGACTGCTTCGATAAGCTAGATATCGAAGAAGCACGTCTGAGGCCAGCACCCATGCCATTAAAGAACTTCACACAACAAGAGACGACGACGGAAGGTATAATTTCACTGCCCGTGACGGTTGGAAAGAGCCCGTTGTCTACTACGAAGATAATCCACTTATTCGTCGTAAAAGCCAGCTCCCCCTATAACATCATCTTAGGAAGGGATTGGCTAATAGCGACAAAGGCAATCTGCTCGGCCTACCACCTAACGATTAAAATTCCGTCTAGAAACGGAGTGATCACGCTTCGAGGAAACCAGCAACAGGCTAAGGAGTGCATGCAGGTCGCACTCCGAGGTGATAGGAATCAACACCCCCAGGCATAGCAACTACAGAAACCCGAAGAGGTGGAGCCGACGTCGCCTCCATCCGTCGAGCCGGTAGAAGACGTCGCATTATACGAAAATAACCCTGCCAGGGTCGTCAAAGTAGGGTTCGTCGGCAAAAACGAGCTCCGAAGTCAACTTATCCGGCTCCTTCGGGAATATAGAGATGTCTTCGCTTGGTCGCCGCTAGACATGACCGGGGTGGCACCAAGCATCATCACTCATCACCTCAACATCGACCCTGCAATAAAACTAGTTCGGCAGAAGCAACGAGCCTTCGCAGCCGAACGAGGTCAAGTGATTCACGACGAGGTTCGGCAACTGCAACAAGCCGATATTTTATTCGAAGTAAAATATCCGACCTGGTTGGCCAACCCCGTGATGGTGAAAAAGCAAGGAGGCGGGTGGCAGATGTGTATTGATTACACGGACCTTAATAAGCACTGCCCAAAAGACTGCTACCCCCTCCCCAACATTGACAAGAAGGTCGAAGCTCTTGTTGGCCACAAGGTGTTCATCTTCTTGGACCTATACAAGGGATACCACCAAGTCCTCATGAATGCCGAAGACGCGCCGAAGACCGCCTTCGTCACGGACTTCGGCATCTATGCATACAAAAAAATGCCCTTCGGACTCAAGAACGCCGGAGCCACTTACCAAAGGATGGTCGATAAAATTTTTGAAGCCCACGTCGGTAGCATTGTCGAAGTATATGTAGACGATATAGTCGTAAAAAGCAAAGAGATCGCCACTTGTGTAAACGACCTTAAAGTTGTCTTCAGCCTACTTCGTAAAGTAAACCTAAAATTAAACCCAGAAAAGTGTACTTTTATGGTCCGATCTGGAAAATTTCTAGGGTGTTGGCTTTCACGCGAGGGGTTAAAAGCCAACCCTTCAAAAGTCCGAGCTATCCAAGAAATGCAAGTGCCGAAGTCAATCCATGACGTGCACAAACTGACGGGCTGCCTAGCCGCCCTAAGTCATTTTCTATCTAAGGCCGCCGAAAAACAACTCCCATTCTTCAAGATACTAAAGAAGGCGCCGAACTTCGAATGGAACGACGAGCACAGGAGAGCTTTCGATGGCTTAAAGAAGTATCTCGCAAATCTCCCTACATTATCGGCACCAAAGAAGGGCGAGGTCCTCTCTTTATACCTCGCCGCTTCGAACGAGGCAATCAGTGCAGTCCTGGTACGAGAAGAAAGACGTCATCAGCTACCGTCTATTTCATAAGCCGAGCCCTAAAAGGACCGGAGACGAGGTATCAGCCTTTGGAAAAGGTCGCACTTGCGTTGGTGAATGCAGCAAGGAGACTCCGACCGTACTTCCATGCACATCAGATACAAGTGCTGACCGACCTATCACTTCGGCAAGTGCTTACAAAGCCGGAAGCATCTGGGCGAATCGCTAAATGGGCTATAGAACTCGGCGAGCATACGATTTCCTTTGTACCTCGCCAAGCAATTAAAGGCCAAGCCCTGGCCGATTTCCTGGTAGAAGTCAAGTTCACGGGTACACAGCAATCCGTTGAACCTACTGAGGATAAATCAAAGGCCGAGGCACCGAACCCACAACCGCGAGACTGTTGGAAGGTCTACGTGGACGGGGCATCTGGTAACAAAGGAAGCGGAGCCGGGGTTTTACTCATCAGCCCGGAAGGAAAGGAGGTCACCCACGCACTCCGGTTCAATTTTCCGACCACAAATAACGAGGTGGAGTACGAAGCTCTAATCGCTGGACTTCGCCTAGCCCAAGCTCTCCAGGTAAGGGCCATTCAAATCCACAGCGATTCCCAAATCATAGTGAATCATATACTAGGTAAATACGAGGCCAAAGGAGCACAAATGAAGAAGTACCTTCATAAGGCCAAGATCCTACAACAAGGCTTCTCGTACTTCGAGTTGGTGCGAATCCCAAGAGGGGATAACGGACGAGCTGACGCGCTAAGCAAGCTCGCGTCATCATCAATCTCTCTAGTGGAAGAAGTACAGCTCCGAAGTATCGATGAAGCCGAAGTTAATGTAGTAACTGAAGACGGACCGAACTGGATGACTCCACTTCGCAGCTATTTAGAGATAGGCGAGCTCCCCACTGATAAGGTTGAGGCTAGAAAGCTCCTGGCCAAGTCCATCAAGTATGTCTTTGAACAGGGAGTGTTGTATAGAAAATCCTACCTCCAACCTCTCCTAAGATGTGCGGGGCCCAATCAAGCGAACTACGTACTGCGCGAGGTCCATGAAGGTTCCTGCGGCAGTCACATCGGAGCCCGCGCCCTGACCAAAAAGATCATGAGGTGGGGATACTATTGGCCCACCATGCTCCAGGACGCTACCGACCTCGTCAAAAAATGCCCGAAGTGCCAAATCCATGCGACGGTTCCAAGATTGCCACAGACCGAACTGGCCAGCATGCAAAGCCCTTGGCCGTTCATGCAGTGGGGAATCGACATCGTCGGTCCATTCGAAAAAGCTCCCGGCCAACTACAGTTCCTAATCGTGGCCATCGACTACTTTACAAAGTGGGTCGAAGCCGAGCCATCGGCGCGAATCACAAGTAAAAACGCCCTAAACTTCGTTTGGAAAAACATAGTTTGTCGCTTCGGCATACCTCACGTCCTCGTTTCAGATAATGGAACCCAGTTCACAGACAAGAAGTTCAGAGAATGGTGTGAGGAACTCCACATCCGACAGAAGTTCACCTCGGTAGCCTATCCTCAAGCGAATGGTCAAACCGAGGTTACGAACCGAACAATAGTCAAGGGGTTAAAAACCCGGCTGGATAAGGCCAAAGGTGACTGGGCAGCAAACTTGCCCCATGTCCTATGGTCGTACCGAACCACCCCGCGGACGTCACACGGTGAGACACCATACAGCTTGGTGTATGGAACCGAAGCGGTGATCCCGGTAGAGATCGGTTTGCCGAGCCCCCGAACGCTTAACTTCGCGGCCCAAGACAACGAAGACGGACTTCGAACTAACTTGGATTTGCTAGAAGAAAAATGAGAACAAGCCTACATACAAGAAGCTCGATACAAACAGCAAGTAGCTCGGTATTATAACAGCCGGGTGAAGCATCAGCAGCTCCAAGTAGGCGACTTCGTACTTCGGAATAACGAGGTCAGCAGGGCGGAGAAGCTCGGCAAATTAGAAGCCACCTGGGAAGGACCATACCGAGTTCAAGAAGTCCTCGGAAAAGGGTCGTACAAGCTCGCCCACCTATCTGGTGAGCCCATACCCCGTACATGGCACATTACCCACTTGAAAAGGTACTTTGTATAAACAGAGGGTGATGTCCAAGTTCATTTAGGTCGTAGGAATCGAGTTGTCCTGGTAAATTTTGTCTTATTTTGACTTCGTAAAACTTTTTGTTTATTTTGCATGCATTTTTGCATCTCTCTCATTTATACTAAGTATCTCAATTTTAAAAATCCTGACGAGGATACGCAAATAAACTCCGCCTCGGAGTCATACCCAAACGCGCGTAAGGGGACCACCCCTATCGATAAATTCGACAAATAAGGAACCTAGAAAGCCTAAACTTCGTCGTTAGACGAAGTGGCCACCTAAAAAGCCTAAACTTCGTCGTTAGACGAAGTGGCTACCTAGAAGGCCTAAACTTCGTCGTTAGACGAAGTGGCTACCTAGAAAGCCTAAACTTCGTCGTTAGACGGAGTGGCTACCTAGAAAGCCTAAACTTCGTCGTTAGACGAAGTGGCCACCTAAAAAGCCTAAACTTCGTCGTTAGACGAAGTGGCCACCTAAAAAGCCTAAACTTCATCATTAGACGAAGTGGCTACCTAGAAGGCCTAAACTTCGTCGTTAGACGAAGTGGCCACCTAAAAAGCCTAAACTTCGTCGTTAGACGAAGTGGCTACCTAGAAAGCCTAAACTTCGTCTTTGGATGAAGTGGCCACCAAGAAAGCCTAAAAGGCCCAAACTTCATCTCTGGACGAAGTGACTATGAGAAAGCTGCCTTCGTTGAATACAAGGGAACCTGCCTCGGTTAAAGGCAAGGATAGAAAGCTTAAACATGCAAAAAAAAAAATATATATATATATATATTTTTTGTTTTATTTGAATAGAAATAAATGTACAAGTGTTACATTAAGAAGACGAGGAACCCGGAGGCTTTGGCTTACTAAAGCTAAGCCAATCTCTAGCAAAATCCCTGCCGGAATTAAAGTTCAAAACATCGTCTATACTAAACCTGCCCCGACCACGTCCAGAAGCCGAACTTCGGCCTCTACCTCGGACATTCTGGCTCGCCCGACCCCGAACCCGTCCAGACACCGATCGCCGCTCTTGACTATAAATTTCTCGAGAATGGCGTGTCACAATCTTCGGGTCCGGGTCAGCAGACCTCGAAGATTCACCTTCCAAAAATTCTCTAGAAGTACGGTCGAGCAACCTCGGATCCGGATCGGAAGAAATTGAAGTCGCAGAACCAGCTTGTAAAGACAGACGCCGCTTCAATTTCGGAAAGCGATCAAGGACTGTCTCATAAATGCTCGCCACACGAACGAGCTCTTCAAACTCACCTCTAACCTGCCAGGATTCACTCCCATATTCCTCCCTGTAACTTCGGCATCGGGCCTGGAGCTCCTTGACCTTATCGTAAGTCTCGGAAATCGTGGATCCCCCAGCTCGGTGAATTATGGTCTCGTACTCCATATGCTCCTCGACGATCTCTTTGCAAGTCTTGATGTCATCCCGAGCTCGCTGGTACTGGTCTTCAAGCTCCATGTATCTGGCATGCATCTCATCAAGTTTTTCTAAAGAAGCCCGAAGTTTCACCTCGGCCTCGATCTCTATGTTATTAGCCCGCTTCTTCCAGTTCGAAACATCGAGCTCGGCTACCTCTACAGCTCGGCGAAGCTCGGATATTTCTTGAACAAGGTGGGAGGCATCATAAAACTCGGGAGCAGACTACAGAACAAATACAAGCAAGGTTCAAAAAGAAATCCTTTTATTTATATATAGCCGAAAATGGCGAAAGAAACGCCACCCTAACGTTGACGAAGTACAAAACTAAAAAAACTAAAAAAAACAAAAAAAAAAAAAGAGAAGAGGGAAAGAAGCCAAAAATCGTGAAGTGTCAATTCACTCCATCACGATTTTCTCCTTCTAGGCCGACCTCTGGTTCCTCGAGGTCGTCGCGAGCTGGTTCCTCGGCGGTCTGTGCAGCCGGGGTCTTCTCGAGGTCGGCAATGACCGTCTCCAGGAGTTCATACCTGTCGGCGGGACATCGCCGAATAGCCCCTTCAGTGAGTAGAACCCTCTGCACGGCGAGCTGCTCAACCACCGGGATTGAAGAACCGTGCTCCAAAAGCACCCCGGCGAAGTCCTGCAGTGTTTCCTCCTCCGTCATGACACCATACCCGTACTTGGTTTTATCAAGCTCAGGGATGTCGGCGGCGATGTTGTCAAGCGCTGCAGAGACGATCGGGGTACTCGAGGCACTCGCCAACTGAACGGCCATGTGGGAGAAATGCCTCGACCGGAAGACGCGTTCCACCACAGCTCGGAACACGTCTCCCTGTCCAGCCACCACCCCGGCAATCTCGCTTGTCAGCCGGTCCACTTCAACCTCCAGCTCGGCGTTCCTCTTTTTCGCCTCTTCGGCGGCAGCCAAAGCCACCGCCTCCCTCTCCTGAGCTGCCTGTGCTGCGGCTTCGGCAGCATGGACCCTGGCCTTCAGCCGATCCTCCATAGCCGCAACTTCGGCAGCCTGTGTATGGAACTTGGCGACTCCACTCCTAATGAAGCTCGCCAAGCCCTGCAAAACCGCCTCGGCTCCCTAAAACCCAAAAACAAAGGAAAGATTAAAAAGGGTACAATCACTATATATATGTAATATTCAGTTTTACACTTACTTCAGGGAATCCTTGGCTCGAGGTCGCGCCACTCTCGACGATCGTCACTTCGGCATCCAACGAAGTTATGGTTCCTCGAGGTCGTCGGCCGACCAACTGCAGTGGAGAGGAACCCCGGACAGGCGCGTCCAGCTGCGAGCTCACGGATACTGACCTTGGAAGGTCGGTCGTCCTCTCCGACGACGTCGCCGAAGTCGCCTTCTCCACCACAGAAACAGAGGGCTTCTGCCTCTTCCTCTTATTCTTGCCTTGTAAAGCGGCCTGGAAAGCTTGGGCATCCACTACAAAAAATATATATATGTCAGTAAAAAACGAAAGAAATCACGAAACGCAAGTCAGCGAAGCAGAGCCTCACCCAAGTCCGCGTCAGACACGGAGTTATACGGGCTTAACCCATGATTCGCAAGCTCGGCCTCGGCATAATTCCTTTCAACGAGGCCGAGGTTCACCAAGCTCGTCTCAAGCTCACCGGTCGGTTTCCCAATGTCTCGAGGAGCGAACTTACCCTTCATCCAAGGGTATAACGGGACACCTTCACACCGGCAAAAGAAGAACTTCTTTTGCCAGTTCGGCACCTTAGAAGGCGTCCCCAACTTGAACCTATTAATAGGGGAAAGGTAAGCCCACCCCGTCGGACCAAGCTTATGCCTAAAAAACCTAAGGAACGACTCTACGGTAGGCGTACCACCACGTCGGCTGACCTCGAAGCAAAAGCCGATGATCTGCTTGACAGAGGGTGGTTGCAACTGACCTAACGCCAGTTCAAGCTCTTCTAAGAGCTCGACAAAAAAATGGTTCAAAGGGAACCGTAAACCGAAATGAAGGTAATCTTCATATACGGTAAAAAAACCCACGGGAGGCGAACTACCCCTATCAACATCGCGGGGTAAAAGGAGTTCGACTGACTCGGGAAATAAAAAACTGCGGGCCAAACCCTGCATATGAGATACAGACATGGTGAAGGCCACAGCCAGAGACGCATCAGACCCGACCAACGACGGGAATTCAATTTCCCTAAACGCCGGCGGGACTAACGCGCGGGTATATACATTTAGCCAAACCTTCACCAGAAACTCCCTAACCGGCGAAGGCGAAACCTCTACGTTCGCACTATCACTATCTACTGGGAGAAAAGAAGCATCTATTGTGAAGGAAATTACTTGTCAAAGATTTTCCGATCAAAAATCACCGGGAACTGACTGGACGGTGGCGGCGGTTGCAAAATTTTGAGGCTTAGGGTTTTCTCTCTTGCGCGAAATTGGAAACCAATTGAGGGGGAAAAGTATTGTTTAGCGTACATGAGAAGCTTTTAAAAGCAAAGGCACGCCTTTTCAAATCCCGTCTCTTCATCTGCTCCAACAAAAAAGCGACGCGTGTCCTACCTACGCTGACAACAGCAGTCGCACCTCACATCACGTCCATTCGATTCCAACCTCGTCAAAACGAGGCGATATGTACTTTGACTTCATCGAAATACCAATTTTGACGGGGGCAAGTGCAATTCAAGCTCGACCTCGTCAAAACGAGGCGGTATGTACTTCGACTTCGTCGAAATACTAATTCCGACGGGGGCAAGTGCAATTCAAGCTCGACCTCATCAAAACGAGGCGGTATGTACTTCGACTTCGTCGAAATACCAATTCCGACGGGGGCAAGTGCAATTCAAGCTCGACCTCGTCAAAACGAGGCGATATACATTTCGACTCCGTCAAAATCTCAATTTCGACGAAGCAAATACAATTCCTCCACAATGACCTCGCTGCTCCGGTCTTTTGGGGGGGGAAGTGATAGGATAGGCCCAATGGCCCAGACCAGCTCGGCCCATCCAAAGGGAGGCCCAATAACACAGTCAACAAAGATCAGCCACCCCACGATTTCTCAACCACTGCACAGGCGGACGTGCGAGAGCAGCAACATCCATGATCTCTCAACTACTGCACAGGCGGACGTGCGAGAGCAGCAACATCCATGATCTCTCAACCACCCTTGACCGAAACTATCTATAAATAAGAGCTATTTTGTAAGAGGAAGTGGTCGGCACTGTACTATTTAGAAAAGATACTTGAATATACATATTCTCCTCCGTGGACGTAGATCGACCCAAACGATCGAACCACGTAAACCCTTGTGTTCCCAGTCTTCTGCAAATCTCACCATCACTAAAACACTCTAAAATCGACGATCGATCAGATGCTAAAAAAAAAACCGTTACTCCATACTTGCATCCGACAAAAGCTATTAATATTGTTTTCTTTTTCTTTTTCTTAAATAATGAAGTAAATCATATATCTTGATTCTATGTATATTTCAAATTATTTTCCTTATAAATTCTCATAGCTTGGACAATAATTTTTGTTAATTCGAATTAGGGATGTTTAGTGCATTTGTGTTTAGAGATGTAATTACACTACTCAAGAATAAGGCAAACAAAATTGCAAGATATAAAGCACCAATTCTCATAATACTATTTATCAAGCCTAATCCCACTGCAACAAACAAAAGACACATATAGAGATAAGGATTGTGTGTGTGAGTTGGCCTAGTGGTAAGAGGTTAAGGTTTCGGGACCAAAGGTCTCGAGTTTGAGTCCTCTGTGACGCGGCCTTTAAATTTTTTGTTAAACTTGTTCAAAAAAAAATATAGAGATACGGACATTATTTAGCATTAGCCCGTAAGTAACTATTCAATAAATGATATCCCCTTAACCTAATTAATGAACTTTCATATCATGCAATAGACACCCAAACAACGGACAAATTGACAATAAAAATGAGTACAACTACTCGAAATACATCATTGACCTATATTCAATTACTTCAAACAACGAGCGGATCATTAACCTATATTCAATTACTTCAAACAACGAGCGGCTTAATATTTTTATTGAATTTAATCCGGGTAACGCGGCTCAAATTCTAACTCACAACGGCCTCGTCTCGAGTACTAATTAGTATGGCTTATTTAAATACTAAAGTTAAATAATTACACAATTAACATGAGTAAATAAGCGGGTATTACAAATTAATAATCAATATTTAACAAAAAAAAAATGGACAACTTGAAGGGAACGAATAAAAATGCCAATTTTCATCAACAATCATCTCAATGACAGGCGGCTTGACATTCTATCCTTTATTTATATCGAATGACGGACGGTTTTACATTGAAATGAATATAACAACGCGAAAAACAATCCTACCTCTCATTGCCCAATTTTTATTGTTATTACAACGACTCGAATAATGAGTGGTTTGAGATGTGAAACTAGTATAACTCTTCAGCTACTAGTTACTGATGTATTTTTTTTTAATATTAATCCAACGGTAACACTTTATCAAATGTATTGTAGAAATACTATACTTCCTCCAACAATGACGAAGCCAGGATTTTCGTCCAGTGGGGTCTAAATTCTTACAGCTTAAAATAAAATATTAATATATACTTAAGAAATTAAAAATAAAATAAAAATATATATTGACAGGATACCTTTTGCTCTCGTTTGAATACTGAAATATTTTACATATTATTAAAAAACTAAAGGAAAAAATAAACACACGAATGACCTGAGCCCTTTAGATTTATAAAAATATAAACGGAAAATTTAAGTAATTATTAAACATAAAAGAACCACTAATATATTATTGAAAAATGAAAAGCAAAAAAATATGAAAAATAGAAAAATATGGGTGGATTATTAGTGAAGGAAAGGGAAAAAAAAGAAGGACATATTACTAAAGGGATGATATCCTATATTCTCAAAATGGTATTTCAATAGTGCCCAAAATCTATTTTTTTACTAATTTTAAATTATTTTTAATAAAAATAAAAATACTATAATATAGTAAATCATAATAGACATCTATAAAAAAAATTGGATTATTTTTAAAGTTGTATACTTTAATTTTGAATTTTTCAACTTTTAATATACTAATAAAAATGAAACTAAATACTAAAAAATAATCATTAAATTAAAATAAATCATTATAAAATAAATTTATTAAAAAATTTGATGAAATTAAGAAAAATTGAATTTTGGGAGAGGATCCCAAGCCATCACTAAAAGAGAAAGAGAAAGAGCGAAAAAAAAAACGAAAAAGAGAAAAAGGAGAGCCCATGATAAATAAAAAGTATAAATATATGTAAAGCTAGGATCGATCTTCATAGAGCAGTTATTTTTAGCGGTTATTTCATATGGGTTTCGACGTCGCATTTTCTATCACGGCGGCTGCTGCAAATCGGGCGCCGGAGTCTTGTTTGAACTTCACGTCACGACCACTTTCCGTCGTTTCAGCGGCGGCCGTAACCAAGAATCGGCCCGCCGTAGGCCGTATGAATTCCCAGATACCGCAGCCTCTGTCCGTCAAATTTTCCTCGGCAGCGGTGGGCACCGCCTTCGTCGTCGTCGGAGGGTCATCGGAAAGCATGCGGCGCCGTAATTCTTTCATCGTCCCGGAAATGAATTCGCCTCTCTCCCTCAAGATTCCAGCCGCAGCAGTGGGCAAGAACCGGCTAGGTGGAGGAGTAGGGTCATCGGAATTCAGTCGCAGCATTCGGCGGCGCCGTAATTCTATCATCGTTTCAGCCGCGGCCGCCGGAGGAAAAGGCGGAGGAGGGCATTACTACATTCAAGTAACGTGGAGGAAGCCCTTCGGTTTTTGGTTGAAATTCAACTCCGACGCTAGATGGGATAATACTCTGGGGAATTGGTTCTTATCGACGGTGGGGAGAGACGCCGCCGGCTTCCGGCTAGCAGCCACGTCATCAGCCAACCACGCCGCCACATCAAAAGATGTGGTTCTTGCTGAGCTGGAGTCAGTTGTCTTCGCCGCCGATGTGATTATGGATCGGTATCCGAAACAATTCTTGATCACGATTGAAACTGACAATCACAGCGTGTACAAGACTATTAAGAACAGTCGTTTCTTCCTAAATCCCAACACACACTACATCCCTTCAACAGCGAGAGTCTACTTCTTCATCTGAGAGAGAAGATGATGGGCAAAGTCTTCAAAATTTCTTATGTCTACCGGCAGGGGAATTTCCCTGCGGACAAGCTCACCAAACTTGCCTCATTGATCGGAGTTGTGCATCCCACGGTTTTCTACGACGACCTTGCTTTCTTTGCTAGTTTAGCGACTGATCCAACCGCTGATGTAAGATTGCAGAATAAAGCGACTGAGATTATTCAGCATCTCAGAGATGATGACGCTGGTAAGTCTACACGTCGGAAAATAAAACACGGCAATCCTCCTCTTCTAAATGAAGAAACCACCTTCCATTTGTGGTGGTACCAATTGTGGCGCTACTGATCATAGCAAAGAGAGAGAGAGAGGTTAAGTAGAGAGAGATACAGAGAGAATTTTTGTAAGAATGAGTTACTTTTATACATATCTAGCTAGGGTAACAGTAGAAGCTTTGGTTTGTTTGTTAGAAAATGGAAAGTATTTATAGGTATTTAGGATGTAGAGAGTATTGGTAGTGAAGTGGTGTAGAAGGAAACTTAGTATTTTAGGGAGTGTAGTGTGTGCAATGTAGAAGGAATTTAGAGGGGAGCACTTCTCTCCAAAAAGATGTAGATTGTATTGCTAGAATGCTTAGATTTTGAATTGGTTTACAAATGGATCCTAACACCTCTATTTATAGGTGATGATGGATCATTCTAGTTCCTCATTATTAAATCTAAGAATCTAGAATTATCTATTAAAAATATCTAAGAGAATTATCTAGATTCTACATTTAATAATCTATTCTAGATACTTATGGAATTGTTTGGGATATTCTAGAGAAATGCATCATTCTTCAATATTGTTGTAATTCAACGCATGTACCATTCTTGTGTGGTAGTGCTGGTTTGTCAAGCTAATCATCTGAAGTTAAATACTAAATTTTGGTGGTTGAATAAGTCGTGTACATTATTGATTTTCTACTAAATCATTTCTGAATCTTTTGTTCATCTGATGCGGGCATTCTCCGATCCAAACTCAAGGAGAATAGCTAGGTTCCCTGGAGAGATAGAGTTGAAAGATCTTGTTGCTCGTAAAATTGCTACTTCAAGAGTACGTGATTGTCTGAGAGCTATCGTTAATGAAGGGCACTAGAAGGCTAGCATCGAACATATATAGTTTAGCTCCGGATAAAACTAACAAGAGAGGAGTTAATCTCCTGTAGAACTTCTAGTTCTATATTATAGTATATAAGACTGTCCAATTTGGAATCATTAGTTCGTTTCTTGTTATTGATGCCGCTCCTCAAGTCGTCTATTTTCTCCATCAGACTTTAGCAGCTTCCATATTGAATTCCTTCTAAATTGCGCTTGCATAGAAAGCAAGTTTTGCACTTTTTGTGGATTATCAATATTAATTGGTAACATCTACTAAAATATAAGAACTTCTATATTAATTTATTTTTTCCAAAATTATGATGATTTTTTTAAGGGAAAAGTAGCAAAAAACCTCGGGTGTCACCCCTATAGCATAAATCACCCCAATGTTGAGTACGGGGCATATACCACCCTAACGTACATTAAGTGGAGCCCGCACACCCTTCCGTTTATTAGCTCCGTTAGTTGCCCTTTTTTTTTGTTTGTTTGTTTGTTTGTTTTTTTTTTTTTTTTTAATTGTGGCCATGTTGATTTATTTTTTTCATTCTATTTTTCAATTTGGGGCCCATGTTTATTTCAAGCGGGAGAAGTAGAGAGGAAGATAAACATACATATGCATATCAAACGACACAACACAAACCATCCCAACTAAGAAACCCTCCTCCAGAAAAGAAAGAAGAAATCTGCAGAGAAAAGTAGGGCACGAAGAAGGGGAAACTTCATATGCAACAAAAGGTATACAAAATTCACTTTACACTCGTTTCTTTTATCTAGTTGGGTAAACAGTAGAGTTTATTTTGATGTTTCTTGAGAGATTTTTTTTTTTTGAGGGATTTTTCTTGTTTCTCTATACAGAATGAACGAAACAACAAACTTTTGTTTTCATTTTGGTGGATATTGGAAAAAAAAGATGGATCTTGGTTATTTGATGGATATGATATGCAGATAGTGAATGATGAGTTACATAAGATGACATATGATCGGATTGTTGCCAAGTTTACTGAGTTGGGATTTCCTAATTCTAGAGGTATATATGCTCTAGATCATGATAAGGGTTTCAATAATGGTTTGTATTTGATTGATAATGAGTCTTGTAAAAATGTGTTGCAATATGTTGAAATAATCCACCCTATGCGCATTGATATATTTATCGATAATGACTACATCGATATACCATCTGAAATTCTTAGGGGAAAACTACCTACTATTGATGCTATGGATAAAGAAAATCATGCAGTAGAGGAACATGCTTCGAGTGATTGGGATCTTATAAGGGTAGAGGAAATTTTTGAAGAGGAAAGGACAAACGAGATAGTTGAGGAAAGAAGTATGAGAAGGATCCCTACGCAATACAGTAACAATGATATGCATAAAATGAATGGTGGAAATCCAATGGGATATGTTAGTGAAGAAGATTTAGAAGAAGATGGTGAAGAAGATTTAGAGGAAGAAGGGTCTGAAGAAGATACAGAAGAAGAAGATATTGAGAATGTAGATGAGGAAGAAAAGACCGCAGAACTTGAAGTTTGTGGACATGGAAGTTTCACTCTAGGAAAGACATTTGCTGATGCAAAGGAAGCAAGGGAACTAATAAATGCTTACGGGGTTAAGTTTGGCTACAAGCTGAAATTTATTAAGAATGAACCTAAGAGGATAAGAGTGAAATGTGTTAATTCTCCTAGGTGTCAATTTTTGTTCCATATATCTAGTGATGGTGATAATGGTGGCTTAGCTGTGAAGACTGCATTCTTAGAGCATGATTGCTTCAGGCAAACAACAATTCCAAGTGCAAGTCAAGCTTATTTAGCTAGGTACTTCGAGAATACACTCTACAAGAATCCAACATTCACAAGTAAAGCCATGAAACTTGAAGTGGAAAAGCATCTGAAGTTGAAAGTGATTGAGTTCAAGTGCAAGAGGGCAAAGAAGGTGATTTTGACTAAGTTACATGGCAGTTTCAAAGAAGAGTTTGCCATGCTCAGAGCATACATTGAGAAGGTGAAAGAAAGTAATCCCGGCAGCAAATGTGAACTGCAAATTTCCCGAGAAGGTTTGGCTAATGGAAGTCACATTTTTAGGAGATTGTTTGTGATGTTTGATGCCTGCAAGAAGAACTGGATGGCTGGATGTAGACCAATAATTGGCTTGGATGATTGCTTCTTAAAGGGAGTAACACATGGAATGTTACTAACAGCAATGGGTAGATATGCTAATGATGGAATTCTTCCTATTGCTTGGGCAGTAGTGGACAAAGAAAACAAGGTAAACTGAAATTGGTTTCTATGTTGGCTAAAGCAAGAGTTAGAACTTCATGATGGAGCACAAGTGACAATTATGAGTGATATGTAGAAGGTACATACTTAACTAATTGCACTATGTTGTTAATATTTTTTTAAATACTAACTAATTTTCAATTTCATGTAGGGGTTGCTTGATGCAGTGAATTCCAATCTCCCAATGGCTGAGCACAGATGGTGTGCTAGACATATATGGGGAAATTGGTCCAAGAAATGGAAAGGGGATGAGTTGAAGAAGAGGTTTTGGATTTGTGCATGGAGTACATTCGAAGAGGAATTCAAGAGCAACTTGTCAAAACTTGGAAGTGTAGATAAACAAGCTGCTCAAGACTTGTTGAAATACCCACCTCAGACATGGTGCAGAGCTTATCAATCTAACAGGTGCTGTTCCTTATCGGTTGATAACATATGTCTGAAAGTTTCAATTCTAGTATACCAAGTGCTAGGCATAAGCCTATTATTTCAATGCTTGAAGATTTAAGAATAGTGGCTATGACTAGAATCCAAGAAAGGAAACACTTTAGTGATAGATGGGTTGGTGATTGGTCTCCATATGCCATGAAATTATTTCAACAAGCCCAAGAGGCTGTTGTAAGGTGTGTGGTTATCTGGAATGGTGATGCAGGTTATGAGATTGGAGAGGGATATGATAAACATACAGTGTTGATAGATAAAAATTTATGCACTTGTAGAGAGTGGGAACTATCTGGAATTCCATGTTGTCATGCAATAGCTGCTTTCTATTACTCCAAAGTAAATCTTGAAACCAAGATATCACATTGGTTTCACAAAACTACTTATGAAAAGTGCTATGAACGGCCAATTTTACCTGTTCCTGGAGTGAAATTCTACAAACCAGAAGCTCATTTTCCTGTGGAGCCCCCTCCTAAAGGAAAACAAGATGGTAGGCCAAGAAAGAAGAGGGTTAGAGCATCAAATGAACCTCAACCTGCTAACAAACTTTCCAAAAAAGGGCAACCACAAAAATGCAGCATTTGCAATGAAACAGGGCACAAGAAAAATTTTTGTCCATCCTCATCATCTCAGTTTCAGGTGATGTACATTTAAGAACTAAATATTTATTTTTGTACATCCATTAAATTCTTA
Organism: Mentha longifolia; assembly: GCA_001642375.2. Lineage (NCBI taxonomy): Eukaryota > Viridiplantae > Streptophyta > Magnoliopsida > Lamiales > Lamiaceae > Mentha > Mentha longifolia. The sequence goes on from CM038113.1 coordinate 30,856,497, forward strand.
TTAAATATTTATTTGTTGATGTACACTTAGGAACCAAATAACTCACAAGTTTCCAGTACGTTTGTTGCAAAAAAAGTGTTCCTCGAAGGCCTTTCAAAGCCCCTACTGGATTTGGAGTTCATGTTGACTTAAATAGTGGCCAAACCACTATCAATGTAAGAACATGTAACCATCTTTAGTTAACATATTGCATATTATGTTCTGAATTTTTAACATATCGCATATTGGATATTATGCTCTGATTTTTTTAACATATTTGTAACCATTTCTATGTTCAATTTTTTTAGCATATTGCATATTATGTTGACAGCCTGGAACATCTTCTGAAAGGACAGTAGTAGAGGGTGATCAAGTTACATCTCATGACACTGACCCCATGGTCAGATTTGCCATACCAAATGAGAAGGAGATCCGACAAACAATGAGGAAAGAAAGAATTATCAGATTTAATGGAGAAGGATCAGAAGTGAGACAAGTTGGTGAATTGTCATTCAAAGCTCCGGGTTTGAAATGGAAAGGAGCACCAAGTATTACAACAAGCCAATTGATGGATGAGCGAGACGCTAGAATGGCAAGAAGGGGGGACTAATGTCTGATGCTTGATGCAATTGTTTTTGTCTATTGTTAGAAAGAATGAACTTGCTACTTATATTTTGAGCATAATCTTGGCATGCCTTAGGAAGAGTGAACTTAGACAAAACTTCCTTTTTTTGACAATATATGTTGGTGGTATGTAGTAGGAAGATTGAACTTCCATCTTTTTTTTTGAAGGGTGACATATGATTAACTGCTTCTTGTATATGATTATCGATTATCAATGTTATGTTTCAATTTGAATGTCTTCGGAGAAGATTGTTATTTTGGAGTTTTATCAATTCTTGTTTGAAAATTGAGGTATTAACAATATTATTTTTTTGACTTTATTTTGTCTTTCATTAGTAGCTAAAAATGAGCATTTATCAAGTATAAACGGAAATTGAAAATATATATATATATATATATATATTAACATTTACTAAGTTGAAAGGGAAAAAAAAAAAAAAAAAAACGGCAACAAACGGAGCTGATAAACGGAAGGGTGTGCGGGCTCCACTTAATGTACGTTAGGGTGGTATATGCCCCGTACTTAACTCCGGGTGGTATATGCTATAGGGGTGACACCCCTAGGGAGTTTTTTGCTACTTTTCCCTTTTTTTAATGTGATACTCATTTATAAATTTTGCGTGATACTCATTTAGTCATTTAACTAGTGGTATAATAAAGGCAGTAGCCAAAGCGAATGGGTTAGTGCATTGATCGTAGAGAATGGAAATGAGCTACTCTCCAATATATCTTCCAGTTTTTACAAAAACCATACCGGAAAAATGAAATCCTCATCTACAAAAGATGCAAATTAACATGCTGCACCATATATAGGCCAATTACAAGCATGTTATGTTATTTACATAATAAAAAAAATTCTTAAAAAAATGGTTTCTTGTCCCAGCTGGTGAACTGGTTTGTATTTCCATGTACTTCGGTGCTAGCAATGAAACCAAGGGCTTGGTATCTAGCTCTAGCGCTCCTCCACAGTCAAGAAAGAAAGAGCACAAGACAATAGCGCAATGTTACTATATATGTGTGATACCACTTCTGGTTTTCCATTGCCTTGTCAAGCTCATTGGCCTCCATTTCGTAGATCTTCAGTTCGTATACTAATTTTCTATAGGAGAAGACAAAAGAATATATAGTCTACGTTATGAGTGATGATGAAATGGCTAAAATCATTAGAAATCAATATTGTACCAAGTGTGGTATGTGTCATGTGTTATCATGATTTTGAAAAACATGGGAAAAAAAAATCAGAATCTCAATGATATTGTTTTTAAAGTGACACGTTGTATTTTTGTGACATGCATATTAGCTATTCAACTACAATATGTCACAATTATATTTAGCGACACATTTATAAGTGTCACAATTCATCAAAAATTATGTTAATATTAACACTTTTTGTTGTAGTGAGCTGACGCTAATTTCGGAAATTTAATTGTAAATGAAAAAAGGGAGATCGTGTGTCTTCAATGTTGAACATTAATTACACTTGTAACTAGTTCTCATCTTTTGCTTATTAATTTATCATATTCTGAATGCTCTCTAGAAATGTTTTTATTGTCATTAAATAATAGAAATCGTTTATAATTATTATTCATCAATTTATAAGTTTACACTTTAATTAACTCATAAACTTTTAAAAATTACCTTGGTTTACTCTTTAATTAACTTATAAACTTTTAAAAGTTACTTGGTTGTTTGAGGGAGAACTTGGCGATTGTTGACATTCACAAATTAACCTTCATACAAATTTGTTTATTAGGATAACTACCATCGTTAAAATCTCAAATCATAAAAAAAAAAAAAAGTAAAAAATCTTTCAGACCTTTCCTTTCCTTAAGTGCATAACATAAAAATTGTATTATAACCTGCAACTTAACAAAAGAAAAAAAATTAAAGGAAACTAAATATGCGATTGATTGAATGGGTGATCACAATCCAAACTAAACAAAATGCTACTATTATTATTTAATAGAATAAGTAAAGATGAAGAGGGATCAACTTAAAAAAAAGAAAAAAAGTAAAGGAAAGTAAATATACGATTGATTGAATGGGTGATCACAATCCAAACTAAACAAAATGCTGCTACTATTATTATTTGATAAAATAAGTAAAGATGAGGGATGGGATTAATTTGGGGTGAACCAGATGGGAGGGCAATGAATGTTTTGAAAAGGATAGTTGCATGTAGACCTGCCTGGGCTTTTAGGCCTGTCGGGCTTAGCCCTAGCCCGGCCCTAAGTCAACGGGCTTAGCCCTAGCCCGCCGGTCAACGGGCCCGAACCGTAACCGGGACCGAAGACTAAGGGCCGGGCTCGGGTCGAGGCATGTTGAACCGAAAACCCGTCGGTTAACCGACGGGCCGGCCCGTCGGGCTTAGGCTTGAACCGTCGGGCCCTTCTAGCAGTTAGGACCGCCGGGCCGGGCCCAACGGGCAAAACATGTCCCTTATTCAATTCGGGAGAAATCCTAGTATTTTTCGGGTGGAAACGACGTTCTGAGCAAAACTCATGACTTTGCCATGAGCTGTGACGGATTTTGGGCAAATTCCATCTTTTAGAGGGTCAAAACTGCAATTTTATAGTTTTTCGGGTTATTTCGTATTTTTGGATTTTTATTTAGGGTCCTTTCGTTATTTCTTGTTTTTCGGTGATTAGGGTTTCGTATTTAAGCATTGTTAGACGATGATAGACGGCAGTTTTGAATATTATTGAATCTGAGATTTATCTCTCTCGCGTTTTACGAGTTTTTCTTCCTGTCAAGCATTCACGCTGCATCAAAATGTAAAAGTTCTTATTTATTCATTTTCAACAATTTAATGAGTTATTTAAATTTTTTAAAATAAAACAAAACAACATCAAAACATAAAAAATTATCATTTTCTATTCATAAAAAATTATCATTTCCCATTTGCGTGAACCGCCGGGCCGGCCCTAGGCCCTACGGTTCTGGCCCGGCCCTAAACCGGCGGGCCTAGGGCGAGCCCTAAACCGCGGCACAAGTCTAGGGCCGGGCTAGGTTCATGCAGTCCGAGGCCCGTGGCCCGCCGGGCCGGACCCGAAACCGGCGGGCTCGGCCCGTGGCGAAATGGTCTTTGTGGGGAAGTCGAAAATGCCAATGCCATAGGTGTCCGACTCCGGCCAAATAACCATTCCCGAATCCTCCTCCGTCGGCCAAATAACCATTCTCGAATCCTCGGTGAAATAGATGAAGTTGGGCTTGAGTTTCCCGGTGGCCGGAAAGGCAACGGCGTGGTTCATCCCAACAAACAACACCGTACCTGATAGAGGTCGTCTCCTCTATCACGGGTCCCCGGCGCCTTCGACGTGAAGGTCGGCGTGCCCAATGATAGGTACCCAAGCCAGAAGCCCTAACTCCACTCAAAAGCTAGCCTATAAGTGGAGGTTTGACCCCTTACTTAAGTACCAATCCACACTTGTTTGTGAATCCGATGTGGGATCGTATCATTCGACCCCCCTTAAGAGCCGGACGCCCACGGACGGCTCTCACTCTAGGCGGCTCTCACTCTGGTCTCTACCAGGTAGCCTTTTCCCAAGTAGACGGCGCTCACTCTAGGCGGCTCTCACTCTGGTCCATCAGGTAGCCTTTTCCTAGGTAGCCTTTTCCCGCACCACGTCCCGACCTCTCAATGAAAGCACCAATGATAGAGGTCGTCTCCTCTATCACGGGTCCCCGGCGCCTTCGACGTGAAGGTCGGCGTGCCCAATGATAGGTACCCAAGCCAGAAGCCCTAACTCCACTCAAAAGCTAGCCTATGAGTGGAGGTTTGACCCCTTACTTAAGTACCAATCCACACGTGTTTGTGAATCCGATGTGGGATCGTATCAGTACCATTCAAGTCGTCCACAACTTGACCCAGGTAGTCGTCTCCTCTCTCGATTCTAAGCACAAGAAAGAACACGGTGCGTCCGGTCACACGCTTCACGAAGCGCACGACGATCAAAGGGTTAGTATCGCATACGCGGCGGGCCCACACGAGGTGAGGAATCTGGATGCATTCCTCATCGAGCATGTCCACGTCGACATTCATCTCCTTCCACATTCCGTGTCTTACCTGGAACCCGTGGACGTAGGTAACGCCCACGTTTTGGCTGTACCAGTGATACATCTCGCAGTGTTTGTCCCCTCGCCTGTATTGGTCTGGGAGGAAATAGCCCCACCTCAAAGTGAACTTGCAAGGCTGGATGGTGGTAAAGTGGCCGCTCCCTTCGCCGCTGTGGTGGACGAGGTCGTGGCGCATCACCAACTTCTTGACGGGCTCGCCGTAGGGATCGTACGGTCCGTACGCCTCATCCAAGTGCTCCCACTCTGTCCCTGGGCCCGGGGCCCCAACACTCGCCAGTCTGCCCCCGGGCCAGAAAGTCATCATGGCACGCCACTCTTTCTTTTTTTTATTTTCTTCTTCTTCTTGTTCGAGGGGCAGGGGCAGGGGGCCCGATATGACCACCTGGGAAACGCTGTCCTCCTGCCCCTCGAACAACGAGTTTATATTTATATGGGGATTGGGGACTGCCGGGAGCTTCACGTGGCGGTCGGAGATGGGGTTTGAGAGGAACACATAGTTGCTCTTCTCGTCGAACAAGGCCAGCCACCCGTACGACGACCCTACTATCTTAGCGTCGTCCGGCGGGATTTCGTCGCCGCCGCCGCCGCCCCTTCTCTTGCTAAAAGTCAACACCTTTTCCTCCTCCAGACTGAAGAACTTGTAACTGAACGCGCCGCCTTCTTCCACGGCTGGAGGCAGCGTCAGCCATGGGGTGGCGGAGGCTGTGTGTGTCGCCGGCGACCTCATCTTCACCCGAGGGTGGTGGTGGTGATTTCTCGGCCATGATAATAACAGTAATTTAGTGAGATGGTTTTGGGGAGTGATTGCTGAGGTAGAAATCCAACTCATGCCGTAATAATAATTCAATTAGCTAGGGAATAGGTTAAATCTCGATCGTCTCCATATATCCCTATTTATATTCACATCACATACACATACGTTTTATTTAATTAACAAAACCCTAACACGCAACAAACAATCAACTCTTTGATTTCCTAGGATTATGGATATCGTTACTGGATGTATATATATCCGAATGAATCTTCTCGATCGATCCGGCCTTCCATAAATGTACAACCAATTTTATATAATTAATTCTTATATATTTCCTATATATATCAATAACGCATCAATACTTTTTTCTTTCTTTATTGAGTTTAGAAGGATAAATAATACGAATCCGTCCATATCACATTAGATTTGAAATATATACTAATATGAATCCATGTATATAAATTTCATTAGATTTGGTTTTTATAAGATAAATGTAGTGTATATAGAAAATGGCCTGGTTATCTATACCTATACCTATATAAAAAAGAGCTTGTAACAAAATGTGCATCGCTTATACTACCTCCATCCCATATAGTTAGTCCACTTTGCTTTATTGATTTTTTCGGCATGCGTTTCCACCGAAACCTAATACGAGTTTTAAAATATAATTTTATAGTATCGTTTTTTTACGGGATACTATGAGTGTCATAGTATCCCATAAAAAAAACGATACTTCAAAATTATGTTTTAAAACCCGTACTAGGTTTTAGTGAAAATGTGTGCCGGAAAAGTCAATAAAGCAAAGTTGACTAACTATATGGGATGGAGGTAATAATATGCTTATAATACATTTCAAATTAAGGGTAATGAAGTAATATAAATATCACAGTAAAATTATTTAACTCATTAATTTTTGAATGAGTAGCGGACAACTTTAAATAAGATATGTATCTTTAGGTCAACTAATAAAATATTCTAAAATGTTAATGCAACGGATAAGCGTTGCTTAGACCCAATTTTCTTTTTTCTTTTCCCTTTTTTTTGCATTTCTTTTTTTTCACATTCAATTTATTTCCTACATGTTTTAAGTGTTATAATTTTTTCAATTCACGATATGCTATTCTATAAGACTAGCGGACAACTTTAAATAAGATATGTATCTTTAGGTCAACTAATAAAATATTATAAAATGTTAATGCAACGGATAAGCGTTGCTTAGACCCAATTTTCTTTTTTTTCCCCTTCTTTTTGCATTTTTTTTTTCACATTCAATTTATTTCCTACGTGTTTTAAGTGTTATAATTTGTTCAATTCACGACATCTATTCTATAAGACTAGCGGACAACTTTAAATAAGATATGTATCTTTAGGTCAACTAATAAAATATTATAAAATGTTAATGCAACGGATAAGCGTTGCTTAGACCCAATTTTCTTTTTTCTTTTCCCTTTTTTTTGCATTTATTTTTTCACATTCAATTTATTTCCTACGTGTTTTAAGTGTTATAATTTGTTCAACTCACGACATGCTATTCTATAAGACTAAAAAAAACTATGGAGTTGAATTTTCATCTTTTTTCTTTTAGATGGCAATATAATGCCACCTCAATTCGAACCTTTCTTTGTTCGTAATAGTGTAATTAGGAATATCTTAATATATTAAAAGATGAATGTTCCCCTACTCACTTCAAGCTTACTTAATGTGCTCACGGGTATTTAAAAAAAATAATTATTACGGAGTATTATTATGCCTTATAAAAATAAACCTAATAAAAAAACTTAAACTTTACTGGAAAAAACTAAACCTTAAATGAAAAAAATGATTGACGTGACACTGCCACATTATCAGTGGACACATTAATTGTGCTCATGGTGGGTAGAGGAACAGTCATGCATATCAAAAATCATTGTTAGCGATGATATATATACATAACAAGAAAGCCGATGATCGGGTTGATATTTCAAGTGACATGGGTAATACGTTGGACAAACTCATGTCTTAAAGCAAAAAGAAGAAGAAGAAGTGTTCTCCCAAAGTCAAACAAGAAAAAAATTGAATATGAATTTATATTAACATTTTAAATCATATTAATATATGAACGGTTACATAGTTGATTTTACTCTATTGTTAGCAATATACGAGTACTGCAAATCAAACTTAACAATTTATGTTTGTCTTTTATAGTTGAATTTATATTTTTTTTATACTTACAATCTTTTTTTTTCTTCTATTTTTCTTTTAAATATTAGATATATTGAGTATAAATTAAACTTTTATGTTAGTTTTATTATATTCTTGGGAGAAAGGGGTGTGGAGTCAACCCAAGTCTATCGCCCTTAAATACATTAAAAATACCATTATATTATATGTATACAATATGTTACTTATTTTAAATTCAATATTTTTAATAATAAATATTGTATTTTTTTTATTGTTAGTTATGCACAGTTGTCAACAAAATGATAACATATGATTTATATAATGAAGAGATGTTCAATCATTCAGATGCTATATATAAATGAAACTCGGAAAATTTTTGCACTAAATAACATATACTAAATTTTTGCATATAAATTATATAATGACGAGATAATCAATCATTCAATTGTTACACTTAGATCGAACACTCTTGTATAATGTAAGTTACATCATTTGTTCACCAAAATAGTGCACTTTTTTTGTGTGGCATGAGTTTTAATATTTTTTATGAGTGTAAAAAGAGTAGTGGAGTAGAGGTCCCTTATTGAATTAATAAATTAAAAAATGGATTGAATTTAAATTAAAGTGGTAGGTCATGTGTGGTATTTTGTGTAAATAAGTGAATTGATTGAGGGTAAAAATTATAAAGTCATTTTTAAAAATGAAAAATGCAAATAGTATGTGGACATCTTAAAATAGAATTAAATGCACAAATTTAGTGGATGGATAAATTATTACATTCAACCTCTCAATCACCTAACCCTCAAAGTTAATTAAGAATATGAATTTATCAAATAAAAATGAAGGTAATACGTGCAATGCACGTTACATTTACTAGTAATAGAAAAGATCTAATTAAGAGAGAGAGAGAGACGGCATACAAGTTGTGTGGCGTTGCCGAGGATCGCGTGTTGAGTTTGAAGAAGAGAGACGGAACGGCGCGCGACACTCTATTAGTGGGGTCGTCGCAACCGCGTGTTCCTCTCAAACCCCATCTCCGGCCGCCACATAGCCCCTGGGAGAGCTCCGACCGCATCATCCTCGACGATTGGGATCTCGGGAGGGAGCAACTCCATGGTTAGAACTACGTGGTTTTGGAAGGAAAATGAAGACGGCGAGCTCCTCAGAATCTGCACCTTGTCCTTGAAATGGGCGGCAGTATTAATTATAAGGTTGTGGATGACTTGAAGGGGCAGGCGTTAGTTATTTGTGGGAGCCAATCATTCCTTTGCGATTCCGGCCACCGCCGCAGGAATGTTGAAGCCAAACTCCATTTACTTTGCTCCATCTTCGATAATTAGAGCAAGAAGTACACGTGGTAATGGTATTATTGATGTTGGCATTTTCGATTATGATTGCAAGACCTTTTCTCGCTTTAATATGAATAATAAGCTAAAGCTGCAGCTTGGCAAATGTCTCACTCCCATGTGGTTCACTCCAACTTAATTAGTACGGAGTAATTCTTATTTTTTTAATTATTTTAAAGCACTATAGCAATTTATTTTTAATGCACAGAATAGAATAAATAGATTAGTCTATTTTTATTTTTTTTGTTGATATAATTAGTTTATTTTTATTAGTTGGTGTCTTTTGCCACGTCACCAACTATTTGCTTTATATACTAAGCATATTTGACAGTTACGTTGTAATTTGGTAATGAAGAAGAATTGAATTTTTCCTCTCTCCCCAAAGTCTCTAATTTTTTTCTCTCAATCCATCCATTCAGCAACATTTCATCCAGAGCTTAATTTAGCTGCGATTTTTTTTTACATTATGTTCATACATTTATTTAAATAAATCTCCGGTTCATATTTTACTTGATGTTTCATTTCATGCGATTCACTTAAAAGGAAGATATATATATATATCATTTCATTTGTAACCTCCTCATTACACATTGATAGGATATGGCCTAGCTACTAGGCCCAAGCATCGAGCCCAATATAATTGGGCCCCGACAGTTAAGCTCGGTCAACGCAGCTCGGCCCAACTAAAGCCCTATGCAGCTCGGCCCAGTAAGCTACAACCTACTTCAAAGAGACTATAATTGGGCCCCGACAGTTAAGCTCGGCCAACGCAGCTCGGCCCAACTAAAGCCTATGCAGCTCGGCCCAGTCAGCTACAACCTACTTCAAAGAGACTTCTACACCAAGGCAACTCCTACATCGACTACAATTCAAGCTCCAAGAGATATAGAAGCTCGGGGTATATCCAATAAAGGAGGAGATGAAGCCAAAGAGTCCTAATAGGAAAAAACTTGTAATCCTAGTCGGATTCCATATGTAAATACCTATATTAGGGGTTTAGAATAGATTGAAGTGGGGGAGAGAACAATCTTGTAATCGCTACTCATACAAGCAATAAAGATCTATACTATTTCCGCCCGTGGACGTAGATCTATTCCAATAGATCTAACCACGTAAATCCCTTTGTGTTCCGTTTACTTTCGTGTTCGTTAATTCCTCGTCTACATGCATTAATTACCTTACGAAAATAAGTTCGATCACTGGCGCCGTTTGTGGGAAATGAAAATTTGTGATTTTTGATCAAAAATTTTCTAGGTAATCTACAGTCATGACAAGAAGACTAACGCGATCCCCCCAAACGCGAAATCACGATTCGTTCGTAGCAGGTTCTGTTATTCGCCAATTCCAGACTGAAATCACCGCCAAATTGGACGAAACCACCCGGAAACATGTTCTACTCGTCGAGAGGATTCCAACGGTAGGTTGCCCATCAAAAACCAATCACCGGTGCGGCGGGAATCACGTCTGGAAGTTCGTGCTGCTGCACGACTCGCGAAATCACGATTCGTTCGGAGCAGCTTCTGTTATTCGCCAATTCCGGGCTGAAATCACCACCAAATTGGACGAAACCACCCGGAAACATGTTCTACTCGTCGAGAGGATTCCAACGGTAGGTTACCCGTCAAAAACCGATCACCGGTGCGGCAGGAATCACGTCTGGAAGTTCGTGCTGCTGCACGACTAGCGAAATCACGATTCGTTTGGAGCAGCTTCTGTTATTCGCCAATTCCGGGCTGAAATCACCACCAAATTGGACGAAACCACCCGGAAACATGTTCTACTCGTCGAGAGGATTCCAACGGTAGGTTTCCCATCAAAAACCAATCACCGGTGCGGCGGGAATCACGTCTGGAAGTCCATGCTGCTGCACGACTAGCGAAATCACGATTCGTTCGGAGCAGCTTCTGTTATTCGCCAATTCCGGGCTGAAATCACCACCAAATTGGATGAAACCACCCGGAAACATGCTCTACGCATCGAGAGGATTCCAACACGATCAATCACTGCCGCTACCACCGCCGCTGCCGCCGCCAATAAGGAAAAGGATATTCAGCAAACCGGACAAGGTCCGACAGCAAATCCACCGGTTCAGGAAGCCGAAATCCACAAAGGCGAGGCAAGCCAGGCGCAAGATCTACACCCAGCAACATACCGGCTATCTAGGAAGGAACACGCCAAAGGCCAGACTCCGGACGGACACGTTGAGCATGTTGGATAAGCATAGCAAGATTTTCTCCAGCTCGCCAAAAAACAACACAACGCTCAGCCGTGAAAAAGGACAACCCTCACGCAAAGATGGTAGAGAGCACGAAGCTTATCTCCGGATCGCGGCATCAGCAAAAGTCCCCTAGCGTCAGGATCGTAGACGCACGAGATGTCGGGATCCGCCAACGGGGCCACCATCGCATCTCACCTCGCTGCAACGTCATCTCACCTCGGCGCAACACCATCCCGCCTCGGCGCGACACCATCTCACCTCGGCGCGACACCGTCTTACCTCGGCACGTTGAGGACAATTACCTCATACTTTGGAGCCATGATGGATCATAACAGATCGGTTCGAAAGAGCCGACGAAGCTGACAGGCACAAGCGCGAAGTCGACAAGGCCGAACCTTCAAATCGGAAGAAGGATCAGAATGACCGAGGCCAAAGTCGGCGAATTGCCTTCAACAGGCTCCAGCATACACCCCTGGAATCCAGGCTCGGACCTCGGCAAAACTAGGAACGAAGCCAACTCACTCCATTGACGAGGCCGAAGCCAACTCATACCGATATGTTCGAGAAGCCTCGGCCCATGTCAAGTGGAAGGGAGAAGCGCCGATCCAAGGAGTACTGTCGCTTCCATGAGAATTACGGGTGCGATATCGAGGAATGCAGAAAGCTTGCTACGGTCATAGAGCAATTAGTGCGCGATAGCACCCTCAAGAGTTACCAAAGTCGCGGCCGAGGTTCTGACCAGTACGAAGCCCACACTCGAGGCAAAGCGCAATAAAGACGACGAAGTCCTCTCAAGGCCTAGGCGACGTCCTCTCAAGGCCGAGGCCGACCGAAGTCTCTCGAAGTCAAACTCCTAAGTACTGACGAAGCCGAGGAGACAGGTCCACTCTCAAGGCCGAGGCCGACCGAAGTCCCTCGAAGTCAAACTCCTAAGTACTGGCGAAGCCGAGGAGACAGGTCCACTCTTAAGGTCGAGGTCGACCGAAGTCCCTCGAAGTCAAACTCCTAAGTACTGACGAAGCCGAGGAGATAGGTCCACTCTCAAGGCCGAGGCCGACCGAAGTCTCTCGAAGTCAAACTCCTAAGTACTGACGAAGCCGATAAGAGAGGTCCACTCTCAAGGCCGAGGCCGACCGAAGTCTCTCGAAGTCAAACTCCTAAGTACTGACGAAGCCGAGGAGACAGGTCCATTCTCAAGGCCGAGGCCGACCGAAGTCCCTCGAAGTCAAACTCCTAAGTACTGACGAAGCCGAGGAGACAGGTCCACTCTCAAAGCTGAGGCCCAAAGTCCTAAAACGACCGTACCGAGTTGAAGAAGTCCTCGGCAAAGGGTCGTACAAGCTCGCCCACTTATCCGGTAAGCCAATACCCCGTGCACGGCACATTACTCATTTAAAGAGATACCTTGCACAAGTGGTTGAGAGTAATGTCCAAGTTCATATAGTCCATTTAGGTCATTTAGGTCGTCTTATTAGGGTCTTGCATACATCTTGCATTTGCATACATCTTGCACATCTCTCTCTATGCCACTTATGCATATTATCTCGACAAATAAGGAAGGTAAAGCCAAAACCTCGTCCTATGATGAGGTTGAGCTATTTAAAGCCAAAACCTCATCTTACGACGAGGTAGAACTATTTAAAGCCAAACTTCGTAGAAATCCAATTTCCGAAGTGAGCTATTTAAAGCCAAACTTCGTCAAAATCCAATTTCCGAAGTGAGCTATTTAAAGCCAAACTTCGTCGAAATCCAATTTCTGAAGTGAGCTATTTAAAGCCAAACTTCGTAGAAATCCAATTTCCGAAGTGAGCTATTTAAAGCCAAACTTCCGAGAAATCCAATTTCTGAAGTGAGCTATTTAAAGCCAAACTTTGTCAAAAGACGAAGTGAGCTAATAAAACCCTGACGAGGGTACTTAATAAACTCCATAATAGGAGTAAAATTAAAATGCGCGTATTGACCTAACCTCGGTTAAAAACAAAGATACGGCCTTTGTTTAAAACAGAGAAGAGCCTAAACCTCGTTTGAAGACGAGGTCGTGCTAATTAAAGTCTAAACTTCGTCTTTGATGAAGTCGTGCTAATTAAAGCCTAAACTACATCTTTGACGAAGTCGTGCTATTCAAAGCCTAAACTTCGTATTTGATGAAGTCGTGCTAATTAAAGTCTAAACTTCGTCGTTGACGAAGTCATGCTATTCAAAGCCTAAACTTTGTCTTTAACGAAGTCGTGCTGTTCAACGCATTCCGACTTCGTCAAAATCTAATTTCCGAAGGGGGCAATGCGAATTAAGTTTCACCTCGTCTTAACGAGGTGGCAAGCATTCCGACTTCGTCGAAATCCAATTTCCGAGGGGGCAATGCAAAATTTAATACCCACCTCGTCTTAACGAGGTGGCAAGCATTCCGACTTCATCGAAATCCAATTTCCGAAGGGGCAATGCAAATTTTATACCCACCTCGTCTTAACGAGGTGGCAAGCATCCCGACTTCGTCGAAATCCAATTTCCGAAGGGGCAATGTAAATTTTACACCCACCTCGTCTTAACGAGGTGGCAAGCATTCCGACTTCGTCGAAATCTAATTTCCGAAGGGGCAATGCAAATTTAATACCCACCTCGTCTTAACGAGGTGGCAAGCATTCCGACTTCGTCAAAATCCAGTTTCCGAAGGGGCAATGCAAATTTTATACCCACCTCATCTTAACGAGGTGGCAAGCATTCCGACTTCGTCGAAATCCAATTTCCGAAGGGACAATGCAAATTTTATACCCACCTCGTCTTAACGAGGTGGCAAGCATCCCGACTTCGTCGAAATCCAATTTCCGAAGGGGCAATGCAAATTTTATACCCACCTTGTCTTAACGAGGTGGCAAGCATTTCGACTTCGTCGAAATCCAATTTCCGAAGGGGCAATGCCAATTTTATACCCACCTCATCTTAACGAGGTGGCAAGCATTCCGACTTCGTCGAAATCCAATTTCCGAAGGGGCAATGCAAATTTTATACCCACCTCGTCTTAATGAGGTGGCAAGCATCCCGACTTCGTCGAAATCCAATTTCCGAAGGGGCAATGCAAATTTTATACCCACCTTGTCTTAACGAGGTGGCAAGCATTCCGACTTCGTCGAAATCCAGTTTCCGAAGGGGCAATGCCAATTTTATACCTACCTCGTCTTAACGAGGTGGCAAGCATTCCGACTTCGTCGAAATCCAATTTCCGAAGGGGCAATGCAAATTTAATACCCACCTCGTCTTAACGAGGTGGCAAGCATTTCGACTTCGTCGAAATTCAATTTCCGAGGGGACAATGCAAAATTCTTACCCGCCTCGTCCTAACGAGGTGGCAAGCATTCCGTCTTCGTCAAAATTCTAATTTCGACGGGGCAATGCACTTTCAATACTCCTACTTCAACTTTCTACCCCAAGTCACACCCTCACTTCTATATCTTTTTTGGGGGGGGATGTGATAGGATATGGCCTAGCTACTAGGCCCAAGCATCGAGCCCAATATAATTGGGCCCCGACAGTTAAGCTCGGCTAACGCAGCTCGGCCCAACTAAAGCCCTATGCAGCTCGGCCCAGTCAGCTACAACCTACTTCAAAGAGACTATAATTGGGCCCCGACAGTTAAGCTCGGCCAACGCAGCTCGGCCCAACTAAAGCCCTATGTAGCTCGGCCCAGTCAGCTACAACCTACTTCAAAGAGACTTCTACACCAAGGCAACTCCTACATCGACTACAATTCAAGCTCCAAGAGATATAGAAGCTCGGGGTATATCCAATAAAGGAGGAGATGAAGCCAAAGAGTCCTAATAGGAAAAGACTTGTAATCCTAGTCGGATTCCATATGTAAATACCTATATTAGGGGTTTAGAATAGATTGAAGTGGGGGAGAGAACAATCTTGTAATCACTACTCATACAAGCAATAAAGATTTATACTATTTCCGCCCGTGGACGTAGATCTATTCCAATAGATCTAACCACGTAAATCCCTTTGTGTTCCGTTTACTTTCGTGTTCGTTAATTCCTCGTCTACATGCATTAATTACCTTACGAAAATAAGTTCGATCACACATATTGCGAAATGCTTTCGTCATTGCACGCATGATTAAAGATATTTAATTAAAGAATCCAATAGTGTACATGTTGATTGTTTTTATAGGGAATGGTGTGCATCTTGATTCTTGATTTCTTCAACCCATCTTAGATTCTTAGTGCATATTTAGCGTAAAATTAAAAAAATTAAAAAATTATATATTAGTATTTACACACGTCTCCTCAAGAAAATCCCCAACAAGGTGTATTCGTAAGAGTTAGAGATGAAGACACAACGACACGACGACGGCGATGAAAATATTACAGTACATAAGAAGAGATTGGAATCATCAAAATAAACATGCATCCAACATTAATTATTATAGCGGAACAATGAGTAGTATTTGAATGCAAAATAATTAACATGTAACGTCAAATTGCAGATTACAGTAGGAATAGTAAGAGAATTTAAAAGATTCATCATAGTTATCTTACTTTGTCTAATAGTTGTAATAATCTAGTACAGTAGTAGTTGTTGTAGAACCGGAGGTGGGCATTTAACATCAAACTTTGCACATGCATAAATCCACCACATATTTAATTAATTTATTGGTTTTGAGGTCCTTAGGCATAACAAAAGTCCTAACATAAAATATACTCCCAACTTAAGCTTTCATCACGAGCCATCTGATTGTATTGATAGGTACAACAACACAACAACCTCATAAACAAAAGTCACTTCCAGAATCTTACTTACTGCAATATAATATATACATTCCTAAGGCTCTGCATATTATATTAATGTATATATTGTATTTTAATTAAAGTTGGAGGGCTTCTATTTTGGCTGCAGTGGAGCCTTCCGACTTTGATGTGGGCTCTGAATATTTTATATTATTTTAATTATTTTTTTGATGATTTAAATTAATACTAGACTTTTTTTAAATTCGATTGTATTGCACATTTGGAAAATTACAATACAATGAAAAAAAAAACATAGTAAAGAAAAAAAAATCTAATCTTCCGATGGTGGGGGGGGGGGGATGCCGAGCTTCATGCGAATGATCGCTAGCATATCCTCGTGCTTTCGCAACATCTCGGGAGGCATGTTGGAGGTATCTTTCATGTATATGTCATACATGGTCGAGAACTCGAAGGAGCTGGTGTGGGAGGCGTAAGGTAGAAAACCTTGAGGCCGTGTAGGTGTGTGAATGGGAGGAATTGAAGAGCTATAATTTGGGTAATTTGAGTAATCTTGGTTTGGAGCGTTGTAGTCCGATCAAAACCAAGTCCGTGGGTCGGAGGGATCCATGACAAAATTAATGAAAATAGAGAGAATTTGAAGATGAAAATAGATGAAAATAGAGAGAATTTGAAGATGAAAGTGGTGTAGAAATGTGAGGAATGGAGAGGGGTATATATAGGTAAAAATAAAAAATAAAAAATTTATGGCCGGGTCAACGGTCAAACGATCGTTGACCAATGGGAATGCGCCACATCGCAGAGCCCGTCGGGAGGGAGGAGGGCGCGTCTCGGCCCGGGCGCAAGAGCTCTTGGAGGGCGCCAACGGCTAACGGGCGCGCGGGGTGCACCCGCCCCGCTGCGAATGCTCTAAGTAAAATTTTCGACATGAGCTCTAATATAGTTAGATAATTATCATCATAAGTGAACTTGCATCTCAAGAAATTTAAAATCAAGATTCAAGAGCAGTGCATAATACGACGAGTTTTCAAAGTTAAATAGATGCAAACCTGGGAATCCAACGTCTCCTCCTTGTTTCACAGAAGAAGAATGAAATCCAGTAAACTCTGATTTCCTGCTGGACATCGAGGGTAATCGGTTTTTAAACTGCTTAGTAGGAGTATATGCAAAAGTAAAACATATATGCTATGACTTAATTTACAACCCAATGATAGATCAAAGCATGACTTGAACTACAGAGATACCTTGCATCAACCGTAACTTGAACTTTAGCACCACCGCCGTGCAAGTCATAAAAGCAAACGTTTGTTCATAAGGCGACCTACCAAAGTTAAACATAAGTGAATTTATGCATGCTAACATATCATGCATTTGCAATTATTCATTTGATATCCATTACCAGCTATATATATTCTTTCTTCAATGTCCTCCAGGTGATCCCCCACTATTTAGATTTTCATATTTCTTTACATATTCAGGAATAGACAGCTGAGCTTCAAACTTGTCAAGATTATATGGGTTGCTGCCAGCTTCCTTTTGAGCTGTCCTCTCAGCCTATTTTCATAGTATTGCTACAAATGAAACACATTGTCAGAGAAACAGAGCTAAATAGAGAATAAGATCCTAATGCCAAGAAATGAAAAGAAACTCAATGTTACTACCGATGAAAGATACATAACATACCATTGGATCCATGCCCTCATCTTCTGCGGCAGCCGCAGACCCTTTGGCTTGGCAGATGACTGAAAAGAGCACCACCAACATCACATAAAGATCATGAAAGAACACAAGACAGTTGACAAATTCCAATAGAGAAATCTAGAAAACTAAATTTACTTTTACTGTACCGCACACTTTGTTCTTCAGAATATAAGCAATGATGCATGAATAATATCAGTCAAAAACTCACAATCAAACCACAAAGAAGAATCCAATAAAATCAAAGAATTACCCCATCATGATGATATATAAACCGTTCTAAGACTAGGATAGACGGGGTCAAGCGGGAATAGCATGGCATACTCTTTTAAAGGCTATATGAATATAGCAATTTCAGTTAGTTTCCAATTAAGTACTAACTAATATTCAATTCCTTAAACAAGAGGAAGATGAAATATTACTTTGCATACATTTCCAATGTATAGAAATTCAGGAAGATGGTCTATATATGTCAACTGGAATCTAGAATACTTGTTGAAAACCAGTATCGAAACTCAAGACCATGAGCGAGCAATAAAATATTTGGGACCTTCACTTCAATGATATTCTTCTTCAAGGTATCTTGTACATTGGAAGTGGAAAGTTCATAGCCTCGTTCAGAATTTTAACCATTTTCAACCAAAAAACAGTCCCTAAATCTTGCAAAATTGAAAGCACGACTATCATGATCCGATACTAAATTCATAACAGTGAAAATAAAATAACCAGAGCTACTTAGCCGCAACTATATATAACTGAGTTACATTTCAAGTGCTCATCCACTAACTATCTTCTCAGAGTAAACAGCTTAGAGTTGAATTTTTGACAAAAAGAAATCGAATCAAAATTCTGATAATATATACGAGAAGGGAGAGAGAGAGATATTACCATCTTGATAAGTGGAGTGCGTTGATAGCTGATGAAGAAGGCTATGCACTGTCCAAACCCTAATTCCTCTGCAAAAATGTGTGAAGAATGACCTGCTAAAACCTAGAACTTAAAATTCAAGCTATCGATTTATCTTAGACATAATAGTTTTTTGGGCGCATGTTAGTGGATTAGCTAACGTACACTTCAAGTTGTTCATTCATGGCGAAGGGTGGCGAAAAACCGAAGGGGAGGCCACGGAAACTGGCGAATCTGACCATACAATCACAGTCGGGCTATGCTCATACTCAACTTGACGATGCTGAATGTTCATTTGTGGCTGAATCCAGTGAAAAACGAAGTGAGCTCAATGGCACAGTGGAATCATTCAAGCACCAGATTGAGCTGGAAATTCAATCTTTTGTGTTAAAGCA
Source organism: Mentha longifolia (assembly GCA_001642375.2). NCBI lineage: Eukaryota > Viridiplantae > Streptophyta > Magnoliopsida > Lamiales > Lamiaceae > Mentha > Mentha longifolia. Next base: position 30,875,393 of record CM038113.1, read on the forward strand.
AAGTGAGGAAATGCTTACTGAGGGTTCGAAGGAGGCTGATGCGCTGAAAATTGAAGAAGGGGAGAATCCTCCTATGCGAAAACGAGGTATGGCTCTTAACTATGTGGCTCCACTACTTAAGAAATGTATAACCACTGCTAAATTGAGTATGACTGAAATTGAGAAGAAAACTGAGAAATGGAAGAATGTTATTATCTTGTATGTGATTGGAGAAACTCCTACTATCTCATACCTCAAGTTTTTCCTACAAAAGTAATGTAGAATTCTAGGAGATGTTGAGATTTTCTACCACAATGAGGGGTATTTCATGATTCGTTTTGAGCTTCGAACTGAAAAGGATAAAATATTGTTTGAAGGTCCTTTTATGATTGCTAATGACTCATTGTTGTGAAAGAGTGGGTAGTTGATTTCTATTTCGAGAAGGAGGTATTGAAAGAGATACCGCTTTGGATTAGGTTGCCTAAACTCCCCCTTACCTGTTGGAGTGGAGATTCACTCAGTTGAATAGGCAGTGTGATTGGGAAGCCACTATGTGCTGATGAATGTACTTCACAGCAAAAGAGAATTTCATATGCAAGGCTGTTGGTGGAAGTAGATATCACTAAACCTCTGATTTACAAAGTCCAAATTGAGGGGGAAAATGGATTTATGGTGGAACAACATGTGCTCTATGAATGGGTACCTATGTTTTGTCAAAAGTGTCATAAGGTGGGGCATATTTATAAAGACAAGAAATAGGATATAGTTGAACAACCCCAGAAACAGAAACATTGGGTGCAAAAAGACAAAGGGAAAAGTGTTATAGAGGAAGCTGAGCAAGGCAAGGAGGTCTGGAATAAGCCTAAGAAAGCTGTTATAACTTCAATCCAAGTTGGAAATCTGCAAGTTCCAACTTCTAACATTTTTCAGGAACTGAATACATCAACTAGTGAAGGCGGGGACCTTTTCCCCTCCTATAGGACATGAAGATTATTATATGAAATGTTAGAGACTGCAACAAACCATTTAAGCAGAAAGAAATCAAAATCTTTTTCTGCACACAAACAAGATAGATGTTGCAGTACTCTTGGAAACTAGGGTAAAAAAATAAAAAGCACAAAAAATAGTAGGGAAAATTTGTAGAGGGTGGGATAGTATTAATAATTATGGCACTGTTGTGAATGGCAGGATCTGGATAAGTTGGAATCCTAAAACAGTTCAGATCAAGTGTATTGATGAGTATGAGCAGGCTCTTCATTGTGAAATTATTGATGGTCATTCTGGGAAAATTCAGCATTTGATTGCAATATATGCTCTTAACACCACTGAGCAAAGGAAGATGTTATGGAGTTTTGTGAGTAGGATAGTTCCTCATATTCAATATCCTTTACTAGTCGGTGGAGATTTCAATGCAGTTTTATCGTGTGAGGATAGGATGCAAGGGAATCCTATGACTCTAGCTGATGTGGAAGATTTCCAACAAAGTTTACAAGTAACTGAGTTACAGGAGGTTAGGGCTGTGGGAGCTTAATTCACTTGGACTAATAATCAAGATGGTGAGAACATGCTTTGTTCTAACATTGATAGATGTTTTGCAAATACTCAATGGTTATCGGAGTTTTCAAATGTTATGGTTGAAAGATTGGAGAAAGGTGTTTCTGATCATTGCCCTCAGCTCTTAAGGTTTGATACAAATGAGACAAAAAGAGGCTTATTTAAATTATATAATGTTCTGACTGAGCATGACCAGTTTGAGCAGATTACTAAGGAAGGTTGGGGGACCCACAGATCTCAAAACAAATTAAGGGATATTTGGATGAAGTGTCAGAGTCTCAAGGGCCCTCTTAAGAAGTTGAATTCTCAGTGGTTCTTGAAGACCACTAAACGAGTGGCTAATATCAGACAACAACTTCAATTAATTCAACACAGTCTCTTAGAGAGCAATGGCAAGGTTGATCTGATTCGAGAGGAAAAAAGTTTACTAGCAGAACTGGAAAAGTGGAGCAAAATAGAGGAACATATTTGGCACCAAAAATCAAGAATTGATTGCCTTCGGTTGGGTGATTCTAATACGAAGTTTTTTCATGCATATGCCAAGGTGAGACAGAATACAAATGTCATTCATAGGTTGGTTAAATCTGATGGAACTGTCTGTCTTGGTCAAGAGGAAATTAAACAGGAGATAACAGAGTTCTATAGACTTCTTATGGGTCCTGCTGCTGATGAGTTCACAATGGTGGATAGAGGGCCTAAACTGAACTCTTAACAGCAAAGGCTCCTAAATGCTGATTGTTTTGAACATGAGGTATAGGAAGCTTTATTTAGTATGGATGCTAATAAAACCCCTAGGATTGATGGATTTAATGTGTATTTCTTTAAGAAGTGCTGGCATATTGTTGGTGATGAAATAGTGTAGGCTATTCATCAGTTTTTCCGCACTGGTGTGCTTCCTAAAGAAATAAATATGACACTTATCACTTTACTGCCTAAATGTGAAAATGCTAGTTATGCCAAGGAATTTAGGCCTATAGCCTACTGCACTATATTGTACAAGATTATATCCAAGATCTTGACTAATAGGATGAAAATGGTACTGGATACTCTCATTAGTGAGAGTCAATCTGCCTTTGTGAAAGGCCGATTGATCTTTGATAATATCATACTCAGTCATGAACTGATCAAAGGTTATAATAGGAAGCAAATATCTCCTAGGTATATGGTGAAAGTTGATATTCAAAAAGCTTATGACTCTGTTGAGTGGCCTTTCTTGAAGCAAATGATGGTGAAACTAAGATTCCCTCATAGATACATTCAATGGGTTATGATATATTTGACTACAGTTTCCTATATTATTAATGTAAATGGAAGTATCACTGAACCCTTTGAAGCTAAGAAAGGTATCAGGCAAGGTGACCCTATATCACCTTATCTATTTGTCATATGTATGGAATATCTTAACAGGTGTCTGCTGGGGTTACAACATAACAGGCTCTTCCATTATCATCTTAGATGTAAAAGGATTAAGCTTCATCATGTTTGTTTTGCTGATGATCTTTTGCTGTTTACTAAAGGGGACACTAGTTCTGTGCAACAAGTAATGTTAGTTCTTGATCAGTTTGCTGCAGCATCTGACCTTAAAGCTAACCAGTTAAAAAGTTGCATTTATTTTGGAGGGGTCACAGATGAGGTGAAGCACAAGATATTACTAGGATAAAGGAGGGTAAGCTGCCTTTTAAGTATCTGAGAGTTCCTTTATCCTCTCAAAAACTGACCATTATGCAATGTTAGCCTTTGGTTCAGAAAATCCTTCAAAGGATCAATTGTTGGGCTACTAAATTGCTTACATATGTTGGTAGAGTCCAGTTGATTAAAGCAGTTGTTTTTGGCATTCAAATGTACTGAAGCCAAGTTTTTGTACTATCTCAGAAAGTGTTGAAACTGGTGCAAACAGCTTGTAGAGTGTTTCTTTGGACTGGCAAAACATATATGTCGAAAAGAGCTCTAGTAGCATGAGAAAAGGTAATGCTCCCCCAACATGCTGGATTGAACATTATAAACTTGAAACTTTGGAACAGAGCAGCCATATGCAAGCTTTTCTGGAGCTAGAATCAGGAAGAAAAAAAAAAGAAAAAAAAAAGACAAGATATGGATTAGATGGATGCATGGATATTACATTAAACAGAGGGATGTGCATGAGATTCCCCTACCAAGGCAAAGTTCCTGGATAGTTCGGAAAAATATTGGAGCTAGAGAACATTTGAAGAAGCTTCAGAATGGGTATGAATGGGTTCAGAATACTGAATTTTTAATACAGAAGCTGTATAAAGTATTTATGGGTACTCCACAAAAGGTGACGTGGGCAAAGATGGTGTGTCAGAATGCAGCCCCACCTAAATTCCTCTTTATTACTTGGTTATTGATGCGTGAGAAACTTGCTACTTGTAGTTATTTGCAGAGATTGGGAGTGAGTGTTGATCTGATATGCTGTTTATGTGGGAATGATACTGAGACTCTAGACCACCTCTTCTTGATTGTAAAGTTGCTAGAACAATTTGGAGAGGGGTGACTGAGTGGTGTGGGATCTATAACCAAACTTAAACCGTACACCATAATTTTTGAAAATAAATAACCAAACCATATTTTGTCAAACCGCAAACCAGGCCAAATCGTATAATATGGTTTGGTCTGGTTTGATTTACGGTTGTAACTAAACTGTGAACAACCTTAGTTTCATGTGTAATTAGAGATGTGGTTTGATTTACGGTTTAACTAAACTATGAACACCTCTAGTTTCTTATGTAATTAGAGATAGAAGCGGAGATGTTCTTTTAGCCGCCACAACCACGCCGTCAACGTGAATTAATGCGGTGGAGTTAGAGGCACTCATTTTTGGGGTTGACATGATATATTCTCCGGCATTATCCCGATCAGATCCAGGTTTGGATTGAAACTGATAATCTTGATCAGAGGCGGGGTCAGAAGTTTTCTTTAAAGGGGGTCAGTGTATAAATGGATGAAAAAAAATTCTTTGGTAAGAATTGATCAAATGGTTATAATACTTATATTTACCGGTTTTACATTTAATTTAATTTTACCGGTTTTTCGTTTGATTTAATTTTGCTTGTAGATCATTGTACATTTTTCCTATTTTGTATGAAGATAAATTTGTGATAATTGTACCCCGATTGACCAATGAAGATAAAATGTTTTTTTATAAGATCTTTTATGTGATCTTACTTAATTAAAAATAAGACTTCTAGATTTTCTCATCTATAGAGAAAAAATTACATAATTCACATCAGTCTATCTAAACCATAAATTTTAATTTGAAAATACAAATTGGTTTAAAACATATCGTAATTTAAAAAAATATATATAATACAAATAATTATGTGAAATAATTGAAAGATTGTATGTCAATTTTGCATTTTTGTCATATCAAAAAATTGATTTCAAATGACATATTATTATATGAAAAATAATTTATTGACATTAGTATCTATGTTATAATACATTTATTTACCAGCTTTAATTTTGTAGATTTTTAAATCAAGTTTAATGTTATTTATGGACTAATGCACATTTATTCTATATGGTATGGAAATAAATACATAATAATAAAATCTCCTCAATTATATATAAAGAGCAATTATATATTTGTAATTTTAATCATAAACTGTCAAGAACTGATTCATTTGTAGAATTAAATGAACTTTGTCAAGTATGATGATATTATAAACAAACTTGTTTGTGAGTTATATATATATATAGATTTCAAAGTTATTGCTCTTGAGAAAAATAAAAATTAAATTAAATTTGTACCACATTAATACTACCATCTATTTTTATAGTTTTAGATATAGAATTGAATGAGTATTATAATGATATTTTTGATTATGATCACGATTTATCTAGAAAAGATGATATGTTTGTTGATAATAATCCTACATATATATGTGATGGTTCGGGCCAAAGTGATGGTTTGAAAAATATCAAAAAATTATTTGGAATGGATTAGATTTGATATTAATTATAAATTTAAAATGGAAAATCAAATCTTATTGTAATCTTTATCCTAAAATAACTAGAGACATGGTGGACATCATTTACCACCAAATAATTCCTGCAATTTGCTAAGAACTAAAGTTAGTAAAGCGGCAAGCAGAGTCGAACCACAAAGAACGGGTTAATCAACTTAAAATTCCTAAATATCGACTTCGGTGTAGCCACCACGTCTTAAAGAGTGATTTTTGAATTAAATACTACGAAAGCAGAAAATATTAACTAATGCAAACAAGATATAAACCAGATATTAAAAGCAATCCCGCTTCGAATAAGTCCTCACTAGTCTAATGGCTCTGATCATCGATGCAAAAATAAATTAACTCCTAAAGACCAATCAGTTTTAGGGTACCGTAAATGCAGCTGACATATCCCAATTCCTACATACATTTTCGATAGCTATAAGAGACACTAAACTAACTATTTCTCTTATCAAAACACAGACTACTCCCTCCGTCCCCCTTCAATTGTCCAGTTTGACTTATTGACTTTTTGGCACGCATTTCCACCGAGCCGGGAAACGAGTTATAAAATATAATTTTGAAGTATTGTTTCTTTTACGGGATACTATGAGTGTCATAGTATCCCGTAAAAGAAACAATACTTCAAAATTATATTTTATAACTCGTTTCCCGGCTCGGTGGAAATGCGTGCCAAAAAGTCAATAAGTCAAACTGGACAATTGAAGGGGGACGGAGGGAGTAGTTGGTAACGTCACTTCTAGATTTAATATTTTAATAGCATTAAGACATGAAGGAACCCGATATTAGACAAATTACCCAATAACGCAAATAATAACTCATCTATCAAGTTGTTCCTACTACCGACATGATAGCTTTGCCACTGATTAGCCCTATTCCAACAATTGCAGGTTGGGGGAACTAATTGATTGTATTCCAATTAAATCTAAGTTGATCAAACTTAAACAAAATCATAAAAAACACTAAACACAAGGAATAACTTGGAATCAACAGAAATCAACTATAGAACAATTAGGTCTCACATAATTATTAGCCTCGTGATTCATTATTCTTGTCAAATTAAAAACCTAGCAACTCATAATAACTAAATCAAAGCATTTTATGATGGTATCAGAGCATTTTGTATCGCCCCAGGCCCATGGGGTGGGAGCCCGTTACTCTACGGTGGCACAATGAGCCTGCCAGCAACTACTTAACACTCGTCTTCGCTTTGCCAATACATATATTGTACTAACATCCCGTACTTATTCAATGTGGGAGATATCACAATCTCCCCCCGTTGAATACGTGACGTCCTCGTTGCGAACTTTCATTAGGACCGTCCCCAGGGCCTATGGATCTCGCCTGGGGTCGGCTCTAATACCTTTTGTAACGCCCTGGGCCCACGAGGTAGGAGCCCATTACGTTACCGTGGCATAATGGGTCCGCTAGCAACTACTTGGCGTTCGTCCTTGCTTTGCCAAAATGGTTAACCCAAGTTGCTAGAGAGTTCATTGAGTCCATACTTATACTGTCTTGACATCCTATACTTATTCGATGTGGGATGTCACAGTAAGAAATTGTTTGTTTCTTACCTCATATTTGGTAGTTTTGTGCGAATTTGTAATAAACTGATGATTATCTCTGCTTATGAGAATTTGGCAAATTCTTATGATCGACTTGGTAAGAATATGTAAAATCTTACTTTATCTAAAGCGTTTTGGTAAGAAATTATGATAACAGATCCAGCTCCAGACTTTGATGCACGAACCACCGGGATCTTCTCTGCCATTCGGTCGCACCATCGCAGCAGTTCGAATTCACATTCACAGAAAGCAACGAGAAAGGATCAATAAGAACACGGATCTAATCTAGAATCGCAGCGGATAACCTAGGCTCTAGATGCCATAATCGAAAGATAATTTGAATGAAAAACATGAACACAATTCCATTGATGTTCTATACGTGTAGAGAGAAAATCAAAATCCAATTACTACAAAAGAGGGAGAAATATCTATTTATACTAACTACCTCACGTAAGCTGACGTGGCAAACTAAAAATGAGAGGAATAAAATGTCTTAAACAACTAAAACATGCACGACTTTCACCCATCTTTATTACTTTGACTACAGCTTCTCTTCTCAGCTTCTCTTTGCACATATCATATTACACGTATCAATCATGGAGGTGTTTGATTACCTCCTTTGCTTTCTTCTACACTTTCTTATCAACTGTGGGATCACTAGCCAGATGAATCAAAATTAACAGCAAAGTCATAGTATACCATTAGGTGCATCGCCACGTTAGATGCGAGGTCGGAGAGCTTATTGGCCGGGAAGTTTCCTTGGCGGTAGACGTAGGAAATCTGAAAGACTCGGCCTCTCATTTTTTCTCTCAATCGAAGTAGCAGATGCTCTTCCGTGGTTGAAGGGCTGTAATGTGCGGTGGGATCATGGCCGGTCCTGTGTCTAGCGAGGCCCTAGGCGAAAGTAAAAAAAATAGGCCCTAAGAGGCAATAAAAAATATACTACTTATATTCCGCTTCAAAACAATATTTTAAATCTCACATATATAATATATATATATATAATTTATGAGACTAATGAAGTGGAACAGAGGGTACAAGAAAATGAAAGAAAATATAATAAAAATTTGTTGAAAAGCTTCTTACTTCAAGGAAAAATGATTAGAACATATATAAGTATTGGTTGAAATAAAAATTAAAAATTATATACTAATATTACAATATAGAAAAATAAAAAAAAATTATGGGCCCCTTAAAAATTTGGGGCCCTAGGCACATGCCTTTTGTGCCTATAGACAGGTACGGCCCTGGGTGGGATCTAGGAAGAGATTATTGTACTTGATAGATTTGTACACGTACAAATTGTCGGTTTCAATGTGATGAACATTTCTTGAGGATAGCGTTCGAGAACTACATCCGCCGCCAACAGCATGGCTTCCAGCTCAGCAAGACAAACGTCTCTATCACCGGCTGCGTCTTTGGCTGCTGATGTGGCGGCTAGGCGGAAACCGGTGGAGTCTTTCCCAACTATCGACAAGAACCACTTCCCCACCGTCGGATCCCATATGGCGTCCGAGTTGAATTTCAACCACCGTGGGAAGGTCTTCTTCCACGTGATTTGAATATAATAACACCCTCATCCTCCTCCTCCAGTGGTGGTGGACGGGTGATCATTGGAAACCGCCGCCGAGGTGAAAGAATTAGGGCACTGGATGTTGCAGTTGACTCCCGAGGGCTTCTTCAACCCTCCTCCTCCTACATAGGTGGCCGACGGCCGGTTCTTGCCCCAGGGCCGTGTCTGAGGGGGGTCGAGCATGGGCGACCGCCCAAGACTCCAAAATTTTTGGGACTCATAATTTTGATTTTACGTATATAATTATAACAGAGTATTAACTTAGATATGTTCATCATTATGGTTTGATTGGCTAGACTCATTGACTAGCATTTTTGACAAGTGATCAAATCTCATAAGAAGCTTATAATTGCTCTTTTTATTACGAACCCCCTTCTCAACATTTTTTGACAAGGGATTGAATCCCATAAGATGCTTATAATTGCTCTTTTTATTATGAATCCCCTTCTCTACATTTTTTGGACAAATTATCGAATCACATAAGAAGCTTATAATTGCTCTTTTTATTACGAACCCTTTCTCTACCGATTTTTTTTTACTGGACACTAATTGAGATTTTATGATGAGTCTCATTTTTCATTTTTCTATTTTCTTAAACTTATGTATGTAAATTCTTAAAGGGTTTTATTTATTTAGTCTTTTTAACTCTTATTTTGTTCTAATGTACCTATTTGAATTTTATTTTTTGATTTTCTACCGGTTTTTCTTACCAGACACTAATTGAGATTTTATGTATGAGCCCCTATTTTTTTTTCCTATTTTTCAATCTTATTCATGTAAATTCTTACAGTGTTCCGTTTATTTATTCTTTTTAAGTATGAACTAAATTTACTCAAAATTTTCAATAGAAAACTGTGTATGTTTTTTAAAAATGTAGTCTCTTTCTTTTATATTCATATAATTTTTATGTTTACATTTAAATGAATACTATTATATTGCTACTTTAGAAAGAGGGAAATTTTTTTTATTACTTTGCCCAAACCATTTTTTGATCAGGACCGGCCCTGTTCTTGCCCACCGCTGCGGCGGAAATGTTGATGGAAAGAGGCCATGGTAAATCAGAATTACATTCTGATTCATCCTATGGCGGTGGACGGGTGATTATTGGAAACCGCCGTTGAGGTGAAAGAATTAGGGCGCCGGATGTTGCAGTTGACTCCCGAGGGTTTCTTCGACCCTCCTCCTCATACATAGGCGGCTGACGGCTGGTTCGCCCACCGCTACGGAGGAAATGTTAACGGAAAGAGGCCGCGGTACATCAAAATTACATTCCGACCACCCTCTTCTCCTACGGCAGGCCGATTCTTGGTAACGGCCGCCGAAATGGTGAAAGAATTAGAACGGTTCTTGCCCACCGCGGCGGAGATGTTGCGCGATACGTCAGAATGTAATTCCAACCACCATGACGTGATATTCAACGCCGATTGCTGATTTCCGGCGAAACCCATCATTTCTAAAAAAAGAAGTAACTGGCATGTAGAGAGAGAGAGAAGAAGACTGAATACGAGTTGTGCGCATTCCGTCGAAGAGCTTTTCTTTTATTTATCGTAGTGTGCATGCTCATGCTGCAGAGCTGATGGAATGGTATTGAATTTTTTTTAATTATTACTAGTGTTTTTAAATAGAAATTAAAAATCTATTTAATTATTTGTTTCAAAATGATACGAGTAATACTTTAAAATTCATTTTAAAAATATTTTCAAATATATATATATATATATACATATAGAGTTTGGTTCATATAGATTTAAATCCTAGTGTGAGAAGTGCAAATTATGCTTAAAGCTATACAGAATCATGCTTAAAGTTATACAAAATTATGCTTATGGCTTATTTTGTGCTTAAGCACAATTATGTACCATAAGCATAATTTTGTATAGCTGTAAGCATGATTTTGTATAGCTTTAAGCATAATTCACACTTCTCACACTAGGATTTATTTGTATATGAATTCTTCCACACACACACACACACACACACATATATATATATATATATATATATATATATGAAAAAAAAATAATGGAGTATCTTTCTCGTTTAATTTTTTACTTTTTTAATGTAGTGCCCATTAAAATTTGACGGAAGCACTTATAATTTTTAAATAAAATATATAAATATATAAATATTTATTTTTTACAAAATTGAATAATAGAATGTTAAGCCGCCGTCATTTAGATTGTTGAGGAAAGATGTCATTTCTCGGATAGTTTGACTTTTCTTAATATTTAAGTCGTCCACTAATTCTTTTAAATATTGATTAAAGATTACTTGAGTTTTCCAATCGATGAAGTCATACTCTCAAAAATCTATTTAACAACTTCATGCATATAAACTTCTTCATCCGTCCGTCCCTACGCAACTAACAAACTATAAGCTATAATTGTATATACTTGTTCTATATTGCAAGTCAAAATTCATTGAGAAATTACTTAATATTGAGTTTTCCATCGATGAAGTCATCCTCTCAAAAATCTATTTAACAACTTCATGCATATAAACTTCTTCATCCGTCCGTCCCTACTCAACTAACAACTATAAGCTATAATTGTATATACTTGTTCTATATTGCAAGTCGAAATTCATTGAGAAATTACTTAATTGTAATTTTAAGTAAACTAAATAGAAAAGTATGTGGTTGCTTATTATTATTTTATTTCAAAGGATGTAATTACTTATTCTAAAATGATAGTATTTTACAATGCATTGGATAAAGTGTTACAGTTGGATTAATATTAGAAAAATGCGTCAGTAACTGGTAGCTGAAGAGTTGTACTTGTTTCACATCTCAAGCCACTCATTATTCGAGTCGTTGTAATAACAATAAAAATTAGACAATGAGAGGTAGGATTTTTTTCGCGTTGTTATATTCATTTCAATGTAAAGTCGTCCATCATTCAATATAAATAAAGGATAAATGTCAAGCCGCCTGTGATTTAGATGATTGTTGACAAAAGTTGGCATTTTTATTCGTTCCCGATTCAAGTTGTCCATTTTTTGTTAAATATTCCTTCCTTCCCACCTAATTAGTCCACCTTTATATTCATATGTGAGGTATAAAATAATAAAGATGGACTAATTAGGTGGGACTGAGGGAGTATTGATTATTAATTTGTAATACCCGCTTATTTAGTCATGTTAATTATGTAATTATTTAACTTTAGTATTTAACTAAGTCATACTAATTAGTACTCGAGACGAGGCCGTTGTGAGTTAGAATTTGAGCCGCGTTACTCGGATTAAATTCAAAAATAGAAGCTAAGTTGGCTACTTATTCTATTAAGAGAATAAAGGGCATTATTTCCAAATTTATCTGAGCCTAGCCCATTAAGAACCATTTAAGCCAAGCTCAACGGAATTTATTAACTTACTTGAGTCGAGCTCGTTGTAAATTTTGTATTAAGTTGGCCAGCCCATTAAGAAAAGAATTTACTAGGCCGGGCCCAACTGGTGACAAAAATGGGCCAAGCCCATTAAAACCTATGTCTGGGCCAGTTACAATAAAACAGAACCTAGGCCAAACAAATATGTCTGCCCAATACTACTCAAAGCCCAATGGCCCAATCTAAGATCTGAAGAATTCACAATCCAATAAATAAGTAAATCAGTAAACATAATAGATCGATAAATTACATTCACTTCTACACCAATTAAACAAAGAAACATAAAATTTCAGATAATCCAATAAACAAAAAGAAAATGCATTAAATACAAATATCTTTTAAGCTAGCAATTAGCAGCCATGATTACATATTATGGGAAAGGCAAAAAGAAGCCTGCACAACCGCCCTCCCCCTTCCTTGCTTCCTGCATTAAACCCCATTTCTGCAGCTTCTTCCCTTGATTTTTGTTATTAGTATTCCATGTGAGAGTCAGAATCTTATGATTTTTGTGTATAGTATATGCGTATTATAATCTTGTAATTATTTGCTGAAATTTTTGTTATCGGCAACTATATTATTGATGTTGCCGTGCATGTTTTAGTGAATAATGAGTACATATACACAAAAATATTCATTTTGATTATATTAAAATCGAGTTGTTCTTCAATTTGATTTCACAAGTTCACTACAAGAAACTGAAGTTTTAGCTACACATAATTATGTGTGGTTAGTTTAGCCACACATAATTAAAGAATGTGTTGGTGAAGTTTTAGTTATACATAATTAGCCACACATAATTATGTATGATTATTTTAGCCACACATAATAAAAAAAATGTGTACGTGAAGTTTTAGCTACACATAATTAGTCACATAATTATGTGTGGTTATTTTAGCCACATATATTTAAAAAAATATATATGTATGTGAAGTTTTAGCTACACATAATCAGCTACACATAATTACGTATAGTTATTTTAGCTACACATAATTTAAAAAATGTGTAGTTGAAAAGTTTTAGCTATATATAATTTCGTGTGGTTAATAATTCTGAAAAACTATTCGGGTTATTATTTTGATGTGAATGTTTTTAAACAATCTTATCTTATAATCTCCAAGGAGAGGAAAAGAAAAGCATATCTACCATTATTCTAATACTTAATAAATATAATAAATGTTTTTAAAAAAATAAAAGAAAAAGCACGTATGCAATCTCTCCATAAAAAAGTCACGTCTCTCTGTTTGATTTTTCAGCAACTAAATCCTTTTTTATTTAACTATTTCATTTTCAAAGATTGTATGCATGCTCACGTGGAAACATGTAAATGAAAATATATTTTAATTATTTATTAATCAACCCACGTTGTCATCCATTTAAAGGAAAATAAAAAAGAAAAGGGACACACTTGGGTCAGCCGAAGGTACCGTGCGGCCGGGCTAAAACAATGGCACTTTTATTCATATAGATTGACACTTTTCTGTATAAAGATTGTCACTTTTAAAAATTGTCATTTTATTCGTAAAATAATTATGTTAAAGATTGGCACTTTTATTCATATAAATTGGTACTTTTCTGTATAAAGATTGGCACTTTGGGCCCGGCCGCACGGTGCCTCCGGCTGACACAAGTTTTTGTCAAAAGAAAATCACGTCCTCATTGGTTCTTTCTTTTTCGGTTATTTGTGGCAATTCTAAATAATCATGTAATGTGATCTTTTCGCTAGCTCATTTTCGCCTTTTCACAAAATATATAAATAAGTCCGGTTCTAAATTAAATTTCATATATATGGATAATACACACACGCTATTTTCCTTTTATAATTACCGTTATAGTCAATCAATTGATTAGCATCAATATCAAAATATGAGAATTTATCCTTAAATCATGAACGCCTACTCCCCAAATTTCTTCTTACATTGCTCCTCCGGTATCATAAAAATCGACTAGAGCGATGAACTATCTCCTCGATCATAGTTCATTTTTGTGAATTACATCAAAGATAGGACTGATAATTCTATCAATAGCCAAACGATGGAACTGACAGTCGACGTCTCGACATCATCTACATTGTCGGCGGTTCTCAAATTCCAATCTTCAAGGACTACGTAATTTGTGATCATGGAAAGCTACAATGCTAGATCTGCTACAATCTTTGTCTCTTTATATTGGAGTCAGCTTTCAGTAAAAACTCCACATTGGTGATCAAATTGTATTTGTAATTGTTTTGTTTATCTATTTATTTATTGATTAATATTATTGAATGGGTACAAATTGATTGATGATAGAGAATAAAATGAGGAAGAACGGCATTAGCAAGTTTTGTGTTTCCAATTTGTTTCCTAAAAATTATTGTAGTTTTAATTGGATGTAACTCAAGCTTGTTTGGAATTCTTGATTTCGAGTATGAAAGTTGATATGATCTTCACAAGGATAACATATGCATGTACAGTGATGTATGATGATAATTTGACGGTACAAAATTTTGTTACAAATCTTCAAGTGTTACTACTCAACTAAGCAAGTCTTTAGTTCATGTCCATGAGCACTTCCAAATTTTCATTAATTTCGGAATATTTGGTATCTAACAATCTCTACTTATTTCTGCATTTTTGGGAGTTTTTTTTTCAGTCATTTCTACGTTGTCTTTCCTTTATTTTTATTTTATTATTTTATTTATAATATGAACTTATTCGCCAATCTCATTCCTTCGGATGCTTTATTTAGTAAGTTTTTTTTAATGTTTTTGATATACTATTTGTAGAAATATCTATGTAAATGGTAAATTTTTTGTGCATCAATAATTTCAACCAACTAATTAATTATCTACTATGAAGCACGGGTACGTCTGGGAGGGTAGCGTACCCGTATTAATACGATGTAAATACGAATATGAAAAAAATACGCCCAAAATACATATTAAAAATGTATTTTTTAAATTAATTATTTATTATTATTTTTTAATAAAAAAATACGTATTAAATACGTGTTGACTGAAAGTAAAATACGTTTTGACTTAAAAAATACAAATCCGCTGCACATTACGGGATTTTTTTTTTTTTTTTCCCAAATTTCAATCACTTCTGCACATAGCCCAAACAAAACCCTACCTGAACCCAAAATTAATTATCCCACGCCGCCACCGTCATGCGGCTGCCCCCATTGCGTCGCCCAACCCTCCTCTCCTCTGTTCCTGCTCCTTGCTTCCTCTCTTCTATTCTATGTTTAATGAGTTATGTGTTTCAAATTAAAAGAATAGGAAGATGGTGGAATTGGAAGAATAGCGATGAGGGAATTGGGATGCTACACGCATAAATCAATTCATAAATCTACTAAAGAGATTTTGGAGAAACCGACAGAGTAAAGTGGGGCCTGTGGCTGAGAAACCAAGAAGATCATGTGGCTGAATAAAGAAAAGTAGAAAATGAATATTTAATATGCAATAATAAAAAATAGTTATATGCAATAATAAAACACTTTATGAAATCAAAATGCTACAAAATCAGAAAAGTAGAATATGAATTGAAATCAAAATGCTACAAAATCAGAAAAGTAGAATATGAATAATAATATATATATATATATAATATTATTAAAAATATAAAATGTATTTTTGACGTATTCATATCTACATTTTTAAAAAATTAGCATATTTTCGTATCGTATCGTATTCGTATTCATATTTCGTTTCCATCCACATGCTTCTTAGATTATATATGAACGTTACAAATATATATTTATATTATAAAATTGATTTCTTTTTATCTTTCAAATGCCTATAGCCTATATATTTTAGATTTTCACAACCAAAACACCAAAATCCAACTATTTTGTGATTATTTAGTTTGCTTTTTCCGTCCATTTCAAGCAAAAATTTGGAATGAAAAGTGAATATGCAATAATATAAATATACAATAGTCACTTTTATTTTATTTCAACTTTTTTGATGTAATTTTTGCAAATTAGATATTAGAGTATATCATAATGGTACATATTTTTTTTCAGTCACTTACTTAATTAATACTAGCATCCGTTACAAACATAATTCATGGCAATAAATTAATTTTATTTCCATTTTTATACTATTTTATATCAATAAATTTTGATATTTTTTTTAACTGAGGCACATACTTCACTTGCTTCTTTCTCCTTTTCACAATTCTTAAACAAAATAAGTGTGATTGTTACTGCACCAACAATATTAAGAGTTGAGTTTTCTTGAATTGCATCAAAATTCGGTAACATTCAATCATAATCTATGAATTTGGAGGAAATGTGCTTGCGGAAGTGAAGAATCTTATCTAAGCGTGAAAGATGATGATTTGGTGATCTATGGTGCATCAGATTATGATCAGGGCTGTAGATTCTCCATAACTCACCATCGAGCTAAGTTGCATGAGCCAAACTTCAATTTTTTATATAATCAGCCTAAATGGCTTAACAATTTTTATTAGAATGTAACAATTCTTTTTTAGTTTTAGTTAAAATTTTTTAGTAGAATTTTTTTAGCCATTATATTGGAGCATTTATTATAGTTTACATAAAGAATCAAGATTCAAGACGACCAGTTTATTGAATATTAAATCCTACATGAAAGAAGACAATTGTAATATTGTAACAATTCGACATATTGCATCTTTCTTAATGACACTCATAGTATCCCGTAACTAAAAAAAACTTCAATTATGTTTTAAAACTCATACTAGGTTTCGGTGGAAAAGCGTGCCCGAAAAAGTCAAAAAGCAAAAGGATCTAAATAAATGGGATGGAGGTAGTATAATATATAAAGCTGGCGCTAATTTTGGAAATTTAGTTGTAAATGAAAAAAGGGAGATCGTGTGTCCCTTTCTCTTGTTTCTTCTCCTTCTTGAAGGGTAACAATTTGATGGATTGAGTTACCCAAGTAAGGAAAATGGATAACCTAATACTCAAATCAAACAAAAACTAACCTAATACTCAAACCAAACAAAAACTAATAGAATCAATTACTTGTTTCTGTTTCCATACCCCATTTTTTGTTGAACCAAACATGTGCTAATAACACTTGTAGTTTTGTCTTCAAACGCTTTAATTAACTTATAAACTTTTAAAAGTTACCTTGGTTGTTTGAGGGTGAAGTTGGTGATTGTCATTCACGACCATCGTCGTGATTAGAGCTTAACCTTCGTACAAATTTGTTTTTTAGGATATAAGTATCATCGTTAAAATTTCAAATCATATCCCGGATATCAAAAATATCCTATTTCTATCTGTTATCAATTAATTTGTCTCTTATATGGTATTAGTTCTTAAAAATAAAAATAAAAAATCTTTCAATGTAGTCCAACGAAAGAAAAAATTAAAGGAAACTAAATAAATATACCGGTGGAATGGGTGATCACAATCCAAACTAAACAAAATGCTACTATTATTTAGTACTAATTAATAGATTAAAGATGAAGAGGGAGGGATATGATGGGATTAATTTGGGGTGAACCAGATGGGAGGGCGACGAATATTGTTATGAAAAGGATAGTTGCAGGGCGAAATGGTCTTTGTGGGGAAGTCGAAAATGCCGACGCCATGGTCCTCGCCGTAGCCGTAGCCGTAGCCATATGTGTCCGACTCCGGCCAAATAATCCTTGCGGAATTTTATATGGGGAATGGCCGGGAGCTTCACGTGGCGGTCGGAGATGGGGTCTGAGAGGAACACGTGGTTGCTCTTCTCGTCGAACAAGGCCAGCCACCCGTACGACGACCCTACTATCTTAGCGTCGTCCGGCGGGATTTCGTCGCCGTGGCCTCTCCTATTGCTAAAACTCAACTCCTTTTCCTCCTCCAGACTGAAGAACTTGTAACTGAACGCGCCGCCTTCCTCCACGACTGGCGGCAGCGTCAGCCATGGGGTGGCGGAGGCTGTGCGTTCGCCGGCGCCGCCGACCTCATCATCACCCGAGGAGGGTGGTGGTGGTGGTGGTGATTCCCCCATGATGATAAGAACAGATGATTTTGGGGAGTGATTGAGTAACAAGATGCGGAGGTAGAAATCCAACCCATAGCGTACGTAATAAAAATTGAGATAGGTAATAGGTTAAATCTCGATCGTCTTCAATCTCCATCCCTATTTTTATATTCACATCACATAACATACGTTTTACTATTATTTAACAAAACCCTAGCTAACACTAATTGATTATGCTGTGGGCCTCACTTAAATATTGCTGTTTACAACCAATCTGTTGAGATTTGTAATCCTGATTTTTATGCTAGTTAGTTGGAAGATCTTTTATCGTATCAGCGTATATATCTTGGTCCGTCCCAAGCTAGAATTAAGGAGTATAAATTGAAAAGAAGATTTGGATTCTGATACGCATCTTGAGAGAGAATATTTTCATGCAAGTTTTGATAGATATCTTAGTGTTTGTAGTCGATAGTTTCTAGATTAGGTCTAGAGTTTTAGTTGACATTTCTCTCAACTTGTATTTTTATTATTTAATATTAGTGGATATTTTGGTCTTGAGGCGACTACAAAATATATCCAATTATATTTATATATACATATAGGGTATATATATCTCCCATCTCAATTCAAATTATATTAAAATACATGCAAAGAGATGAGTAGATAATAATCTAGCTTAATTAAAATAATAGGACATAATTTTTATCATTTTGGGAGATGATTTGTCATTAATGGAACATTCCAAAAAAATTTAAAAAAATATGACTCATTATAAATATGACAGCTTTAGTATTTAATGTTTTTCTAACATTAGAAGCTATAGTATAATCGTGTTGTTATAGTTACTTGAGATAACAATTTTAAGAGGGGCATGTAATGATTTTTCTCAATAATAGTACTAAGGGGAGCACTCTTGTCATTGATTTTGGTCATAGGGCTGGAAATCAGTCACAAAATTTTCGATTTCTTTCCTACCGAACCGATAACTGTCGGTAATCAGTTAATCGATTACCAATGGTTATCGGTTCGGTAGGAAATAGTTTATCGGTTAATCGATAACCGCTTATCGGCTATTGATTCGGTAAACGGTAAGGATATTTTTTTAATTTAGGTAATCGGTAATACCCAATAACCGATATAATGGGTATTATCGAATAAACGAAATTAATAATTAATTTATTAAATATATATTTTATTTTATAAATTCTTATAATGTAAATATGTAATAATTAAATCAACAATCAGAATTAAAAACTATAAATTCTTCTAAATATGCTAACTTGTGGCTCGATGTTAATGTAGTACGGATATTATAGTTGGATGTTTGATGTTTATACCAGCATATTATTCCCAATTATTTGGTGATTTCTCCTTGCTACTTGGGTTCTTGTTCTTTTTGATTTTATATTCAACACAGGTATCTTCATGCTAACAGTACACAATGGATCGATTCCTTCTAAACATTTTTTAAAAAACACACACACACACACACAAAAAACGGTTAAACGGTTAATCGATAACCGTATCAAAAATTAAAAACGGTTATACGGTTAACCGAATCACTATTGGTTCGGTAAACGGTAAGAGGTTTTGTTGAAAAACAGAATTTTCAGTACGGTTAGCCGTTACAGTACCAATTTACAGCCCTAATTTTGGATCATATATATTTTATGTGGATTAGGGATTTTCATCAATTTTTTTATAATTTATATGATTTTGGATTTAGATCTCTTTCGATTTATGTTATTTTGGATGATTTCCATAAATTTGATTAAACTTCGTTAAGTTTTTCTACCGGTTTATTCAAATTTAAGTCGATTTAAGATATTTTTGTAAGATATGTTCTTAAAAATTTTCCAATTTCCGTGAAAAGGAAAAGTAAAAGCCTTATAACCGATCACGTGTGAGAGTTAGACTATAAAAAGTAACAGAAAAGATCAGTGAAAAAAAAAACAAACTTTTTTAAAAAGCCAACCGAATAACAAAAAATTGCATAATCAAAAACTCAAGTATGCATTAACAATTTAAGATGCGTCATAGTAGTAATTTAAAATTATTGACCATAGCATAGCATTGTAGTATATTATTGAATGGGATGAGATGGAGAAAATCTAAAGCTTGCGCAGGAGAAAGTGGGCCCCATGCTGAGGCTGAGCAGTGATGAGGGTGAAAGGAGCGTGCGTATAGGAAGGCGAGAGCTGAAACTCGAAGCGCTGCAAAATCATAGCCAGCGCCATCTTAGCCTCAACCATGGCGAAAGCCTGCCCAACGCACACGCGGGGGCCCCACCCGAACGGGAAGAATATCCCCTGCTTAAGCTCCTTCTGCGCCTTCGCCACACCTTCACCGAACCTCTGCGGATTGAACTCCATCGCATCGTCCCCCCAGATCCGACGGTCGTGATGCAATATGATCGTCGGCAACGAAACCTGAACTCCGGCCGGCAAGGTCAGCTTCCCCAGCTTCGTTTCCTCGCTAACTATCCGGCCCAGAGCAACCACCGGCGGGTAAAGCCTCAGCACCTCGTACAGAATCATCGTCACCTGTACGTCATAAAAAAAAAAAAAAAAAAAACATTAAATTAAAACAATATGTGGTAGTGAGGTTAATGCATGAGACCTACACAGCCTTTAAATTTCAGTTTAATTATTATTATTATTATTTAAAATTAAAAATCATTGTGCTTCTATTTTTGTGGAAGTTGATTAAGTGGAAGCTACTTAACAATCTTGAGCTGGCTTAGGCTTTCGAAGTCCGGGGCTCGGTTGCAGAGGACCTGCGAAACCTCGTCCCTCGCCTTCGTCTGCCACTCCGGATGCCTGCTCAGCAGCACCATCGTCCACACGAGAAGCACCGAGGTCGTCTCCTGCCCTGCGAAGTAGAACAGCTTGCATTCTTCTACCACTTCATCGTTGCTCATTCCATAGCTCTTGTCACCTCCTTGTTCGATTTCTTGCAGATTCGACTCCAACAGTATCCCCAGTAAGTCCTCCTTGCAGCCTTCCCCTGCTTTCATCGCCTCCATCCTTCCTTGGATGAGGCGGCCGATCAGGGACTGTACTTCCCTCTCGATCTCGTACATTCTC